>JAPQLA010000023.1:23075353-23092998 GCA_029822935.1 Naso vlamingii | reverse complement strand
ATACTGTAAATGAGTTACACTTTGTTAAAATAAGTGTCAGATATCTCCGCACTCTGACAGTCAACACTGATAATGCCGTTCGGTCAGTAATGTGGGTTTCAAAGTCTTTCTGTTCTGCAGTAAACTGAAAAAACATTTCTGGAATCCTCTCTCCTGATTGGACGAGAGTGGAAGCGGGATACTAGAAAAGGGTTTTTTTTGTGTATGGAAGAGCGGAGGACCCATGTTACTGACAAAACATTTGATATAACTGATGTCTGTCTGAGTGTAGAGCAACCATGAAATGAAAATCGATTTAGGTTTTTTAATCAGATATGTGTATAAGCATTTCCTGGAAAATGGTTTAAAAGTATTGATGACTCATCCTCTGCTCGGGGGTGTATATTAATTTAGCATTCAATAAAATTCTTTATGGACCCCCCCCCCAAAAAAAAAAAAAAAAAAGTAAAGCGGTATCTTTACTTTAACTCGAGTACAGCCTTTTGGGTACTTTATACAAGACTGCTTTTGAATGTTTTTAAAAGTGTTCTGGGTTTTAAATGTTTGCAGATGCTATTCCTTCTCTTTAGGCATTGACCTTTTCCAGTCTGAAAATGAATTAGCACCCTTTGGAAACTTGCTGGAGTCATGTGATTGATCATGGTGAACAAGTTTCTTTTTTTTTTTTTAAATCAAATTTCGTTTTCACTAGATAGTAATGCAATTTGCCGTGTAAGTGCAGTCTGCCCAAATATATTTTTGACGACAAATAAATTACAAGCCATTGTTTCAGTCCTTGGAAAGCAGAATATATAACACATGCTTATGCATTTTTAGGGTATCTTTTAGCATGTCATGTGAGTGGTTTGTGCCTTTTCTCCCCTCTCCAGGTGTGAACATTTCCGTGCGCTGCTGAATGAAACAGATGAGGACACTTTAGAGGTTCACCAGTTCTCATACCTGGTGTATAGAGCCTTTCTAGAATATCTCTACACAGACACTATTAACCTGCCACCAGAGGATGCTATTGGTAAGTTAGACATGGGCCACAATGAAAGGACACTAGACACTAGAAAACCTTGAAGTAAGTCAGCACTGAAGTCCTAAACACACTCGTCTGTGTGTTGTTTTTTGTGTGCAGGGTTGCTGGACTTGGCTACGTTTTACCGAGAGACGAGGCTGAAGAGGTTGTGCCAGGAAACAATCAAGAGAGGCATTTCTGAGGAGAACGCCATCACACTGCTCTCTGCAGCTGTCAAGTATGAGGCTCGGGTAAGCTCATAGCCCCTGACACATCAGTCAGACACCATGGTGGCGGGGGCCTTCTCAGTAGCTAGTCGGTTGTTCTCCTCAGCACTGACCAGACAGCACTCTTCATTTTTAGGACCTGGAGGAGTTCTGCTTCAAGTTTTGCGTCAACCACCTAACAGCTGTTACGCAGACCCAGGCCTTTGCAGACATGGACCACGACCTGCTTAAGAACTTCATTAGTAAAGCGAGCCGCTACGGGGCCTTCAAAAACTGACTAGAGTGCCCCAGTAGTGATGGATTCAACACTCCAGGGTCCTGAGAGTCGACCCTAGACCAAAGTAAACACCAGGCTGATGAGAGCTTTAAAGCCTTGTGGCTGGGGATATTATCAGTGAAGAGGCAAATAGTTTGAAGTTTTGACCTCTAACTGATGTTTGCCTGTTACTCCGTTTAACCAAGCCCAAACACAGTGGCTGCTTGGGGTGTAAATAATGGGTCACACTACTCAGTCGAAAGTGTAGAGGCTGGCTAGAAAGATGTGCCGCAGTGGTCGTCTTTCTGTCGTCTTTGTGTTACTGGCAAGATGCTTGGCTAATTTGTGTGTGATTTGTTTGCTGAGACTAGTCAACAGACAGATGATGTTCAGGGGCTTGCCTCACAGTTGCAGCTTTTTCACACTGCCCTTTATCGGTTAGTAAAACAAATGATCAACGCACATACTGAACCGTAGTACATTATGTGGGATCCTTAGTAAAAGGAAGCAACAAATAAAAAACAGTCCAGCCATTAAATGTGCTGCTTTTCTTTGAAGCCTTGGTTCTCAAACTTTCTGAATTGAGAATAAGTATTAAAGGAGAAAAAACATGCAAGCTGTTCTCCTGTAGAAAACTTTAAGTTATGTCTGACTCTTTTTTTTTTTGCTACATAATTATAGTTTGTATCCGATCGATGTAAATATCTGTTCTTCTGCAAAAGTCATTGTTAAATGTTGCCACTTTGTTTTATATTGTAGTTCTTCACCTTTGCCATCCAAACCTGTGGTTACTGTTTGATATTTGTATTGACTAACATTTGCACTGTTTTCTTGTAGACAGTTACTTTAGCAACTGTCAGCAGACTGATAGAATGGATGCGGTCAGCAGTCAGTTACACTTTATGACTGATAAGAACATCATGTTCAGATTAACACTCTAAGCAGCAGGAAACAGTGTGACTTGCACAAGCATATTGACCTGTGTAGCTGTAGCCTGTCTTGTGATGTTACACAATAAGTGCAGCTGATTTTACAGTTTGGTATGTTTACAAAAATTTGTTTTTGTTTTTGCTTTTGTTTTGTTTTTTGTTTTTTTTTGGTTACTACCTTGATTACAAAAAGCTTGGATGCTGCCTAAAACATAAAGCAAAATGAGATTAAATATTCTACAGGATTCATTAGCAACAGGTGATAGTATCAAGATTTGGTATGAAAGGAATATCTTCAAAAACTTCGAGGATTAGCCAAGATTTGCCACTTTATGAACCACATGATTGTATAAAGGATATTACGAAAAGGGCTTACAACTACATGTACAACTGTTGTTGGTAAACACAGATCATTTGCAAGCGTCCTGACTTTTTTTGAATTAAGGTTGTGATACGTTGGCAGCAAACTTCTGTTTTTGTGTTGTTTTTTAAACAAGTGTTTCTTTATATCTCTCCCCTGGTAGCACCTTGCGATAGTAAAATAGTGCTGGCTTAGTGTTAATTGCCAACTGACTGTACTGACTATGGCCCAAGTCTCATAAAGGACAACAGGGTCTTTAAATGTAGTTACCAGATAATTCCACATTAAGTTCCTAAGCCTGTTTAAATAGAAAGCCACAAAATGCTTTCAGTTAAACAAGCCAATTACTATTTTTTTTTTGGAACAATTTGATAACTTCCAAAATGCCTGTGTTCTCATTTTGTACTGGGAATGCTGTAAGATGCTGACAGTGGCACTTATGATAACATTTGATAATCTGAAAATTATTAAAATCAATAATGACATAAATTTTGATGTTTTATTGCTGTAATTGTGGGTCTGTTTTGGAATTAACAGTCTTGATATACATGCATACACAGTGAAAAATACTTATATATTCAATCGGTACATGTTTGGAAAAATGAAAAATATGTGAATAACTACAAAGCTAAGGCACAAAAACTGTCATCAATGTTTTATCTATTACAGCATTAAGCCATCGGGGGGCAGTGCATTGCACTTCTTCTCCTACTCGTGCATTTATGCAGTGAAAGTCTGCTGAGTACCCAAAGTGCAAGTGGAGGTTTTCACACCTGTCTCACTCACTTAGCAAGTGCTTGTATCACCCTGTTTGTCACTCAACTGCATGTAACGGTTGCTCTCATGCAGCTGTTCAATGTCTCTTCGAATAACAACAGAAAATTATTAAAAGAATACCCTAACTTAAGTTATTGCCATCATCATGTCATTTCTACGGGAAGTGGAGGCAATGATTTGAACACGTGAGTGATGTAACACAATCTGACTCATGTTTGCGTAATAAGATGATACACTGACTGACTGCAAGTGTTCTTAGATTTCTTTCTGAGACTGTGAAAGTCTTATGGGGTTGAGTTTACTGTCATAGAGACTCAGTTAAATAAACATTGTAAGCATCACAGTAAGCTGAGCGCTTTCAGACAGTGGGTTTGGACAAATGGTGATAAAAGCCAGATCAGCAGCTCGCAGACGATAATTGAGTTACTTGGTTCCGGCTAATGACCTCTCCCAAAACAAATGAAATGATGTTAAATTTATGTTCTTATTGCTTGGAGGACAATGCGCACTAAGATAGACTTAGAAGAATTATCTGCAACATCTTTAACAGTTATTAGCCACTGTTAGGACACTTTGTATGCAAAAACAGTCAAAACAGGAAAAGATCTTGTATGTGATTTTTTTTTTTACGTTATTTCCTTAATTTTTTCATTACAGTTGCCAGGAAACAGTCTTACAGAATTAGACTGTCACTCAAGTAAGTGCGTCACTGTATGGATAATGCCTAAAGGCTTAATATCTGTACATTGTCACACAGACTGATTCACATGTAGCTGATGCAAGTTAAACAGTTTTAACAGTAAATATGAGGAAGTGCACACAGCTGCCAACGGTACCTGGCACGCAGCCATGTACAAACCCTCCCACAATGTTACATAAATGGGATTTGAGTAATAGATTAATTTGGTCACAAGGAATACCCTTAAATTTTCGTGCAAGAGTTTTGCTGAAAGAAGTATATACTTTACTCAACAGCAGTGTGGCAATGTAAATAAAATACGAGTAGGTCTGCGATCAAAATTGAACTAAAGTGTTGGTATTTAAAGCAGCATGTGTCCATGTGGGAGGAACATTTTTGCCTTTTCTGCTAGAAGTTTTAGAAATTTTAAAGGTGAGCGTTGTGTTTTAAAAAAAAAGATTAATTAATCTGCAGAGACCCTAAAGCCATCAGACAGATGTAGTGGGAATAAATACTGAAGTAAAACAAACAGAAAATGCCCAAGTGAATACTAGTCCCTTAAAGCTGTTTTAAATTTAGCTGTGACCAGTGAGCTGTCTTTACACTCCACCGGCTTTACTTCATTAACTTTGAGATCAGAATCACCCACGCTGAGGAGTAGGTTAGTCTGAGCTAAAAATAGATTATTAGCCCCTGTGTTGATAGTTTTATATGCAGGAAGTTGTTTTGATAGAAGAGAGCTGCTCTTCATCTGGTTCGTGGGTTACTGTGACTCTGTAGCCTCATTGCGGTTGGCACCTGTCACTGGTTTTGATCAGTAACAAGTTAGAACACCACATCCTGCTAGCAAACCAATTTCTTGAAGTAAAGTTGACTTTAATGTTTCTGTATCTGAGACACCTGTAAACAAACATCGCCAGGCTTGTCTTTCCCCTGTGAATAACTCAAACTGACCTCTGCATAGCTATTAAAGCATGCAGTATAGCTTGTTTTACCCCTGAGACGACATTGAAGTCAGCAGTCTAACCGTCAGCTCACTTAAGAAGACAGACAGTATGCTGTGAAACATGCAAATGAATGGGGAAACAGAAAAATGAGCCATCTGCATGGCTGTTCCTGGCCACTGAAGAATTTTCACTTTTTGTGTAAACCAGAATTTATCCAGAAAAATAAAATGATAACCAAGGGTTTTCAATTCCAACATGGTGTTGTGGCGCTGCACAAACCCATTAATGTTGGTCTTCAATGAAGCAGAACTAGAGCTCAGATTTCAAGTCAAAGGCCCTTCACATTCACTAACATGCAGCACTGTATGCCAAATTTAGACACAAGTACCGTAAGAAATAATCAATATCATTATTAATTTGTAACCAGTCTGGTCTCAAATGCTTCATTACAGTCTGTGTAGTCTTGTTGTTTACAGTTTGTTATTCATTAATCAATGTAATTAGTGGATTAAATCTCACATATCCCCTGTGCTTTCCTGTCATTCCCTTCCTCTCTGTTGGTTTGTCTTCAGTTAATCTGTGTGTGTGCATGATTGTGCTGTGCGTGTCATTTTTGTCTCTGTCTCCCACACCCTCTAATCAAGTGCACCTGCAATGAATCATCCCAGTTAACTCGATGAGCCGCTGCAGCTCATCAAGACTCGGCGAGGTTGTGCCGTCTACCACGCAGTGCAAATGTCAGCACCACCAACTCTAGTTATTTGTCCCTTGTGCAAGACCCTTTTGCCATTTACAGTGTATTTCCTACTTTGCCACAGTTTCCTGCCACAAACAGCTTTGTGCTTGTTGCCTTCTTCTGCTCTGACCTTTGTGCTACAGACCACACTCACCTGCTCCACTCTCTACTAAATCTGCTCCAACCTCTTCCTGCCCTGCACTTTAAAACTTTTGAAATTCTTTACAAGAAACTTGGCATCTGTGTTCCACAATTTTTTTTTGGTCCAACACTGAATATTTTTTAACAAATAAGCAGTTCAGATATGATCCCTCGTTATTTGTTGGTATCTAATTTGTCTATGAAATGTTAATGGGTACTGGATATTTACACTTTATATTAATAATATGTGTATTTCCAATATTTGTCTGACTAAATCTAGAGGCTCAATGTGACAACAGTTTCAAAATCCAAAATGATTTTTTTTAATGAAATAAGGTATTTATTTATCATGACAGAAATGTTGAACAGTGTACTGCACACTGTAAGTTTCTTGTCCAAACTTGAGACTTCACTCTGAAGGGGAAGGACAATGGGATGTATGAACAATGCTCCGTTTCTCCTGTCTCTTTCTCCAGTTCTTTCCCATCCTCTTTAGTGTCTCTCTCTGTCCTCCCAAGCAAGTTTAGTGAAGTGTTGGACATGTTCACCTCATGGCAGGGGTGACTGGCTTTTTCTGAAGTGGCAGAGGCCCATAAGCCATTTAAAGAAGGATGACAATATGTTTGAAGATGGAGGACGATGGCACGGCATGCCTCTCTCTTTAATTTCTTTTTAAACAGAGGACTTACTTTAGATAGAAACACATAAATGTCGCAGCAGTATGTGCTTCAAAATGTTCATCAATTCATCCATTTCCACACGTACTTCATGTGAATCCTTGTGTAGTTAGCTGGCTAGAGTATTCAAGTACTGTTATTAATTTGAACCCAGCCAAAAGGAAAAAAACTGGTCACACCTCTTTCTTTTAAGCACTTCAGTTTTGTCTTAAAGCTACATGACATTAATAGCTGCTGTAAGCACTGCCTTTACAGCAGGCAGCTACCTGCAGATGTGGCACCTGAAAGTGAAAACACAGAAAGTCCCCCTTTGCTCTAGCAGACCTTTTTGATTTCTGTGTTACAATGGTTGTTTGGTAAGTCATTGCTCACCTAGTTGTTTGCCTCTCCCTTTGTTTTAAGTTTTTGTGGCTTTCGGGCAAGCTACATCAACAATGAGTTCTGCTGCATCATCAGGAATCTCCGCAGGTGTACCAAGTGCAAATGCAGGGTTAAAGGAACCCATTATGTGAGATTCTATAGGTCAAAACAACCATTTGGCAACGTCCCTTTTTGTAGACTGGTTTAGTAGCTTATATAAAAAACTGTCAAGTGTGTCAAGACTGCCTGTGTTTGATGTCTATCTTACAAAGTAGAGGGAGTTGTTGCTTTGGCACTGTAGAAACTGTCATCTAAAAGTTGTAAGGACAAGTTGACAGTGAGTCAAAAGCACATGAAATGTAAGAACTTTTTATAATACTGTATGTGGAATCAGTGGCTGCAGTGGGTGAGGGTGACGTTTTGGGGGTGGGGAGTATTTGTTTTACAAAGCAGTTAAAAGCTTTTCATTGATAAGGCAGAGTGGGGGAGCAGACTGCTGAAAACCCAACAGCAGACTCTTTATGTTGTTCAAATGTCAGGACTCTCGTTTAGTTTCCATTTTGTAAAGGATTAGACCGTAGGTGCAGCTACTAATTTTTTCCAAGAGAGGATAAAGATAATAAAGATCTCACCATCTTTATAGAACAAGTAGTTCATACAGGCATGAGTGCAAGTTTTTTTTTTTTTTTTTTTAACGTGTCAAAGCAGCGACCAGCAGAGGCGCTTCGTGTTTTTTTTTCCAATGTGATAAAATCAGGAGAGGGATCATAGAGTCTCAGTGCTGGAACAATCTCTTCCCTTGCGTGCCGTCTCTGGACATTCCTTTTTTACTCCTTTCATGTACCATCTTCAATCAGGTAAAGCCCCATCTAATCTGTGATTTGCCTGAGTGTTTTTAGTCTGTTTGGTAAATCATAATCTCATGTTTTCATTTTTTTTTATTTAAAAAGAAAGTTCCATGTGATTTGTGTCTGTACACTCACATTTGTTGACCTTGACTACAGTGTTTTTTTTTTAAGGACTGCGGTTCAGTTGGTTTGTAGCAGTTTCACTTGTTTGTTTGTGGACACCAGCACATTTGTGCAGTCTCTGTTTCCAAGGTGAACATGAGAGAATAAGCTGAAAGCTCTTTCAGTCGCAGTGAAGCTGTCTGTGGTCCAGAATGTCATTTGCCAAGTTAGACACTTGACAAAATCCACCTACCAGCACATCTGAGGCTAACTAAGCACTGGCTGTGTAAAAAAATGCCTTTTTGAAATGATACCAAATGACAGTGTGTGTGTAATATCAAAGAGGATCCCTAAAAACAAACCAGATGAGAAGTCTGGAGCTTTACCAGAGCTTTTAAGCAAAGCCACAGAATGTTCTGGTTTACAGCATGTTTAACCAGCAGTGTTGCTCTCATAACCAAAACGTGCTCCAGGATGATCAGATGTGTCACTCGATAAGTTCAATATTAGAGACAGACTGATTAGTCTGGCCAGTTACCTGGTATTTTGAGATCAGTGGCATCAGTTGATGTCGGTGTTCACGTGGCCACTAAACAAACACATCTGCAAGCAGCCTTGTCAATGAATGTAAGCGTCGCCTCTTTAGAGCTTTTTCTTTAAATGATGGTGAAAAAAATAGTTTCAAATACTGTACTATAACTGTCATGTATCCTGTAGTAAACGTCTGGTCAAATTTCCTCAGCTCGCCGTTACCACATTTCTCGCATCCAAAAAAGAGAGCAAATCTAATCCTAGACGGTTCCTAGCTAGTGTTAATGCTGGGGTAGGAAATTTATTTTTGCTGTCATCTGGCAAACATTCAATAATAACCTTTCAGCATATTGTAATTCATGTGGTCTGAAAGAATACTAGACTTCTGCACCTCTCATTGACTCTGTATTCAGACTTTAGAAAATGAAGACCGTGACAGCCAATTTCAGGGAGCATGTGTCCCTATCGGCTGCCCTATGCTGCATTTCTCAGTAACAGGTGATGTCACTATGAGCTGATTGGCTGTTGAAACAAGTGATTTACCTTACATTCTAAAACTGGCCTCTGGCGATTTGACAAGGTGAGTTGCAGGTGACACCATTAGCCAGCTTGAGACAAGCTGAGATGGACCAGTTTACACCCCTGAAACCATAAGCGGACTGAATCATCTCTTCCACCATCCCTCCACCTTGTCTGGAAGTGTTATCGCTTTGTGTGAATGCAGATAGCAGATGGATTTTGCATCACATGATATTTGTTTAATATAAATTTCAACTTAATTCATGGTCTCACCTAGAAGACCATTAAATGTCTGTTGTTCCCATTGCAAAGCAAGGCAGGAGGCACCAGTTCCCAGATGAGACAGGTCTCATACAAAGTTAATTTTCTCCTGACTTGTATGTATGAAAAATGGCATTTATGTGTCAGAGTGTTCGAAAGATGTGTTTTGTGAAAAATGGTCCAACATGTAGTTTGGTGACGATGGTGCAAAAGAATTGATCATAATCTCTGATCATGTTCATTTCTCCCATAAGAATGAATGGATTTAAGACTGCCTCTAGTCTCTTAAACCCATGTGAAACTGACACAGGAAATGACTCAGTGGGCTCTCTCAGTTCCTTAACCATCTCTGCTGCAACTTTCCCTGTAACCATTTTGTCTCATTGCGATTCTTTGGTGTAAACTGGTGCCAAAAGAGAGAGTGACAACAAACGAAATAAAACACGAGCCGGAACAAAAACAGGAAGGGAAGGGTGCAGCGGAGTCACTTAGGAGTCTAATGCTACAGCTAGCTTGATTTCCAAACGTTGCCAACCTCAGCTAAATACATGCTAAACACAAGTATTTTAAAATCAGGGCTGTCAGCGTTAGCATGTTCATCGCGAACAATTAAAAGCCTGTGATTAGAGCGTTATTATTTTTTATTTGCTTTAATTGCATGCTGCTGTTTTGCCCCTACAACGCACCTTTATTAAACTGCTGTAGCGGTTTCCTGCTTCCTAGAAGAAAAACAATACACTGCTGAATGGCTCGTTTTTTCTTTTTGATATTTGTCTTCCTCTGGATTTCCAGACAAGAGGATAGATACCATTCTTTCAACTGTGTGTCCAGCAACAAGGTTGTCGATGGAAGTGCTAGTCTGCCTCCGCCTATAGTCATCAGATAAACTTTCCAACAACTCTGAGTGTCCCTGTGTGCTTTCTGTGACTTGTTTATTTACTTCATTATGTTATTTTTGGACTCAGATTAGCACAGATGTAATTTTAGAATCAAATACGTCTGAGTCTAAAGATAATGTAACGTGGCAAATAAACAAGTCGCAACAAGCACACAGGACCGTTTAGAGTTGTTGGAAAGTTTATCTGATGACTTTAAGCACAGGCAGGCTAGCACTTCCATTGACTACATGTGTCTGAGCTAAGCTAATTAGCGGTGGGCGAGCTCTGCCCATCTCTCTCTCTCTATCTACCCCCCCCCCCCCGTCTCTTTCTTGCTACTGAACCAGACTTACACAAGAGATGTTCTCCAGTTGGCATTTGATTCTCAATCAAGTTACGCTGGTAAGAATTGTTTCACGTTGTTAAGGTCTAAAAAGCTTTTGTGAAATGCAAAACAATGTAACATTAAGCATTTGATAAAAAATGCGGTTAATCCCGATTAACTGCTGAAATTCTGCGATTAATTGTGTGACAGCCCTAGTTAAAATGTATTGCATGATGAGGTTGACTGCTGCCACTTCTGATATACTGAAATACGTTCAACAGTCACGTCCTGATATCCACAACATAACTCAGTGTTTTTCTAATTCCATTTTAAACAATATGTTAGTGGCTACGATAACGACGTTAGATTTCCAGTTAGATTAGATTATAATATGCATGAAATAATGTCATTATTCTTTCCTTTGTTCTAGGCTAAGTAGTCTGTTTCTTACACCAGACAAAACGCCTTGGATTTCAGTCGTGTGTCAGCTCATCAGTGTTTTTACCTGTCAAGTTTGAAGTCACAATTATGTTTGTAACCTTTGTTTGAGTGCATTTTTGACTGCCACTGATGATCATTACACAACAATATTATGTCACCTGCTATCCTTGTGCATTATTCCCTTGTGTTTGAAAGCCTTCGGTCTTGGCCTTGGAGGTGCCAGACAGTTTCCTGGCATTGTGAAAAATTTAACAGTCCAGGGATTTCAGGCACATGTTTTTGTTTAGCGACCACATACTTGCATGTGAAGAGCTTGTTTTTATGTGCTGGATGGAACTATTTTGCAAGTGAAAGACAATAGAACAGGTTTTTCTATTTTCTTGAATGTTTGACTCTAGCCTTGATGATTATTCTGTGGCCGACTGACAAAGAGAGGCACACTGGGCACTAAAAACCCACTGTCTCTTTTGATTCTCTGCAAGATTTTCCTTCATTTGTTTGACTAGTGTTGGTAACTCTGTGAAGTGTAGGAACTATCTTTAGTTTGTGTCATGTTCCTAAGCTAAAACACTTAAGTTTGTATCACTGGAGTCAGTTCTAAATGGGGAAATATTATTCTATCCAGTACAGGGTGGCAAAATCACCTTGTATGTGTGGCTTTATTCAGAGGTAAACCACAAAGCAGCAGTGATTTAGCAGAAAAACACTTGGTTAATCTGGCAGACGAGCATTCGTTTACTGAAGGGAAAGCCAACCAGGTACTGTATTTCCTATTTGACACAGAAGCATCCTCACAACACAAATGCACTACAACCAATATACAGTATTCACTCGCCACAGTGCCCATCAAGAAGCTGAGAGCTCTTTCAAGTTGTCTGAGACTAATTATTTATAAACTTCACATTCCTCCCGGCTAAGCTACTTCACCCACTCACAGAGGCCCCAATGTTTTTACTGACTGCCAAGTGGGGAGTTTCTGCTACAGGAGAAGTTGAATGCTATTTCACAGAGCGCTGAGAAGAGAAAGCTGTGGGCATAGACTGACAAGGGCTGAATAGAGAAAGCTCTCTGTTCTGTCTAACTTCCAATGTCTCCTGCAGAATAAAACTCTGTCCTCCTTTAGCTGCTGCTGCCCACACAGGCTGTCAAGAACAACAAGGGAAAAGTGCATTTTCTTGGACCTCACATCAGACCTGCAGAGGCAGTCACCTCCAGCACCTCCAGAAATATAGTGAACCTTTCAGACACTGTTGAACTCCTGTCTTTACTAGCAACTTGACTGATGAAGGGGAAAAAGCTGCCATCATTAAAGATATTGTTGAATACATTTTTTCTTATTTTTTTGTATTATAATCCGTGTGTCTGTTCTTATGTAAAAGCTGCAAAACCTCAGTGCAAAAACACTCCATTACAAGCCGTGAATTTAAAGTTTAACAAGTTAATAGCAGTAAGAGTGTGAAAGCAACAAAACTACAATACAATATTGATCTTTCATCAGTCATGCATGCATGTGAGCTGATTTTTTTTTTTTTTTTAAATGCAGCAGGTTGAAGCAGTAATTTTGATTTATACGTTGCTGTGGAAATTAACCTGCAGCAATGTACTATATTATGCAGAGTGGTTGGTAAGTTTGTGGTTTCAGGGTAGGAAAAGATGAGTTATGCTCTCATTTCAGGTATGTGCTGCTCAAGTATTTGAGTTATTATGCAGAAAGTTTGATTTTGATCTTTTTCTCTAACTGAAAATTGCAAGTCAGCACTGTCTGAAAAAAATGGACAAAATAGGCCTTTGTGCCATCACCTCCCACCGCTGTGTATGAGTTCTCCCCTAGTGTCGCCTATGTGTGTCCTTGTGGATTATGTAGTGCTGACTTGCAATTTCCAAATACTCGAAAAAAAAAAAACCCGCAAAAATTATTAAAATCAAACTATACTCATAAATGCTAAAGAGTGGAACAATGTGTGCATGGTACAAAGCTGTATAACTCATCTCCTTCCACCCTTGCTCATGAACTTATCAATCAGTATTTGTACATGAACATTTGTACACCTCAGTCTTAAAGATAATAACCTGATGTGCAAAGTAATAAAGCTGCTAAATAAATGTAAGGTAGAGTTTAAGTTCTAAGGTAGTATAAGTACAGTGCTTATGCATATTTAACATTCTGGCATAGATGCTGTGAGAGATTTTATGGGGTTTTAAATGTACCATAAATAAATCTAAATCTTGAGGTCTATGAATTGTGTACATAAGATCACAACTTAGCCAAAAAAGTCATGAAAAGGTGGCCTTATGACTATGTAATGCTTCAACTCATAATGCAGGTTGAACTGCTTTAATATTTAAAAAGGTATTTGTTGTGAACCAGTGATGTAACCAGGGTTATCTGGCCTCATAAAGGCATATTTTAAATTTCAATCAATATAAAAAAAAGCTGTATAATAAACCCATTATTGGTGGTATAATATCTTATATCGCATTTTCTAAGTTTTGCTCGTTCACTGACAAGTCAGAATATCTGAAAACATTTCTTTCAAATATGTATCCATGAATCAATATTGTGAAATACTGACAGTATTTGAGCTATTTATGAGCATATACTGTAACATTTTAATGAATTCCACACAATGCAGAGGTTTTTTTGGTTGAACCCTCCTTCAACTATAACAACAGACAAAGAAGTAGGAGGGATTAGATGAGAGGCAGTGGGAGGAGTTACTACAGCTGCTCTCCCCTTCCACTCGAAGTACAAAAACTGTCTGTGATACCGGCACAAAGGAGAAGAGGAACTGTTTAAGCAGGATGCGTGTGTAGTCAGAGCTTGTAGGGCTGTCAGAGGGAGAGACAAAGTGAGGAAAGAGAAAGAGAAGTTGAAACTAACTGACTCAGTTATGAGAAGTGGAGGGACAGGAAGCAGAACCTGAGCACAAACACTGAAGCACACTCACATTGTGACACACAGACCGAGAGCAAGGGCTGATTTCAGGCTTCAGTTGCTCTCCTGGGAAGAAGCCCAGTGGTTTGTGGCTGGGACCTTGTGTGAGGCGGAGAGCAGATGACAAGCTTGCTGCTTTGGAACTGAAGAAGACAAAAACACCAGACTGTTTCTTCTTTCTGTTTTTTTTTAAGAAAGAGAATGGAATTTGCCATGAGGACATCTCTCTAAAGGACCTCAATGTGGATATGCCATCATTTCTTTCGTGGACCAGGCAGCACATGGTGGTCGAGGACTTCTTGAATGAAAAGGAGACACATTAGTGTGACTGGTTCTTCTGAGTAAGTAAACCTCAGCCTGTAACTTGTGGGGTACTGCCTGGTTGAAAGAGAGGGCAGGGGGAGGGGAGGATACTACAGCCTGAATCTCTGTCCCCTGGGAGGGGTCTTTTCAACATGAGATAACCCTCAAAATAACTACATCAAGACAGGGGAGGGACCATGTCGACCATGTGCAGCAGTCCTCTTTAACATGAACAGTTGTGGGGGAGAGAAACCTTTGTGCTGAAAGTCTGAAATATCACTGTCTTTCAATAAACCCTGATTTAGGACTGCTCTGTGCTATACTCGCCATTCATGGTGAATTCATTGTTCAAGGCAGCCCTTTCATTATATAGCTATTACATAACAGACAGTTCTCATCCCTCCACGCTTTGTCTCTCAAAATGTACAACACCACCCTCCCTACGGACAATCTCACTCTGCTAATGACTGAAAATAACTCAGCAAACAGCTTTACCTGCACCAAGAACGATGACTTCAAATACCCCTTGTACAGTGCTATCTTCAGCATTGTGTTTGTGGTGGGACTGATCACCAATGTCGTGGCTATTTACATATTCACCTGCTCTCTAAAGCTGAGGAATGAGACCACAACCTACATGATGAACTTGGTGGCGTCTGACCTTCTGTTTGTCTTCACGCTGCCTCTGAGGGTCTTCTACTTCATCAACCGGAACTGGCCTTTTGGAAGCATGCTCTGCAAGGTCTCAGTGTCACTGTTCTACACCAATATGTATGGCAGCATACTCTTCCTCACCTGCATCAGCGTGGATCGCTTTTTAGCCATTGTGCACCCTTTTCGCTCAAGGACGCTCAGGACCAAGCGCAACGCTAAGATAGTGTGCAGTGCTGTGTGGGTGCTGGTGCTGTCAGGGAGTCTCCCCACAGGCTTTTTGTTGGAGACCACGTCACGTGAGAACAACAAGAACAACGCCATCTTCTGCTTCGAGAACTTCTCCTCCAAGCAATGGAAATCTCACCTGTCTAAGGTGGTGATCTTCATAGAGACTGTGGGCTTCATCATCCCACTTCTACTCAACGTATGTTGCTCCATCATGGTGTTGCAAACCCTGCGTCGACCCCAAACGATCAGCCGTGGGGGCAAACTGAACAAAACAAAGATTCTACGCATGATAATTGTGCACCTCTTTATTTTTTGTTTTTGCTTCATCCCCTACAATGTAAATTTGGTTTTCTATTCTCTGGTCCGCACAAAAACTTTAAAAGGCTGCTTTGCAGAGTCAGTAGTCCGAACAATCTACCCAATAGCCCTCTGCATTGCAGTATCCAACTGCTGCTTTGATCCAATTGTTTACTATTTCACCTCAGAGACCATCCAGAACTCCATGAAGAGGAAGTCTCAGGGAAATCGTTCGTATGATGTCAAGTTCTCTGAGGCCCTGCAGTCAGAATCCAGCTCCAACCTGCACTGCAGCCTCAGGAATCTCAAAGCTAAAGTCTTTCACAATGAGTCTTCAGTGTGATGGTGGGGCTGCTCCACTCAGCATGAGAGGTATTATACCCGTCCTTCCATAGAAAAACATACCTCCCTGAAACAATGGGAATGGATTTGTTGGAGTGCCTTGTGAAGCACCTGCAAAGTCAGTATTATCTGATCTCATTCTTCATCTCAGGGCGAATGTTTAGACCTGTCACCGACAGCCTCTGCTCTCAGTGTTACTGCTACATGACCCTTTGTTCACATCTGTGGATTTGTTATTATTACTTATTCATTTTCCTTTCCTGTGGAATATACTGTAATTGTGTTAAGCACAATTACTTTGCCAGTGACCTGGAAGGGAATGTGATCACTGAACAGCAGGACAGTTATTTTACTGAATGCAACATATGCCTGTATATCTGTACATTTCTGTGGTAAGTTGGGGTGCTAACTTTAGAATGCTATCTATTAAATTAACATAAAGTTATATCGAGCTATAGATTGTACAGGGCTTTCGTTGTTTGTGAATTAAAAATAGGTCAGAAAAGTGCCTCTTTTGTTTTTGTTTTTGCAGCATTTCATTATAGACTCATGTCTTTATTGACTATTAAATGCACTGACTGAGAATTCCACATACTGCACTCATGCCACAGTAATGAATAAAAGTCATATACTGTTTCAAACAAACTATTGTCTTTGTCATAAAAAATAAAAAATGCTACCTTTGAACACAGGAATATATATATATATATTCCTGTTATATTTATAAAATGTCGAACCTTACCCTACAAAATAACATGCTGATGCAATACCTGTTTATTTAAACCTCAGGAGATTACTTTTCTGACACCAGACATGACTTCATTTAACTTCTAAACCCCCTTTTTAAAATGTTTGTCCTGCATGCAAAGAAGGAGGTGAAGAAGTGGAAGTAGAAAGTCTGATGGAGTCTGTCTGACTCCCACTAGGGATTGTCAGCTTCCTGTGTCACAACCAGCTGTAAAGGAGAGGAAGTTTTTATTAATGGCAACTGAAAAAATAGACTATTTATATTTTCTGACACATAGAAACTTAAATGTGTTAAGAAGTCAAGAACAGCATAATGGTATCATAACTATGTCTGCTTTAACATAAAATGGATCAGTTGATAACAGAGAGGAAACAGAAGTGGTGTAGTGTCTTTAATGTTGAGCTTATCCTA
The DNA here is from genome assembly GCA_029822935.1 of Naso vlamingii. Taxonomy (NCBI): domain Eukaryota; kingdom Metazoa; phylum Chordata; class Actinopteri; order Acanthuriformes; family Acanthuridae; genus Naso; species Naso vlamingii. The sequence goes on along the minus strand of JAPQLA010000023.1, from coordinate 23,076,085 downwards.
GATAGGAATTCCATTTTATCTTTCTACAACATCATGTTTACCTCCTCCACAAGGACACGGTGTTTTTAATATCGCTGCTGACAAGGCTGGTCCTGTGCACTGAAACAGTACAGTCAGTACACCAGAAAAAATCTGCAAGCTTTTACTCCATTAAGGATAACAATCAAACAGTCATACAGCATAATGAATAAAACAATTTTTCACCTCCTAGTTGTGCAAAACTAACATCTAAGTCAAATTTAAGTAATAAAAAACTATGTTAATAAGAAAGCCTTGTTTGGGAAAAACAAAACAGATGTGTAAAATATTTATCCTGCTGAGAACAAATTTACAAGTGATATGCCATCAGTGAGGAGTCAACACAGCGTGAGAGGGAATAACAGAAAGCACATGGTGCTCTAACTTTATTGACATAGCCTGAAGGTCAGTCAGCGGCCCTTTATTCATACCCCACCTATAACTCTGGTTCTGAGGCCATGTGAGCGACTCAAGGACAGGGTTAAAGACCTGGGATGTTATGAAAACAAACAAGCACAATTTGACACTCAGGCGGCTCACATCATCTTTGCAGGAGGCCATATTAAAGCGGCGTCTTCAACTGAGTAGCAGCCTTAGCCACATGCTAACTTAGCATCACTGATTAGAACTTGATCAGGACTGTCCAGACATCTTAATGATGAACAACTATGTTAAATGTGTGATTGAGTCAGACAGTGTTTATTCAGCTACATA
>JAPQLA010000023.1:22994644-23005112 GCA_029822935.1 Naso vlamingii | reverse complement strand
ATTAATGTGCCGATTATTGTTACGATCAATCAATTAATCGTTTTTTCCAAGACTCATTTATTTTCATAAATGACACAGAAAAGCAGCAAATCCTCACATTTGAGACACTAAACCAGCAGTTTTTTTAACTTTTTTATTTGAAAAATGACTGAAACAATTAAATGATTCTCAAAATAGCTGACGATTCATTTTCAATAGATGGATATATTGATTATTTAAATAATTGTTGCAGCTCTACTAGAAACTGGCTTGTTGAGGCCCCAGGCTCCCATCACTATTCCTCATATTTACTGCAGTTTATGATAGAAGGAACCTGTCATTGAATCACATGACCTGCCAAACTGTCAGTCAACTTCAGCCAATCAAACAGCATAAGGTCAAAACAAAACCAGAGCGGAAAGAGTTGACATAAAAATGGACACAAAAAGCACAAATTAAAGCCAAGTGCTGAGGGGAAATACAAATTATGTAAAGAGGAACATTGAGGTTTTAAATAGTGTCTGTTGAAAAAAAACGTTAAATAGCTTTTTCTCCGCTGTGCAGAGCTCTGCCTGAGGCACCCAGAAGACAAGGCGAGGCTCTGCAGGGGGGAATCAAAATCCCTAACAACCACATCCAAGCCAAGTCAAGAATCTTTGAGTGTCTCAACCTTCCGTCTGCGCCACAGAGGGTTGGAGGCTGCATCGCTGCATAACTAAGAAACTAAGGCAGTCGTTTAATGTAAGCAGCACAGAGTTCTCAGGCCTTTGATTTATGAGCCAGAACAGTCTCATGGTCTCATACTCAGACTCAAACTCTCTGCGCTATAGAGTCAATCTGAGCCTTTGCCATTACCAATTAACCAGCTTTGGAACAACTTGCCCATAGCGAGCTGGGAAAAGTGTTAGAAGAGGGAAACAACAACACTAGCACCACTAATAGTATTTGTTAAAAGTTATTTTTTCCAGCCGGGGCTGCAGCTAATGAAATAGACGCTGATAAATCCTTTCAGCTCTAATCTGTTCCGAGCGATTGAGATAAATTACAGGGAGATATAAAGTGGATGTTTTACTTGTGGCAGCCCAGAGGCCCTCGCCCCTGTGGTAAGACACTCTTCATTAGTGGCCTACAATGGGAGCAGAGGAAACACAAAGACACCGGCATCAAACAGTGATCCATGAGGCTCTTTCACATCAGATGAAGTTGCTGGCGTTGGCTCACTGACTGCTCGCCTCATTTGCCCCCTCTCCCTGTTCCCGCTAATCACTGAGACTTGATCATATCTCTCGGCACACATTTCCGTTTTCCTCCTGTGGATCTTCATTTCTCCGAGAGGTTCACAGTTAATAAGGAGTGAATGCTGAATGTTTCAATCATCAGGTATTTTTCTCTCTCTCTCCCAACTTACCCAGCCTGCCTCGACATTTCTACGCTCTTTGTAATATGACAGAAAACAGTGCGGGGAGCAGAACACAGAGCTTCCCAATTGTGTCACGTCCAATTAGCCCTTCTGACACATTTCTGCCCTTTTGGCTCACCAGCTTTCAAGTTAAAAAGTGGCAACCTTTGCTCTCGTCATTTAATTCATGTGTGTCTGGATTTGTGACTCCACGAAAGACAGGAACTGCAAAAGAGACACACAGGGATTTTTTAATCCTATAACCAAAAATAGCAGCTTGCTGTAATGCTGCATGTATGGGGATGCTGTAAGCTTAAAAGGAGCTCTCCTTACATGAAAGTGCACATTTCTGAATAAACCAGCCAGCCTTCACCTTAATCATTCTTCATATTATACATCATTAATACTGATGTTCCTAAGTAGCTACAGTAAGCCTTTTAGAACTAGGACATGGCACATTGTGGTGGTCCTCTGTAGATTTATCCTTCAGAAAAACCAGGCAGCTCTGTCAAATCTGCCTGCAACCTGCTTCTCTGTCACATCACTTTTTAAAGCCAGACTGAAGTGATGGGGATTGTAAATAGCAGAGTGGTGAGCCACAGTATGCGAGCAAACGGTTTAGAGTTAATGAGAGGGCTGGAGCGCCGCAGCTTCTCAAACTAGAGCAGAAAAACTTGCTGCTTCAATGGAAACCTTCCCTCAGACCTCACGTCCCGGCAGAACACATGTGAAAAACCAACAGCACACATAAACAAAGCTGGAGCCGTGTGGGACTCTGTCCACTCACTGTAATCAAACAAACAAACAAAGAGACATTTCCATAGCCAGAGCTGCAGTGTGGACGGGACTCTATTTTTGCAAAGAGAACAAGAAAGGGCGTGGGTTTCTTTTCAGCTTTGAGGGGTGCTTTCTGGATCAACTCCAGTGCACAACATCATGCTGAAATACTGCATCTGTGCTTGGAGCCGGAATGAGGCTCGGTTTTCCATGATTTCATCAGTCAAACAAAAAACAAAGGACATGAAGTCGTGCCAAAAGTTTGCTTTAGAGGAAAGAGAAATGATTGGACAGAGTAAAACATAAGAATGTACTACAGAACTCAGCCCTGTTCTAAAGTTGTTCTTCTCCATTTAACCATAGTTGGGTTTCCATCCAACTGTGTCGCAAATTTTAACCGAATTTTCAGAAATTTGGCAAGAGAAGTTGAAAAATTATGCATCTTCCATCTGCTGCTGTTGAGCAACTATTGGAGTTGGTTCACCAAGACAAAAAACAGGCTGCACTATTTCTCAAGTCGGGTGCCACTTCAGGAGAAGAATGTGCAACGAGATGACGTAATGAAAGAACGCCAGTCATAAAAAAACAAAAAACAACAAAAAACAAAAAAACGAGAGGAAAACTACGGAAAAATTAATGGAAAACGGTGACGATTACCCTTTATAGATACACAACTTTTCTACCTCCTCCAAGCATAAAAACTTTTTTGCAATATTTGGAGTTTTTTTCCCTTGAATTTGGCAGTATTTGCACTCAGTTTGCCTGTTATCAACTCCTGGGGAAACACCTTGGTGGCTGGTAAACAATGAAGTAAATAAATCACATGATACCGCACTACTTCCCTGCATCATCAAACTATGTTTTTTAGGGATGCACGATATTATCGGGACATTATCGGATATCGGCTGGCACGCTGATATCCGCCAATATCATAACGGATAAAATAACAGGCTGCTGTCTCCTTGATTAAACGCCCGAGTCGGCGCCATGTTTCACACGTTCCCTGTGCACAGACGTCATGTTTACTTACTTTGTCACTTGCAAAACAGGCCAAATTTGTCCTGGTTGTGGGTTTTGCTCTGATTGTCTCAGGGAGAGCAGCATCCAGTTTTTAAGTAGGATGGATCTTACTTGTTTTGTTTAGAAGCAATTGTCATAAATAAATATGACATATTATACAGAACACAAGTTCAAGTATTTTTCTTCTTTTGCACGAGGAATGAATATTACATAGTTTTAAGTTTTGTATTTTATGCCTGCATTTGCCGGCGGGCCAACGCAGTAAGAGTCTGCATATAATACTGTATGTAAATTCACTGCAGAGGAGACTTGGTGATCTCTGCAATTAGGTGTGGGGAAAAAATATACTGATATCAGTTTTGATTATTGATCAAATGAGTTGTAAAATATCAGCATCAGATATCAGCAAAAAAAATCCGATATCGTGCATCCCTAATGTCTTTTTTTTAATTGCTAGACATCTATCTGCAGAGAAACTCCACACTGTTCTGTTGATTGGGAACAAAATTTTAAACAAGTTATTTAGAAAATGTACGCAAAATGTTGGTAAACACTAAAAGCATCAACACAGTTGCTATTAAAAAATCAACAACAAATGTGGCAGATTTCTTTCAAAAAAAGTTCTCAATTAAACAAAATATTATGCAAAACATGTTGTCATGAGATGTCAACTGATTCATCACCATAAACTGAGCAACCTGACCAACATCTAACAGGGAGACTTCTCATGTCTGAGAAAACAAGAGCTTTTCTGGCCTGACGGCAGGTTTGCACATCAGATCAGTTGGCTGCAGGGGAAAATTTCATGTTTATCAACATTTCTATGCCTCCTTGTTTCCTGACTAATGTAATTTTGTTTCATTAACAAAACTTTGAGCTCAAACCAAATTTAAAGAGAAGATAATTACAGCTATGATAAACTCTGAAATTCTCCAGACATCCAGTCTTTATCTTTTACCATATCTGGAGTCGTCTTGTCTCACAGTGCATTGCCTCTGCTGGTGCAGTGGCGGACTCAGAGTCGGGGAAGGGGGGAAATCGCCCCCGCGGTGCCCTACTGTTAGAAAGAACGCCGCAAAGTGCCCTCTTTGATGCCCCCATGGTAGAGAAAACACAATGAAGTGCTTTCTAGGGAGCCTTTCCATGGGACAAAATGTGGCCAACAACTTTTCGCGTGCTGATGCCCCACCTCAAACAATGTGCTCTTCTTACTATTTTTGCCCCAGCCCATCAAACATCCTGAGTCCGCCGGTGCACAGGGGCACCAGGGCGCAAAAAGTTGTTGAGCACTTTACCACATTTTCCTTTATCGTGTTTTTTCCAACATTAGGGCACTTTTGTGGCAGTTTTTCTAACATCAGGGCAACCCCCTCCCCCCGACAAGTCTGCCAGTGATTGTGTCATTGATCTGACAGTTCAGACTTAAAACCTTAGATCTCCTCAGAATAATCTGAGCACTGCCATACACACCCTCAGTCAGACCACAAGCTGGTACAAACACAAACAAGCATCCCAGAAACACAAACTCACCTCCAACAAACTGGATGCCACCAGCCACACGACCAATCGTACGCGAGATGAGGTCAGAGATGCAGCAGCCCATGAGAGCTGTGAGCGCCACCAGCAGGAGGAGGCCACATCCCACCCCCGTCACCACCGTGCAGATCCTCCACTCCAGACTTGGGATGCCGTGGAAGGAGGCGTAGCGTCCACACTGCTCCAGCATCACAGTGGCCTGCCTCTCCTCGTCCCTCACCGGGTAGGAGCAGCGCCGGAAGGTGCCAAAGGACACGGGCTTATCCATCTGCGCCCCCAGCAGCCAGTAGGGCATGAAGAAGCCAACACAGGAGGCAGCGGCGCACAGCAGGGACAACAGGGCCCAGATAACACCCGTACATGTCAGGCTGGACGCCATGGCAAACAGTCTGCAGATGGTTCACACAGTCACCGGACAAACAGCAGTTTTACGAGCAGTTGCTGTGTTTTGGGGAGCCGTGCAGTGAGCATTTAACACGAACAGTCTTCACCTTCTCAGTGACTCTGGGTCCCTGTCATGGAGAGAGAGAAACACCCACACTGAGTGAACGCTGACAGAAAGTCATGAGTGGAGGCAAGTTGTTGGCCTTTGGAATTTACAAAAAAAAAAAAAAAAAAAAATCACAGTTAAGTTGAAAACAAGATAGCCGCCCCTCATTCATTCTATAGACAGTTATAATCACAGATAGTGAATAATTCAGCTGTGACAGCATTACTTACTAGTTATATATTGTGTAGTTTTATATTTCTGCTATAAACTACTCTTAAGATTTTTTCCTGAATAATAAAATAAGCAGAAATGAGCTGACTAAAGAAAACTGTACATGGTTTCATGAGGGGCATATTAATATACATTCATTAGATTTATGATTAGCTGTGTGTTCAGTAGCACATAATTCAGTAATGATAAGACTCAGACTAGGGCTGGACAACATATCAGTGCTGCACCGTATCAGGACATGAGAGGAGATATGGTAACAGATTTTGGATACTGTTACATCGTGATATGGCGGAAGTGTTTTCCTCTGGTTGAAAAAGCTTCATTACAGTAAAGTGAAGTAATTTTCTGAACTTACCAGACCGTTCTCACTGTTCTTTTATTTTCCTTTACCCACTTATCCACATTACTGATGATTATTTATCCCAAAATAGTATCATCAATATCATTGGTTAATATTTTGTGTAATCACCAATAGTCTTCCTCACAGTTCTGTCTCAGTATCAAGGTATTTGGTCCAAAAACATTGTGATATTTACTCATTTTATCACCTTAGCTGCTCCCACCCCTTAGAACACACAACAAGTCCTCGGTCACAACCTTCATGATCAATAATTATTGATATCGACTGATATGAAACTGTTTTTTCAGCTGGAAGGCCAGGCCTAATTTAGACCAATAATTAATCATCTCAAGTTTGATAAGCTTGTGGCCATTATTTCTGTAAGGTTTCCCTTTTCAATTGTAATGCAGCAATGTTAAGAAATAATCAAATAAAAAACACTGATAACTATAATGTCCAAACAGGCAGCCTGTTATGAGAACAGCTGTTGTGTCAACAGATCTCCTCTGAGTTTAGTTTTAATTTGAACCAAACAACAATATCTCTCAAATGCAGCAAAAGCATTCCCTTACAGCGTGCTGCTCTGTTACCATATAAACAAAAAAATAAAAACAACAACAACAACAAAAAACCCATTACCACTAAACCGATGGAAAGTGCACGTTTAGTCCAGCAAACGCATGAAGTCCCTGCAGGAGCGGCCACTACCGGAGCACTGATTTGTCGTTCGCGGTGACCTCACGGAACACGCTGCTGGCTATTATCGCAGTGCTCACGCTGTCGGAATGTTAACAACGAAAACAACGACAAGAAGAAGAAAAGAAGAGGACAAGAAGACGAGCAGAAGGCGAAGGCTTACATGCTGGGAGAGCTCCGGACTGAGGAGTGCTCGGCGGACACTGAGAGGCTTTTTCCATCTGCTGGCTCCAGCTGTGTTGGGTCTCAACGCAAACTTTTCTTCAGTCGAAGAAAAGAGAGAAGAAAAAAATGTCCGACCTCACCATGTGAATCCAAAAGTGACCACAGAAACCGTCCGCAGATCTGTTTCTCCTTCATCAATATGTTTTAACTCCGCCAAAGATCAGTTATTCACTCCTGTGCGGCGCAGAAACGTGCAGCGTTCACTGACTGACTGACTGGAGCCGTTTTCACATTCCTGCTCAGCGGGGGGAGAGAGAGAGAGAGAGGAGAGAGAGAGAGAGAGAGTGTGTGTGTGTGTGTGTGTGTGTGTGAGTGACATCAATCACACAATCCCCACCCATGCAGAGGCTGGACTCTCTGCTACTATCATTCCCGACATTCTCCTGATGCGTTCAGTGACGCCTTGTGAACTTGATTTTAGAACAAATCAGCCTAATCAGCTGGGTTGTTAACTTCAGTCGCCCTCAGAAATTAATGGAAATTCAAAATGAAAGTATTAGCCTATTGGAGTGTATTATTAGCATAGAATAAATATGAATATTAATACCCTTTTTAAACTTAGGCTATAAGTAGTCTAATTTAATTAAGCTGACTCAAAATCACAATGAAGTCTTAATTTCTTGTAGTCTAATTTTGAAACAATGACTTTAGTGACAGAGTTCATTTGAGTCATCAGCGGGAAAGATCTGATCAGCACGTGTTTTTGTGGTATCTCAACGTTTTCATAAACTAACTTAAAAAAAAAAAGTATATTAGTTAATTTGTGTGTCACAGTGTAACTAATTTTTGGGATAAGTAACATTTTGCCCCAAATTGATGTTGGATGATCTAAGCACAGTTCAGATCTGTAGTTTAACGTCCCTAGTTGGGTCAAACTTGAGGACTGAGCCAAAAATAGTAAAAAAGAAAAACAAAATCTGTCTTTTTGTGAAAATTTATGAAGTTAACGATTTTGTTTGAGAATTTATTTGACAATAGTTTTTCCATTTGTTAGTCAGTCAGTAATCAGTCATGTTGCTGATTATCAAGGATCCATGGAAAATTAAGAGTATTAAGCCTCGGCCTGTGCAGTTGGTGAATCACCTCATTAATCACAGAGTTATCCCACCACTGACAGTTGGTTATTCTCACTACCATAAATAAATAGAACCAAAAAATCCATTACTACCTATTTTCAATTTATTATTTTAGTACAAAAAAGCATTTAGCCTATCATGATAAAGAGTTGTTGTTGTTGTTGTTCATTTAATAACTATCAAATTTCCAACACATAAATAATTTGTAGCTGGAATCATTTCAGTCGATTATATTAATAAGCACTTGAATGCAGCATTGCTCTCTTCTGTTTCACTCTTAAATATTTTCGTGTGTGTGTGTGTGTGTTTGTAAAGATAGAGACAGACAAAAATAAAAAATAAAAATCTCTAAAATAATTATAGTCTCATCCCTCAGATACTGACCTAATCAACTTTTTCCCCATTCGGTACTTGGAAAAATTTAATAACACAATGACTCATTTTACTGAATAAGCCTTAAGACAAGATTTTTTTGTTGTTTATTGTTTTTGTTTAATTTGATTTAGTTTCGACAAAAATACTTAAAGTTAACCACGCAGCGGAACGTACGATCCTCCGCATGAATTTACACCCTGTCCGGACATTAATTACGGACGGACCAAAACATCTTCGGAAAGTAGACGTGGAGGTTTATGTGTGCAATGGCTGATACTAAGGTAGAAATTTCAACGGATAACTCCAGTGTGATACAGAACACAAATGCGCCTTCTCAATCCAACAACCCTTTATCAAGGAAGCTCAACAAAATATTGGAGACGAGGCTTGACAATGACAAGGTAAGTTGGCAGAGTCAAGCTTCCTGCTAGCTTGCTAACATTAGCTCAGTCGGAAAGCTAAGTCAGTCCGTCAAATTTGGAATATTTCAACGTTTGAAGTTATGTTGTCGTCATCTCGGAGGTTATTGTATAAAATATTTTTCCTCACTAACTGTGAGAACTGTGTGCTAAGCGCGATAACAACACCAAAAGTCTTTATTCATTTTGTCGTTAGCATGTTCTTGCAGTCTGGTACTGTAGACTGAATGCACCTTTAACGTGAAGTTGACGTTGACGTATTTAAAAGTTGACAAGGGGACCTGCATTTTCCACGCAGTTTGGATACAGTGATTTGTTTGCAAGATGATGCATAGATGAACGTGGTAAGGCGTGTGTGGAAACACCACCACTGACTTATTGTGTTTTGTCTTTTTGGGCTTTTAGGAGATGCTGGAGGCTCTGAAGGCACTGTCCGTGTTCTTCACCGAGAACAGTTTGCGCACCCGGAGAAACCTTCGCGGTGACATAGAGAGACGGAGCCTGGCCATCAACGAGGAGTTTGCACGAATATTTAAGGAAGTGAAAGAGGTAAGTTCAACTAGAGTCCTTCAAGAAAGAACACAGAACAACACAGACAACCCCTGGTGTATTGAAAGGGTTAATTTCCCAGAGACACAGCTGCCTGAGTGTCAGTCAGTGGTCCCACTGCAGGCATCGGATCTGAAATTCCAACACCGCAGAACCAGCAGTATTTTGAGAAAAAAGTCACTCATTATGTTATGGAATTTATGCCTTTATGTAGGGCTGCACGAATTTGGGAAAATATCTAATTCTGATTTTTTTGTAGTGATATTGCGATTGCAAAATGATTTGCGATACAGGAGGGAATGATCTTTTTTACATCAATATTCTCTTTTTCATCGATTAACATGTTTAAAATGACTGTGGTATGATTTTTGCAGGGATCTCTACAAAACAAAGATGTTTTCTGAACTGTAGAATATGATGAGTAAACTGCAATATTTTAATTGAAAGATATTTTGACAAACTTTTCACCGATAACAAATAATGCGTCTCCCTGCGATTCAAAAATTGCAATAGGTTATGTTGCAATTTCCACTGAATCTTGATTAGTTGTGCAGCCCTACTTATATGTATATATGTACTGCACACACATACACCCGCAAATATGAACATGACCACACGCTTCCTCTATCAACAACAAAACCTGCTCTGAGGTTGAGCCGCTCAGACCACCTCCTCTCCTCCTGCCTCCTCACAGTCATGATGAAACACTATTACACTTACCTTAGCATGATAGAACTGATACAAGTATTCAGAATAGTTGAATTTTATCATTGCTGATGGGAGATTTCGCTGCTCTGTGTCTTGTGTGAGGCGTCGAGAACGGCACAGCTGTTGTCTCTCCATCACTCTCTGTCTTCCTTGTTCCTTTTAGCTCTCTATAAACAGGCGCTGCGGCTGCAGAAAAAGCGCCTTTGGTTGCTGGGTGTTAATTTGCCGCTCCAGAAATCAGTGAGAGAAAAACCCGAGCACTGTCCCGCTTCCTGCTGACATATTTATTGAATGAATAAAACAACATTTTGGTCTGACAGACCTTCATTTAGTTTGATGGCAGCATCAGAACATTTCTACATAAATACAAACACAGAGACTGCCGAGTCTGATGATCACCTGAAACTGTTTTGCATTATCAGCCAGACAATAATTCACAATAGATCAGAATAAACTTGCAAGCAAGTTTAAAAACCCTGCAAGTAACAACATAAGTATCATCATTTATCATCATAAACATCATCCTACAGTGAAAGTTCCCCAAATGGTTACAAGACATTAGCATCTGAATAAATGAAGCAAACAGAGTGAGTGACAAATATATCAGTCACAATTCATGCAGTGCAAACAACAAAAAAGAAAAGACTA
>JAPQLA010000023.1:22917380-22929747 GCA_029822935.1 Naso vlamingii | reverse complement strand
AGCTAAAAATGTCACAGTTTTCTTAGACGTCACGTTATCAGAAAGTTATAGACTTATCATAAATGAAAAATTACTGTCTGCAGTGATGCCTCCCACAAGAGTCTACAGTCCATGACAAATGGTTGATGAGTTGTGGAAAGGGGCGGGGCTAAAGTGTAGTGGTCGAGCAAACCATGACCAATGAAAGTATGAGTGTGTATGTGTGTGTGTGTGTGTGTGTTTCTACAAAGTATGGACATGTCACATGAATCCATTTACAAGTTGTGCACCTTTTTGTTTCAGGCCACTCCCACTGCCACGCCCCCTTTCTGCCAGGCGGCCCGAACAGTTAATCAGCTGTCCTTTGGTTCATGACCAACTTTTCCACTAAATCTTGTGCAGGTCTGTAAATCCATTTGGAAGTTATGCACCTTTTTGCAATAGGCCACTTCCATTAACACGCCCCCTTTAGGCCAGTTATCATGAACACAAACACACGTTCACACACTTGACCTCCATGCCAGATTTCAGCCTCCTAGGATGAAAACCGCGGCTGCCAAAGAGTGGGGAATTTTTGTGGACTGACTGACCGACAGAGTGACCAACAGAGCGACCTGTAGCTGCTGGGTGCAGCTCAAAAAGTAAATCCTGTTTTGGTACAGGCGTATTTTGTTTAGCTGTGTTTGTCATTTGAGTTTCCCAACCAGCTTTCTTCTCTTTTTTCTTCAATCCAACAAAGTAATGTAAGCTTAATGTTCCACTTACTTGCTTTCAGTTGGGGCTGAACAGTTTATCCACATATAATTAAAGTTACATTATGACCAAGTGCAATATTCATATTGCAAGACTTGATCATTTTTGATTATGGTTACACTTATCACAACATACAACAACAAATGAAGCACTGCGGTGAAATGCCCTCACCTTCAAATCATATTCTGCAAATGAAACGGATCATGATTGTTTGTTACAATCTCCAGCAAAACCATCATCGATGTGATATTTTTTCAGGGAAAACAAAATGCTAAATTACCATTCCCACTAAAATAACTTCTATCAAAATCACCACATCTGTCAAAATATGCACAATAATTTGGTCTGTCATTTATTTTACTTTTAACCTCATCTCTCATCATCCCTCATCTTCTTCAGTAAATAGTGACAGACTATGTTTGCCCGTACTGCAGCTCCTTCTCTTTGTTGTTCCTGTTTGTACCAAACCTAATATCCAGTAGGACAGCAGCTAACGATAATTTTCATCATCGATTAATCTGCTGATTTTTTTTGCAATTAATCAATTATTCCATAAAATGTCAAAAAAAGTGAAAAACGCTCATCCTAATTTCCCAGAGCCCAATGTGACTTATTATCGTAAATAACGAAGACAAGAAGCAAATCCTCACATTTGAGAGGCTAACTATGCTTTTTAATCCTTCATTTGAAAAATGACCGACATGATTAATCGATGATCAAAATAGTTGGTGATAAATTTTTGATCCATCGATTAATCGATTAGTCGTTGCAGCTCTACTGTCCAGTGTGCTAAAATTAGCATCTGCTGCAATATCTCTGTTATTGTTGAATGACGAATCTGACACATCTTTAACACAGAGGTACATTTATTCAGGTATCAATACATTAATATTAAACGAGTTACATATTCTTATTGATTGCAAATCACACAGCACAAGTCCAATTTATTCCTGTATATAAGTTAAATGTAACAGATTTTTATTTTAAAATATGCATTGGGAACTCTTCCTCTTGTTATGAGGAGCACTTTGTTATAAAATGTAAGTAAAAGTGCAATATCTCTCTACTCATAAAATTACAAAAATTGGTCCAGAAACAGCATTCTGAGCAGGACTTATCCGACAGACTAAATATTGTGTTTTTCATTTTAAAAATGCAATATATCTTTACTTTTTTTCAGCAATTTGCTTTTTGATGCTATTTTCTAAAAACTGTAGCTAAATACAAGAAATACGACATTGTCAGTTTACAAAAGCTTAGCATATTAATCACTGCATCATCTATTTTCTAAATAAACTTCATTTTTTCCCATATAACTATCTGAAACATAGAGTTCTGACAACAACAACACCATAATATCTCACAGCGCTATGTTAAAATAAAATATCTCTGTCATGAGTTCAAAGAAAAAAGAAGACATAACAATAGCAACATAAAATTAAGGAATACAATGCATAGATTCAATCATTTAGAAATGTAGAGATATAATTTACTTAGTACAGCTCTTTTACTTTTAGAGTGAACCCTGTGACACTGACTACATGGATTCATTACAGTTTATCCTGACTTGAGTGACCGGCACAAATATATATACTGTATATATATATATATATATATATTTATATATATATATATATGATTCTGAACATATCACATGATAAAAATGCTAAATATATCACTTTAACTTCAAAGGCAAATTTGGCTGTAGTACACTATGGCAAGTTTGGGTAAGAAAAGGCAACACCTGGCGCTAAAGCCAAACAGCAGCTTCTTTAACGGCTTGTCTGCAGGGCCTTTTGAAATGTTAAGAATTTCATTCAGCTCTTCTTAAACCTGCCCCGCTCTCTGGATTTCTTAAAATCTCTGTCAGCCCCGTCAGATTATGTGCCATTACTGGTTTAGGGTATGCACGTTTCTGTTTCAAACACCTCAGCTAATTTAAGAGCTTGAATTCGGTAGCATGACTGAAATTAAAACTTGCATCCTCTGAGCCCTGGATGACACATAATCAGACACCCACTGACATGTGTGGTGTGTGGATAAATCTTACAATGAACATTACTGTCAAATAGGCAGTTTTCAGTTCTAGTTTGTTATCTCCAAGCCACTGAGCCAGCCGACTTCATGAGAAGCAGTCATGTTTACAGACACCATCTTCACAAAGTTAACAACGACCTGATTTGTGACTCTGCATAATAAGTCACTGACAGGCTGACAAGCTCATTGTTAGTACAGCAATAAGTGAGAAAAGCAAGTCAGAAAATGCAAATATACAAGCTAAGTAAGACACTTAACACTTAGTGGCGCTTTTAGGGGAAACTTCAAAAAAAAAAATCATTAAAACAGACTTGTTATTTAAAAGTAATTGGAGTTGTCAAGTCGTGTTACTGTTCTATCAAATGTTTTAAGAGACACAGAGACAGACAGAGGTAGGAGGGGCAGAGTAAGAGTGGAGTCTCATTCAAAGCAGTAAAGCTGATCCTACTGACAGCATCAAAGGGCTCTTTTGGACAAAAAATGGAATGATACTGCACCAATTTAAATCAGTCACACTGACCTTTTAAGACAAAGAAAATAAAATAAGAGTTGTGAAACTGAACAGGGGACAGGCTGGTTGCTCACAGTGTCTATAATGACATCTCTCTAGCAGGTCTTGGACTCAGCCTTGGTGTGAGAACAGTGGCACTGAGAATATCTTCTATCCATCAACCTGCCTTGACCTCTGAACGTTCACAGCACTGCAAAGCTTTCAGGAAACCTAAACAATAACAAACCACTGACACTCGCCTCTTTTTGACTTTTATAAAAATGTGAACGCAGGGAACTGAAATAAAGAATTCACTGAACATTTCTTCAAGACTGCTGGATTTGAGCATCATCTGGACCGTAGACATGTACAATATAAAACCCTTCAAGCCTGCAGTCGATACCTACGTTGTTAGGCAAAATAAATAGGCCCCTGTGGTATTAAGGTTCAGAGTGACGCACGACTCAGAACAGTTTTGATGTCTTCTAACCACAAATAATTTAGGTCTCAAATATATACTAAATCTAGTAAACATCTACTACATCAATTTCATATACATTCTTAACGTATGTACAAGAAATCAGAAAGTGTATCGCCATTTTTCAGCCTGACTGAGAAGAACTCTCGCGCACAGATCTGTCCACTCGATGTGTTCGAAAGAATCTGATCCAGTTTTCTCTGTGAGCTCATTTTTGCTTCCGCTCTGTAAACACTATTTACAGTCTTATAAAATTCACTACGAGACCTGATTTTACAAACTGTGTGATGACATTATGTACATTCAGGCAAAAACAAAGTAAGTTATTATGTAACATCATCCGAGGATCCCTTGAGAAGTTTCTTGCTTGACATCATGTCAGTCTGCAAACCCATGAGCCAGATTACCTTCATAATTCTCCCATAGTGGCAATCAATTATCACTACTCTGTACATACAAAAAGGTTGATTGTAGAAACAGTAAACAGCGTGTAATGAAACTGAGCACTACAGATTGTGCTGCTGCTTTCTGTAACCTTGACGAGTAAACCAGAGAGGTGTGTTTCAGTTTGGCTCTTGCGTTAAGGCAAAATGTTTGGCACTTAGTTTGTACAGAATATTTGTTATTTCAAAAATAATTTTGATTTCATCCTCACCAGTTCAGGGTTACTAATAGAGATGCGTCATGACCAACACCAGTTTTAGTGTCCTGAAGTGGTCAAAGAAGTACTTTTGAAACAGAAATGTTCAAGGTACACAAACTGCAGGGGAAGTAGGTGAGGATTTCACATCCTAAGGTGAACCTTTTGTCTCGAATGAGCTCTGATTGTGTCTTTAAGCAAACAGCAACACCATGAAGTCCGTTTAACAGAACTTTCCGCACTACTGATTCTACCCTGACACCCAGCTGTGTGTGGTGGTCTTCACTCCATGGGGGAAACCTTGTTGGGTCACCATTGGCTCAAAGTTGAAGTCCAGGGAGTCCCCATCCATCAGAGTCTCATGGAGGACCGTCTCCATGTCAAACTCAAACTTCTCAATGGACATGTCGTCCAGGTCGCTGGGCAGCTTCTCGGGGTGTGAGGGCTGTGGCAGGCCTGGTCGGCCATACCCATTGGTGTTGAGAGGGCAGAAGCCGCCGGGCATGCTGCCTCCGCTGAGGTGACTGGAGAGACCATAAGGCATCTGCAGCTGGTTTTTGCCTGCAGGCAAACGTGCAGTGCCCCCGCTATGGCTCAGGGGCATGAGCAAGCGGCCGTTCAAAGCTGGTGACGTGGTCTGGGCTTGGCTGTGCACATTGTGGGGATGAGTGTGGGACAGACCGTGCGGGTGACCGTTTCCTCCCATTAGTTTGGCTGCATGCTGGGTGCTGCTATATGGTGGCAGCATGCAGCTTCCACTGGACTGAGACACCACAGTGTCCACTGACGGCATAAGATCTCCATGCTGGTCTGTATCTGTTGTCAGCAGCTCCTTCAGAAGCCCTGCAGGGCAGCTGTACTGGCCCATGCTCGGGCCGAAGCTGGGCTTACTCTCCGGCAATGTCTGCAGCGGCATGGATGAGAGGCTGTTCATTCCCGCTTGGCCATACACACACTTGCGGTACTCCTGCTGTGGCTGAGAGACCATGCTGGGGGAGCTGTAAGCCGGGTACCCAGGGCTTGGCTGCATCATAGGAGAGGGGGAGGACTGGGAGGAGCCAGGGGTCGTTGCCCCGCCTCCAACCTGAGAGTTGTTGGGTGAGAGCAAGTTCAGGTTGTCCAGAAGGTTCTCCATGACATTCTCTGAACTGTGTCCCATAGAGCTGGTCATCTCTGTGAGACTGGGCAGCGTGGCAGTCATCTTGGCCCCAGGCGCTCCTGGGTAGCCCATATGCACGTCTGCCTCCCCGAGGTCGTCCTCAGGCATGAAGGGTGAGAGGCGGCCGCTCAGAGTGCTGGCATTGGAGCTGGTCCGAGGCCTGAAGCTGTTCCACGCATCAAAGTCATCATTGCTGTGAGAGTTGGGGCTGCCAGGCCACTTGGAGTAGGAGCCTGGACTGTCCGCGCCTCCGTCAGGACCACCCTGCAGGGACAGCTGTGGGGAGACAAGAGTGAGTGAACCAGTATAAATACTGTGTGTACATATGTCAGTGTAAGATGCAAAAAAAGAAAAAAGAAAAAAAATGTTTTTGATGGATTCTTCATTAAATTTACCTTTTTCTTGGCTGCTCTTCCTCTGCTCTTGGTGTACTTGCTGTTGTTGTCCATGGAAACGGCCCTGCGTCGAGGGGACTTGCCACTCTTCCCGCCCTCAGGGTTTAGCATCCACCACGAGCTCTTTCCCGTGCCCTCATTCTGAACACGAACAAAGCGGCTGTGCAGCGACAGGTTGTGTCTAATGGAGTTCTGGATGAAGACAGGGAGAAAGAGGAAAGCTCTGTGAGGAGCAGACAAACAGAGAGATTTGTGTTTGCCCTTTTCCTGAAACATTACAGCTGTGCCTTAACGTACAAGTGCAAATCCATTTGTACAGGTGGCTCTTTTTCAGCACACGCTGGACTTGACAGCTGACTTACAGAGGAAAAAAAGCAAGATTTTAAGGTCACTCGACAATTGAACGCCATTTGCAATTCAAAGAAACACGTGCAAAAACACACACACACGCAATAGGTGTCGGTAAGGTTAGTCCATGAGCAATACATCCTGACGGCAGACTCTTATCTCCAAACATACTGTTCATGTGGGCCTTTATCTCCTTCACAAAAACACCATTATACCAAAACTCACATTCCACCTGACTACATGTCTTGTCTAAACCAGCACAGAATCAAAGAGAGGAAACAGACTAATCTTTCCTCCTTACAGACACATTAATGGTGTGCTCTAACGTTGCTTAGTGACACCCCCAGTGGAAAAACTAATTTTTTGAGCAGGAAGCTAGTGAAGCATTGTTAAAACATGGCAAACAAGAGCGGGTATATTGGGCAAACGTCTGCTAGGCAAACCACAGAAAGTGAGACACCATTTCTGTCCTACTTTACTGGAACTACTTCTCTGCCAGGACGGTACAGTTGGGATTTTAAGCCTGTTAAGATTTTTAATCTCTCAATCAGGCCAAACTTATGTTCAAGTGACCATTCCCCTCAAAGAAGAATTTGTTCTTTGGCAATGTATCGTTTTGTGTCCAGGCCATAACATGAAGTAATGAGCCTTGGCGAGACATTACTGTGCATGCGTAAAGCCTGTTGTTTTGGAAGAAAGGCTGGAACTCCCGGCGCACACACACATGCAGAGCTTAGCGTGCATAGTGGCTAACGTCATCAAGCCTGTTCCTGCTGTGAGTCATTGCCTCACATCTGGTTCGCAGTCTGCCCTCCGCTCTGCCGTTACCTCTGCTTGTCCTCATCTCTACCATCTCCTCTATTAAGTCTGAAATCTCATCCCTCTCTAAACTAGACCACAGTTGTTGTTATTTTCTATTAATTCATCCTTTCAATTACATAACCAATGATTAATTTTCTCAAAAAAAAAAAAAAAAAAAGTCAGAATACAAGTAAAGAATGCCTACAAATCCATAGCCCAAGACTGTCTTCAGATTTTTTGTTTTGTTGAACAGTGACAAAACCTAAAGCTATTCAATTTAAAATGACAGAAATAATGAGCAAATTATTACATTTGAAAAGCTAAAACAACAAATATTCAGCATTCGTGTTAAATTAATGACAAATATCAAAGGGGAGGTATAGCCATTTAGTGTTAAACTTCCATAAAGTTAGAGGACTTGGAGGAGAAAAGGAAAAGGAGAGGCCCAACTTTAAGTGACTTGTTTGGGCCCAGCTAAAAAAAAACATTGGGTACTACATTTCCCATAATGCAAGTGGATAGCATCTTTCATCAGACCCACTCCAAATCTTAAATTTTAAGGTAAGGCTTTTTATTTGATTTTTTAACTTTGATTTGATTTATGAATTCATGCTTGCAGTGCTGCCGTGTTTGAATTTTAACTCGTGTACCCATGCTGAGATAACGCTGATGACATCACGTGACATCATCAGGGTTATTCTCGAGAGCTCTGCTTCTGGAAACGTCCCTCCACAACCATAGACACTGTTTTCATTGGCTGACTCATTACACTTAAACTTCGTCAATGTTCCCTTTTGATTAAAAGGAAACTAGATAACTTTGTCATTATGATGTATAACCTGATTAAACAGTTTACTAGTGGGTGAAAAATGACACCATTCGCTGCTAACTTGCTCTCCAATAAGCCCTGTTTTTACCATGACATTTTCTTTGCCACCAGGACCAGGATTTTGAAGAAAAATAAAAAAGTCATGCTCTCTGTACTCTGTCCTAATTCGTTGGTCGACGTTGCGCTTCTTAGTGACAGGTGACATCGGTACAAGCTGATTAGCTCACTGTGCTCTGACTCATTTCTGCCAACGACAGAGTGTCTGCAAGCCACACCGTCAGTCGGCTCGAGCTCGGGCTGAGACGGAGCGGTTTACTGCGCTGCAACTTTCCCTGCAACCATTTTGTCTCAGTTCAAACTGGACCTGAAAGAGAGAGCGACAACAAATGAAACAGAGCGCGAGCCGGCGCAAACGGCTGCAGCGGATTTGCTTCTCAGCGAGTCACATGCTACAGCTAATGTTAGCTTGTTAGCTCGTTTGCAGAAGTTATCTATTGCAACTTTCACTAAAAGAATTGTTTAACAATTTCCAAATATACAACTGATCAATTAACTAATCGGCTTGATTAAATAATGTTACCCTACATTTCAACCATGACACCCTCTTCCATTTTTCTCCTCGTTTTCCTCTGTGAATACACTCGCTCTTCCCTCCACCTCTCTCCTCTCCTCACTAGATGACCTCAGGCTCCAGGGCACATGGGGTTCCTCCTGAACGCTTGCCTTTCACTAATGAATGAAATTCTGAATCAAATGACCCAACTGCCTTGGCCAATGGTCCCAGGCTAGTTTGCATGATCTGGGGAACGTGACAGCCCGTCCCCGATAAGCCTAGCAAATGCTTTTCTCCCCCCTTCCACCTCCTCCTCCTGCACATCGGTAGCTATGACAAAAGGCGAAGAGTAAAGTCTGGTCATGAGCCTCTCTTTCCCATGACTGCTGAGAGTGCTGGTAATTTCAGCTGTGCTGCAACAAGGAATGACTGCAATGTGAGTGCAGACGCCGGGATGTCCTGTTACTGCCCTATATCATCCTGATGACAGCTAAAATCTCTCACTTCTGAGACTCCTTTCTATTTTGCCTTATGTCACAGTCAGTAGCAACGCTGGGTGTTGTGACGTTGGGGAACATTTGAGAACCAGTTTAAAAGTCTTGATGCAGACAGGGAGTACGAGTGAAGGGTCATAAAAACTGCTCTGATGGGAAATACCAGAACTCGGCAGAACTCGGAGTACCGTGTGGGGAGTGTGGCTAAGGTTGTTTGGTGGGGCCAATGGAAAAGACTTGTCTCCCACTGTGTGTGTGTGTGTGTGTGTGTGTGTGTGTGTGTGTGTGTGTGTGTGTGTGTGTGTGTGTGTGTGCCAGCTCATGTTTTTAGTCGAATGGCAGTCCGACAAACAGCAGCACAGTATGGTTTTGATTTTGTTTCTCACTCAACTGCAGCCAGTGATAATGTGGTTTGAAAACACATGCGATTTGGGATGAACACACGCACATGAACATACAATCACATGCTGACACACACACACACACACACACACACACACACAAATATGCATATATGCTTGACACTTCACTAATTGAATTTTTTCATGCCTTTTTATTTCTTTTTAATATGTTACAATTTTTTACAAATTTAGACTTTTTTTGGATCCTGCAACAGTATGTGACACCAATTTATCTCTGGCTGCAGTACACAGGAATCTTAACATTCCAGCTAATCACTGTGTGCAAAGTTCAATCGTAATCAGAGCCAATGTGTTACTATCTCTTAGGAAACAGTAAAGGCAGGATTCCCAGCCAGGCAGCCATCACAATCAACATTCCTCAGCAAGGTTACAAAACCCACAATTGCACGGAACTGAACTCTGATTACCGTCACTTGAGGACAGTCCTATCTTGTGTTGTACAAAAATGTGACAATAACACCCACCGTCTCACCTCAAACGTAAAAGATTCCTACTTCTTCCCACAAGAACTTCAACAAAACGAGCGAGACTTTCAAAAAAAGATAGTATCCTTATCAACACATTAAACGTTGCTGGTAATTATTACAAAAATCATGTGAATGTGAACTTTTTTTGTGTGCTGAGGAATGTCATCATACTAAACGTTGTGAAAAAAGGCGGTAACCTGACATTACTGTATCGCTGCAGGCGATTCTTGTAGCCAGAGATAATAAAAAGACTTCTCTCTGTTCTGCCTGAGCCCACCGTGAGGAGCACCACCTCCGTCTTCTGAGTCAACAGAACAGAGGGACACTGGCAAAACACGAGGAAGTGACCACATGAAAGAGGACTGTGACAGGAAACAGAGCTGACTTCCTGCCTCACAGGAAGCGCGGCGGTCGTGAGGCAGAGAAGAAGGCATGGAATGCGAAGCCACAGCAACGCGAGCCAAGTGGACACCGCAAATTTAGCCTTCGCCCCCTCCTCCGCCCCCCGCCCCCCACCCACTGCAAGGGAGTTTATGTTTAGCAACAGGCACTAATCCCCGATGTCACACTACATTTATTAAATGAAAGCAATGTTCGCTCTGTCGTGTGACTGCTGAAACTGAATTACACGAGTGGACACGTCATGACTCAACAAGTGGCTGCAGTATGGGCGTCTGGGTGGTGTGAGTGTGTGTGAGTGTGTGTTCGAGAGGGCAGCAGAATGTGTTTTGAGTGAAGGCTATTTAAGAAATGGAGAAAGAGGGGTTGTGTGTGACAGAGTGGGCATGGATCAGTAAAGAACACACTGTGCTGGTTTAAACTCCCTCACTGGCAGCACTACTAAAAGGCCACAGTGTTCAGCACAACTCTTCCTCTCTTTTCCTTCCTTCTATCCTTCTCTTGCTTCCTCATGTCCTTCACCTCTTTTAAACTCTGCTCCTCTGCTTCTCCCCTCGTCTTCTTTCATTTCGCTTTTTCTTTCTCTTTCCATCTCATCCTCTCCTTCCTTCTCACCTTATTTCCTCTCCTCTATTTTCCATCCCGCTCCTCCTCTCCCTCTCCACTCCTTTCCTACCTTCTCTTGCAGACAGTAGCAAACTACCTGCAGATAAATGGACACAGCATGCCAGACAGAAGCTGGCACACTGACTGAGCTGCTGACGCTCTTGAGAGCTGCTCAAATGTCATCTCGCCTAATGAAAAAATCCCCAGAAAAGCGCAACACCACCTACTTGCAGGGCTGCTTTGAATCAAGTGAAACCACAAGTGAAACCTCGGCTGCAAAGCCCATACAGCCACAGGTATAAAGTGCAGCAATGCTAGCTTCTCACTGAGTGAAAGCGTGTAGCAGGTACAAACTGACACGCAAGCAGTTCTCTGAACAGTTTCACACGCATTTACCAGAGATATGGAACTGATGAAAGAGAAAAAATGTGGTTTCGCTGCACAGTTTCCACTGAACTCATTAGAGAAAAGGTGCTGTCCTGAAAAAGCTTTTTCACCATTTGTTACCCATGTTTGAGCTTTAACAGTAGATGTGCACTTGCACTGTAACTAGCTATTTTCTGAGTAATGTCTGCGGCTGCAAAAAGGACAACCTTTAGAGTATGTCGCGCACTTGTAACCACCAGATGAGGAGCCCTAAAGCTGCAGCCCGGTCATGTCTGGAGCTTTGTGCTGAGTCTGGCTGAGTTAAAGCAGTGTGGTTAAGACAGAAAACGTGTAAACCTGTTATTAGCTTAACACCAGCTCAGCAGGTCTGCCCACGAAACAATAGCATGGGGCAGAGTCGCCAGCTCCAGGTGAGATGATGGGTCGACCAGTGACGGGGAACCACCGCACGCAGGGATCACATCATGAAAAGATACACCCACAGCAGGTTTTTTCCCCTTCATGTCAGATGTGCGTAGAAATCTCTGATCCAGAGGCCGATTACGGTCCGATTCCACCAGAGTATGAAAGCAGGTGGCGAAAGGTGGCACACTGTGGTTAAGTGGCTGATCAAAGTGATAGCCCCCGGAGCCAGGAAAGAGCAGCACAGACATGAGCAGGAGGAAAAAGTCAATAGCTGTCTTTATACGAGGTGACCTAATTTTAAAAAGTTTTTTTTGGTGCAGATGAAAGAATTTTAAACAATGCACAAATTTAATAGGAGTCTTAAATTTCTGGAAAAAGTTACATCAAGCAACCATAAATCAAACTTAATTTGTTTTTGTGGGTATTTTTCCTTTAGTTTGGGTGGATTTCTGCCTGAATGTTACAGGATTTATTAGACATTAATGGTTAAAAAGACAATATCAAGTGTTTGCCCATAAATTATGCCTTAATTTGTGGAGAGTGATATTTATTCACTGCTGTAGGCCTAATATTTTAATATGTGCTTTACAGCATGAATGTACAGGGAGAGCATTTTAATGTTGTGTTTTATTGGGAATTGAAGAGAACTTTTACAGTTTTGGCGTTTTGAAGGAATCTCTCTCTAACTCTCTCTCTCTCTCACACACACACACACAAACACACCC
>JAPQLA010000023.1:22904476-22917280 GCA_029822935.1 Naso vlamingii | reverse complement strand
TTTTACAGTTTTGGCGTTTTGAAGGAATCTCTCTCTAACTCTCTCTCTCTCTCACACACACACACACAAACACACCCACACACACACACACACACACACACACACACGAAGAAAATAAAGCAATACACCTTCGCATTACCACATTCACAAAGCAATCTGAAAAGACTGTGATGACTTTGTGTGTTTGCAGTTTGATAGGTTATCATCAGCACCAATATTGAACTGACCAGTGATAATCACTGACCTATTTACTAAAGTCAATACAGCACTGATCATAAAAGCCAGTGGAAATGAAAAGCGGAGCACAGGAAATGTAAAGCCTCTGGCCCCCCTTTTTTATTATTATTTTTACCCTCAGTTTTAATTTAAGAGGGCGATAGAAAAGGAAATTATTGTTGTCATTAATGTTGCATAGCAGCCAGCAACACAGCTCAGCGCCGCAGGTTTGACTTGTCGGGAGAGCATAATTGTGTCACTGTTAGCATGGATATAAAAAGAAATCTGTTTGACCACAATTTCTGTTTTTAAAAAGGTCTGCAGATTAAAAATGGAACTGACCCTAGGATATGGTTCACTCTAGAAATAGGACATGTCTGCTCTCTTCCTGTATCCCGATCCCTTTCCTAGCCTCCGATTCCTTCCCAGTCCTCTTCCCTCGCTCCTCTGGGCTGCCATGCACGGACACTTAAGGCCACAGCTGACTGCACACTTGTGTTGCCGCAAAAAAAGGTCTCTTTCTCACCCACTGACGTCAACTTCCAATAATTCAATTTGGCAAAAAGACGAGAGAGAGAAGGCCCGCACACAGAGCACCCAGTGTGGAGCTCCTCAAATTCACTTTAGAGTTCTATGAGCCCCTGTACCAGTCGATGACTTCCAGGAAAGTACCTCTTCAAAATGGTCATTGTCAGATGCCGAGTTATATGACCATCATAAAGCGCAGATGGAAAGGCAGAAAACGCAAGTCATGCAGAAGCAAATCTGTCTGCAAATGTATTTACTGACGGCTTCTTGGCAGGATCTGCTTTTCACAATCCTCTGCAAGGAATCTGAGTGCAACCAACTGCCTCCCAACACACACACACACACACACACACACACACACACCCACACACCCACACACACACAGCTAAACTTGGAAGCCTGGGCGGACGATGATTGGTTAAGCTTAAGATTGATCGGTCTCACAGACACTGCAGACAAATGATAAATCTAAATTGGTGCACACAGCGAGAGGCAGCAAAGCCACTGACACTCAAGGATCTTTCAGCGCCGTACGAGTGTGTGAGACGAGTGGCGGAGTGGAGGAGCTATTAGCGAACTTCCTGCTGCATTGTATCCACACAGGAAGAGCTGGCCGGTCCTGATACTGATCCCACTGATGCCTCTGGTTTCTATGCAAAACACTGCAGAATGAGGCCCCGGCAGGTCCAATGCAAGGGGCTAGCTGAAGAAAACAGTAGGTTCAAGAGGCGGCACTTCCTAATCAAAGCTCTGTAGTCTGACGGGGCAAAACAAGAGGAAAAAGGAAGTAAGGGGCCCTTGTCCAGGTAGGTTTTTCCAGCAGGATTACAAAGGCGGATAAAGCTCTTACTGTACATCTTAGAAACAGCCCCCCATTTCTGATTTGTCCTCATTAGAGATCAAGACAAACAAAAGTGGATGAGAGAATGATAAATCATCTGCTACTGAGCCAGGTCTGTCAACTGGACAAGTCGCTCCACATTTACACTTTAGAATACACATCATCAACGGAATCTGTCAAAAATGTTGCTGATGAAGAAAAGCTGGCTGAACTTTATGTGTTTGTTGGCCACAAACCTTAAAATCCAGTCTGGCTTTCGCTCTTCCTCGTTTCCATTTCACCAGGCCAATTAGCAAAGGAGGAGAAGTCTGCAATGGCCAATTCCATGAGAATTAAATTATTAAATTAAATTATCTAAAGGAATGAAGCAGGATAATCGTTGGCACCAATGATAAGTTATGACATAATTTTTGAAAAAATACACCTCATTCATTTTTTGCAAATTCCTTTTCTTTTTAAACTGTTTTTGAGAAGAGTGAGCTTCGTTTGTACCTCATAACAAGATGCATTTAGTTGCCATGTGTTGTTCAGGAGATTAAAAAAATGTGGGATTTATTGCCTCTTATCATACCTACAGCTGAATTATCATTTATTGACTGTGTCACTGCATTGTGATGATGATCATGCCACATTGTCAATGTACTTATTTACACAAACTGACTGAAAACTCATAAAAATAGTTACGGAAGGTTTTGTTCAAACCCTCAACTGACACATCAGCCGCTTTAACTCTTTGTCTTGTTTTGCTTACACGTCAAATGAGTCAAACTTTTACAAGAAAAGAATCTACATTATAAAATATTGCCAAAGCTCGAACAAATCCACAATTTAAGACATTTAAGAAGTTTTGGATGCAAAAACTTTTTGAGCGCTAGCTCACACACGCACTTCTCTTAAGTAAAGTTTCATGAAATCCCATGAGGAGAAAAAAAAAGAATTTTTCATTTTGATATTAATTAAAGCATATTGCTCTAATGCCATCTGAATGCCTGTAAACACTGGTGAGAGAGCAACTGACTGAATGTTTCACATTACATTTTGTATTTTTTTGACTTTTCATTTGATGTTTGTAATAGCTGAAACACAAACATTTACAATAATGTCCCCGCAGCGATCAGCGCTCGGTGTTTACATGCTGAGCTCTCGCTTGTGCTCGCTGATTTCCTGACTCAGACTTAAGCAGCCCGCAGCTCATGTGCACAGACAGGGACCGGGTTGTGCTGGCTAAGCTTACCATGCTAAAATATGTGCATGTGTTGCTATGTGCAACACAATGTGAGTCTGTAAATGCACAGAGCTGTGTCTGTGGAGAGGAGATATTTTTTGCCTCTGATCAGCAGAGCGGCTGGGCTGGGCCACTGCGTGCTATGCCTGGATAAAGATGCAGTGTGTGGACCACTGCTGGTTGCCTGTGTGGCGGCCTGCACCCATAGGCCTGACCCACACTGGGAGGGAGGGTGGGTGGGTGGGTGAGGATGGATGGGGGAGTGTTTAGGGGTTATATTTATATGTTCAATCTGGTAAACACGGGGATATCCCCAAGCTGTTTTATTTCTGCTCTTGATTACAACAACATATCTCCTCTTGTTTCGTCTCCTTAACTTTAAAAGTTGAGTGTTGTTTCATTACAGTGTAAAGCACTGACATCAACAGGCTATGTGCTCTTCTGAACTGTCTTCATGGAAAAGATTCAATACCTACAATGTTTAGAATCAGGTCTTCATCAAATGTTTACTTTCATTGTCAATTTATCACAACCCAGGCTGCAGAGTTTAATGTGATACGTTTCTGCAAAACAAATGTGTTGAAACTTTACGCTTCTTGTGTCAAACATGTACATTTCAGGTCTGGTTAGTTTTAGGCACAAAAGCCATTTGGTTAGAGCTGGGAAAGATCGTATCTCGGGCCTGAGTGATATATTGGTTTGCCGATCACAGGTGTTTTGGTATCGGCGTACATGACATAGAGACAAACAACAATTCACACTCACACCTACAATCTAGAGTCACCAATCAACCTGCATGTCTTTGGACCGTGGGAGGAAGCTGGAGTATTCGCAGAGAACCCACGCAGACATGGGGGGAACATGCAAACTCCACACAGAAAGGTCCTACCTCAGCCGGGTATCGAACCAAGGACCTTCTTTATGTTAGGCGAAATGACTTGGATTTGAACCCAGTGAGGCAACAGTGCTAACCACTAATCCACCGTGATGCCCTTCTGCGATATGTGCAGAAGGGCATCACGGTTTTTAAGGCAGGGAAAAGGACTGGATTAGTGATTTAAAATGGTGTAATTACATAGTTTGTCCACCAGAGGGTGGTCTGTTATTTAATAACTAACAGCTAAAGTGTTAACGGCTCAGTGCACTGATGTTTGGAATAAAGTTTGTTTAAATGTAAGATATCCTGCCTCCATTACATACACTATATACTTACATCTTTTTTCACATTCAGCCGATATTATTTTATATACTGTATAGTATCAGTCGATAGACTTTATGTGGGTATTTACTTATTCCCTAATGTCAGTGTTGGTACTGGTCCCAAAAGTCCAATATTGGTCGGGCCCTGATCATATTTAGCTCCCACATACCTGATTTGGTTTTGTTTCTCAAAACACGTTGCCAACTTCCTGACGTTGGCTAAAATGACCTGCTAGAAGCTGTCGACCTAGATGTGGTCTTGATTGCTGGTCTACTGCTTAGCAGCTGTCTCGCCATCTCTCATTTCTATGATTAATCATTTGGTTTAGAAAATGTTAAAAAAATGTAAAAAAAAAAGGCTAACCACAATTTCCCAGAGCCCAAAGTGATGCTTTTAAAATAACTTCCTTTGTCTGACCTCAGGTCCAAAAACAATGAAGCTCTTTATTTAGTATCAGAAACTACACAGGAAAGAAGCAAATTCTAACATTTAAGATGGTGAAACAAAATATTCATGCTGAATTATCCAAATAGTGGGCCTATTTTCCTTCAACTGACTAATCGATTAATACTCCAACACTATTAGAGCATAGATGTGTTCTCCAAAAAGTGCATCTCTGACACAGAACAGCGATTCCTGTTAAGCTCCAAAAATTTTACCAAACTGAGGACATCACATATTGTCAATAATGTTATCAAATAAGAGACTGTGATTTATATCATGGCCTAAATCTGAAATCACAACACAACCATGATGTGGTTTTTAAAGAAAAGGAGGCAATTTCTTTAAAAATAGATGTCTTCTCAGCTTCCTGTCCTCTGTGGAAGTAATTTTCTTGCATTGTATGAGACCAAGCGAGTAATTGGCCAAAACTGTCTTTGATTGAAGGGCTGTCGTTTAAAATGGAGTTAAATCATTTAGTATTTGATTTTTGCTGCCAGTTCCTGATGACTGTAACTCTGTTTAGATTTGCACATCATCTATGAAGCTGTCATCCCGGCCAGTTCTCAGATTATCCACTCACGCTCTGCCACTAAAAACTGTTTTCAGGGGGGGAAAAAACACAAAAGGAACCTTATGAGACATGGTGGAGCCATTACAGTGCTTTTTATGACAAAGTAGTTTTTTTTGTGTCTCCATTATAAAAAGGAAATAACAGTGGCACATCACAAAGTAGTAAAGTAAATATATGTGAATCAGGGGAAGTTTATTCAAGTGTTTGACAGAAACTGATGACGAGTTTGTGACCTTTCAAGGTTTTCTTCAAAAGATACAGTATATTCCTATACAGTATTTTGGAATTTACAATAGTTTGTTTAAAGGTGGAATCAGCAGCATTTGTTTGTTGTCATTCGCATACACAACATTAAAATTAGGCCCCTCCTCCCGGCTCAACGCACCAGAAGTATCGTAACTTAGCGTGTACTACATGTACTGCTATACTGCTTACCTAACATTACGCAGCAAGTTATGAAGGAGTATTACATTAGTTTGTTGAAGAAGTTGATACTTTAGCAAGCTAACAAGCTAAACACCAGTGCTTAGCACCTACCTGTCCATCACAAAGCAGGCCAACTCCACATCGCTCTTCCCAGCCTCTCCTTCAGTGCTCCAATGTGGCTGACAGCCAAACTGAGACTCACTCTCGCTCTGGAACAAGTTCCATCCGCTTGCCGTTTTGCCTCACAGGGCTGTATTTACTTTCCTTCACGCTACATCCGCATTGGTAACTTTCTCCGGTCTGAGTGGCGTCCAGTCGTTGAGCTCCGCTGTGCTCTCAACCCCACCTGTGCGCTGTCATTGGCCTGAGGAAAACGCACGCCCTCCCCACCCAGAAACGTCCCGAAGAAACCAAAACATCAAAATACGGGCAGAGGGCGGTGCGTCCCCGTACACAGTCACCACCACACATATATAGAGGCCCAGAAGTGCTGACTGAGCAACATTACTTTTGTGAATGTCTACATTTTATTTTTTTGGTAAAATCCTACTGACTCCACCTTTAACATTGAGATATTTCAGTTAAGATGTGTGTGCAGTTGTTTTTAATTATCACTGGCGTCCTTGTTATTGGGCCCGTTAGATGACATAAATTCAATAAATCCTGTGTGTTTCGCTACGCTAAATAAAAGTCTCATGAGGACAGCTGCAAAATCCAGTGATCACCATAGTTAGCATTCAATTTAGTCAGGAACGCACAAAACAATACATGTCACTATTGAAATACAGCCAAACATTTAAAACCAAGCCCAGTGAATATCAAATAAACCTCATCATTCGTGGTGAGGGCTCACATTTTTAGGAGGGACAGTAACTGAGTGTGTGACATTAAAACAGGTCATCAAGACCTGCACTTGGCATCCCAGTCAGAGGAACCATTATCACGCTGGCAGCAGCGCCGGCCAGGACTGGATCTGCTCCTGATTAAACCAAAACCTCACGCCAGCACTCACTTTGGCTCTATTTAAGTGAAGCACACGGTATCATTTAGCTCATTATGTCTGAGTGTGAACCACAATAACTCCACGTGAGAATTTTTAGAATTCTAAATGATAACTTAGAGAACAATAAGCACTAACGCTACTTCGTTTCCCAGCTCTGACAGGAGCAAAGAGGAAGAATGAAAAAAATGAAGGCAACACTGGAAGAGGAAGAAGCCACAGAATCTAGCGTCACGTTCAGCGCTGCTTCCTCTCCTGATGACATCACTGCCTTGTTACTGCATACTTCGTACTGCTCTCAAAGTACCCACTTCCTGTCAGCCACGGGCTGAAATTTGTGTCTCACAAAAAGGTGCAGGTGGAGGAAGAGAGAAATAATAGATTCGTGGAACTATTTCAGCCAAACGTACTGAAGTACGGAACTAATGCACTGCATTTATTATTTGCAATGTTAAATTAATCATCATGTTCAATTCCCAGGGAAAATTCTTTTTTTCATAGGGCAGATGATACAAACTCAACAATAATAAAGTCTCTATATTAGTGCTTAATAGAAAAGTTTTGCTTATGTTCTTACAATCCACTTTCCTGCTGTAAGATGCACTTTAATTTCCAATTATGGAACTAATAAAAGGATTACTTTATCTTATCTGATGATCACCATTTCTCTCCTACTGGTAACAGTCAGTGAAATAACTGTTCGATGTCTCATCAAGTGTGGGGGGTCTTGGGGGCTCTGAGACCCCTCAGTTAACAGGTCAGACCCTTTGAAAGCCTCAACTTCAAAATTCTTGGAGGTCTCAAGAAAAAGCTTCAAAAAAAGGGATTTTCCGCTTGCAATTGTCAATAAAAATGTCTTTAAAAAGTGTATGTTACCAAAATTCATTATTTAATTTAAATTGCAAAACTTTTATTCAGAAATATGAATGCATTGTTGTGGTGTCTCCTTGGTTTCCGGGTTGTTTCCGGTAATGCCGCCTTCCTTTGGGTAGTGCTGTTGCAAAGTTTGCACTCTCCACATTCCACCTGTCCGAAAAGCGCTGGATTTTTTTCTCCTTTCATATTGGCTCACTTACTGACTAAACATGGCAAAGAGAAAACAAAGCTCCTTACTAAGCAACTTTGGATTTACCTCTAAAAAGCTTAATGCTGCGTTCACCGCATCAGGCAGACGGTGGCAGACATCGTGTGAACAGCACGGAAAAAAATAAACAGTTTGATGGAATGGAGTGAAGGCAAAATGAAACACTCATGACAATGCGTTGCTACAGTGATGTCACATTGTTTACAAAGTATGGAATAAAATATATTTGATTAAATTATTTCATGCAGCTTTTTCCTATTTTTCTATTGCAAACTTAACATAAAAGTTAAATTGGAAGACAATCAGCTTTGTGCTGTTTGCCTTCCATGTACCAGCTTTTTGTTTGACGTCTCAGTAGGTTTTCAGGCTGTGGTAAATACAACTCCAGGTGTTATTGCTCCAAATCAATCACGTTCTCATTGTCGATATCAGACACGTTTTCTCCTTGCGAGAGGCATTTGAGGATTAACGTAACATCTGATTGTGAATTCCGTTGCCAAGTACAGCAACAAGTTAAAATATTTTAACTTTGGATGGTAATGCCGTCTGTCATTACCGTTGCTGGCATTCTCTGCCAGCCTCATCAAATGTTACCGTCCTGCTCTCATCCACTTAAATGACGTCTGGTTTGCCGTCGACCTTCTGCCTGATTCCATGTGAATGCAGAATAACCAGGACAACCAAAATGAAGGGGAGAAGGCTGGTACGGCTGCCACAGCCAACGTTCATGCTGGTCCATCATCTGACTAACCTGCTGTTAAGACTTCAGCATAACACTGGAGCACTAGTTGGGGGGAGACCTTCGATTGCCGCGGGGTATTTCACACACCGGTCATGAAGAACCCAAATAAAATTCCAAATGATCGTGTTTTCAAACTGTGTTAACGATTATTGTTGAACTTTAACAAGACAGCAGATCTTTTTTCTTTGGGATCTTTCTTGTCAGTTACTTCAACCAGGACTTGAATGATTCACGGAAGAAAAAATGAGTCCACATGTGGTTACAAGTCTAATCTGCCTGACTGGCACTGCTGCATTTTTCTGGAATCCAACATAGGAGCCGCGAACACAGAGCCGCACTGGAAACTAAAGACGCCTCCGTCAAACAGAACATCTACCCTCAAAAACATCCCATCTATGTTTTTACAAAGCAGCACCACAGATACTCGGAGGAAAAACACACTTTGGTCTGGCTCAGCTATCAGTCATGGTCATTTAATAATAACATGAAATACTTGTTTTGGAAACTGCCAACAGAAATTTATTATGAAATCTATTTTCTTTAAAAACAGTTTTAGTCCGATTCACTTTGTGACAGCAGAGGCTGAAGTCAAGTGAAACCTAAATGGAAACCTCTTCTCTCAACATGAGGTGTTTCTTTTATAAACACTACGTCAGCCAGGAGCCTCGCCATACAACACAGACAATAGCGCTGCAATGTTGCGACAGCACTGCAAACGTAAACTGAACATGCCCGAGAGCGGTTCTGTTACACTGTTACACACTTTGACCTCGAAACAAACTATCAGCTCCTGCAGCCGAGGCGGGGACGCTGCTCTCTGACACACAGTCATAACGGCACTGCTGATTCAAGTGCACATGTAAATCTCCAGCTCCAGCAAGCGTACATGTATGTGGACACAATCACACATGCCCGAGTGCATGTGTGATTGTGTGATAATGCCAGAGCAGCCTGACAGGCACCGTGCATAATCGCTTTAGGGCGGGAATTGCACAACAATGTGGGTCTGGTAATGCCTGTGGTTTGGGGCCCTCAGCAGTGAGCGGTCCCGTAAAAGTGTTGCTCTATTCACTGTCAGCCGTCCCACACACACACACACACACACACACACGCACGCACACACACACACACACACAAGCCATGAGAAATTTTCTTATGAAAAGAAGCACCGTGGACTTTCACTTCTCATCTGTTCGCCGAAATTATTCAAAATCCATACAAGTTCCTCTTGCCCCACAATGCTGAAGTCTCCCTGTCAACCGCAGGAGATTTTCCCAATTTCTGTGACTGATGAGAAGTTGTGATGGCTCATAGAGCAGCAGCACGTTTTGTGAAACTAACTGCCGTGCCTGGGCATACCCACTGCCAAAACAGACGATCACGTGCTCTCGGCTTGTTACAAACCGGCGCTGAGAAAAACAAAACAATCTGACTCATCCTAAATGACTGTTTACCTGACCACAGCGCTGGATGTCAACTGGATTTTTTTCTACTCCAGAGTAAAAGCAGCCTGCGTGGGCACCTGTGAGCACTGTCTTGCTGAATGAGGCTCTCCTCACTTTTATGTATCACTCACACTCTTCACTCTGTGCAGATACTGGACCCTTCATTCACTGAATGATCCGTCCTCTGAGCAGCAGCCAGAAGAGCTGACAGAACCGATCTCTGGCAGGGGTGCTGCAGGATCGTGTGGTTCCAGAGTCTGAGGTGGGTGGAAATGCCCATACACATTTGACAATATCTCTTTGACTTTACTAAATGAAAGGTGCACTTTGCAGGGATTTTCCTGGGTCCTTTCCAGTGAGATGAAGGTTCTGTAAGTGTAAACATAAAGCTGAGGGATCAACTGGGTCAACCATTATTTATTAGCTCTGTAAGCACAGAATTTGAACACGCTATGCTCAAAATATTGACTTACTTTCATTGATTTTTAGAGATCATGTTACAAATGGATAGTCTGTTGCATTTCAGGTTCCATTGGTAAAATACACACATTCAATGAGCATGAAACTCAAAAACCTTTTGTCTGTGAGATCTTCTTAACCTAAAACGATACAGCAGGGCAATAATGAGATTTTCACAACTTGATTATCGTTGTCTACAGATAAAGAATTCACAAAAATGATGTTATTACGGTATTTAACGGTATAACTTTATTTTATTGTTTTTTATTTTAGCGCCACATACTGAGACAAAGTGAGAATGGACAGAAACAGAAAATCTTTCAACAGGCCCTTCATTATTTACACAATATTATTACATGTGTATTATTAGCATAATTCTTGTATTTCATTTGAAAATATCACTGTTATTGTCAACACCCAACCATATAGAAGATTTTATAAGGATTCAAATTCAACAGCTCCATCATGGAAAGCAAATATTCATTGTTTGCGAGCGAGAAGAACTGAAACTCATGACAAAACATTTCTAACATTTCTAAAATGTAATAAGAAAGGATCTGAAGGACGTTTTTCTCCACGGTCTCCTTGGAGCAGGATAACCTTAAACAAGTTATGTTTGGCAAACCATCAGATATTAACTTAGATATTAACTTCTGCAGATACAATGTGTTTTGAGGAGCAACATATTAATTATTACCCTTTCAAAGTAAAATTTATTTACATGTTAAAGTGGTTCTGCATGTTTGAGGGAAATATACTGATATTATGATTTTATATCGCAACATTTTCACAATAGTAAACAGCGAACAGCTGTTAAGGCATCTTGGGGCTTTTATTTTGAAAAAAAAAATTAAGTGGAGCTGCCATGGGGGCAGAGGCAACGAGTGTTGCTCTTTGATGAAGTGAGGTTATCACAGGTCACTTGGCATGATGGAGGCACACATATACACACATGAAGGACCTGGTTTCAAAGAAGAACATCAGCTCTTCAGTTTGGTGATATTGTGGGTTTGAAGTGAGAGAAAATGGCGAGTCCAACCCAACACCCCACCGCTCTCTGACGATAAAATCGTCTATCGGAATATTTGGGCAGGATAATATTGTGATATTAAATCCTGAATATTGCCCAGGCCTAATATGTAAGTGAAACCTCCCCCACAAAATATCTGCCTCTTAAATACAGTGTGGCAAACAGAGAAGGACCTGACAGAAGAGGAACTTTTTGGAGTCAGAACTACAAACTTTAAAGCTTATTTGACTCGTCGGTGTCCAGTGACTTCCTAACATGGATTTCTGAGCTGCTGTTAAAGGTTTACTGTGAAACGACGACACATGGAATCAATTGTCAATACTTGTTTGAGGTTAAAGTGATGTGACTTTATAGCTACAGACTGGATCCTTAAATAAACACACGTGTACCACACACAGATGCAAACACCATTCGATATCCCTGCTGCACCACACTGACCTGTTTCCCGCCTGCTTTTTTTATTTTAGTCAGTCGTTAATATTCAAAAATGTTTCTTGATGGGAGGACCAGAGGCAGACAAAAACAGAGAGTACTAACGCCGGGGCTGAGAGGTAAACAAACGTGGACCAGGACAGAAGGAAAACACGAGGTTGTGAAATCAACTGTGGGGCTGCTAGCCTCACGCTGTTGCTCAATCACATCACAGTGGATGGGAACAGTTACATCACTTTGAACATGACAATATTTTTCACCCATCACATGACACTTTCATACCCACGCTGACACAAGCACTCGACAGAAACAGAAGATTTTGTCACATTTTTCATGAAAAAAGACTAAAAAGACTCTCCTGTCTTTTGCATCATTGGAAATAAATTGATCATTTGGTTTTGACATCATGAGACATTGTCACTATTCTCACATATTACACACTCAACCACTTCTCAGTTATTGGAATAAATAATCAAGGCATCAACTCATGATGAAAATAATCATTTTCAGCCAGGCCATCACACACAGCAGATCAAAGACTAACAGGTAGTGCTCATCAATACTCATAGCTGCTTTTCAACACCCATGCTGTGCCAGCTGTGGTGATTGAGCACATCAAAGCACTAAGTGGTATGAAAAGCAAATGGGGGAAAAGGCAGCTGTAAGTAGCTGCTG
This sequence comes from Naso vlamingii, assembly GCA_029822935.1. Lineage (NCBI taxonomy): Eukaryota > Metazoa > Chordata > Actinopteri > Acanthuriformes > Acanthuridae > Naso > Naso vlamingii. The sequence goes on along the minus strand of JAPQLA010000023.1, from coordinate 22,904,961 downwards.
GATTAAAATCATCTGCCGAGAAAAGGAAAGTCAGAATATCTCGGCACAAACACGCCACAATATAAAAGATATAAAAGCCTGTGCTGGAATGTTCCCTGTCTGTCTGTCTGTCTGTCTGCCATCGTGTCTGTGCATCTGCCAGCAGCAGGGCTTTAATTATGAGGCCCAGGTTATGTGCACACGCACACACACAGGAGACGAGCGTCCCACATATCTCTAACACAGTGCCTCACAGTTCCGCTGACTAACCAGTGGCACCAGACTTTGGCCTGCGGCTCCCTGATTCCAGTAAATGTCTTGTTATGCAACTCCTAACAAGTGTCACCCAGTCTGAACTTAAAGCACTCTGGATCTCTGCTGTGCTCTCACTCTGTCTTTTTCCTCTTTATCTCTCAATTTTTCTCTGAAGACAGTAAGTGGTTAGCTCCACAGGGTTTTCAGTGGGGGGGGGGGGGGGGGGGGGCAGTAACCCTTAAAAGTGCTAA
>JAPQLA010000023.1:22892854-22904376 GCA_029822935.1 Naso vlamingii | reverse complement strand
CCCCCCCCCCCCCCCCCCCCCCCCCCCCCCCCCCCCCCCCCCCCCCCCCCCCCCCCCCCCCCCCCCCCCCCCAGTAACCCTTCAAAGTGCTAAGTGTGCCCTGCTTTGTGCAGAGGCAGAAAACCGGGAATGGAGAGGCAAGCGGTGCAGGCAGGAAATGGGGAGGAGGGCGAGGAGAGCTCCTCCAGCTCTCTGCCTGAGAAACACAGCTGCCCCTCATGTCTTGGGGCAGTGCCAAGGTTGGACTCCTCGACTGCCTCAGGGGGCTGAGAGGTGTGTGCGTGTTGGTGTGTGTGTGTGTTGGTGTGTGAGTGTTGCTGAACCAGTAGAAACAGGAGGAGTGCTGTTCTATCCAGCTCCCTGTCCTACTAATACACATTCAGCAGCAGTTTACACAGTGCAAGTTTTCACTGAAAACGAAACACTTTTGTTGCCGGTCGTCCTTCCTTTTACATGAAAATGGCGTGCTGGCGTCCCTGAAACTGCAAACATTTGAAACCTGGATTCAGAGCAAAATCTTTTGGAACCGCAACCTTCTGTCCGGCTGTGTAAACTAGCAAGCGGAGTGCCTGTGAACGCAGTGACGACGCTAATGCTAATGCTAGTTCAAATCAATGCAATTTGCTCTAGCCACTACCAAACTCTGATAAAACACTCCTAAGTGCACTGAAAGGAGGTTGAATATGACGACAATCTACTGAGGTGAATTTAAGTGTTGGTAGCATAATTCTAGAAGTTAACCTACAGGCGAATATCTTTAATTTGTGGCTGCTTAGGGCTTAGCAGCAACAGGAAGTAAACAACTTCCGCAGTTCCAACGATATGTCATTACAAACTCACACCGCCAACTAATGGCCTGGCATGCATACTACAGCACTTTTGTTTGTTTGTGTAAACATGGATGTATTTTAAAGACGCAAAAGAAAGACCTTTCCGTTTTTAGCAGGGCTGCTCCCGTGTAAACGTGGCCTCAGGCTCAGAGCAACAAGCACTTTGTGTTAAAGTACAACCAGCTTTGTGCTCTCACAGAATGCTTTAATTCTTAGCTTTTGTATTTCCATGAGCCATAATCCTCAGGGCCATGGGAACACATTTTAGACAACACATAGCAATTACATACATCTCTACATCAAGAACTTGTGAACCATCTGTCAACAAGTTAAACCGTCGCAAATTAAAGTTCAAAGAACTACACAGATGTAAAATGTGACTTAAAGACATAATTACCAATCAGCAATGTGATGTTTAAGCAGCGTTGAGGAACATGTAAGACAAAACAAATCTGTCAGCTGCAGCAGAATGTTAATTTCCACTGATACTTCTGTGGCCCTTCCCTTGATGTCTCTGGTTGCACTGAACAATAATGCACAATGCTGCAAATCAATAACTTAAACCGCTTTATGGTATTACAATATTGATTTTACAGTAGTTTCGCATCACTTTGATAAGATTAATAAGCTATTTAATCTTTCAATCTTCTTTTTAAAATCTTACTCTAATCTTTTATCTATAATATCTAAATGTGGCTATAGTTCAAGCTTGAGTAATCTTGGCAGGGAGATTGTTGCATAACGTTATGGCTCTGGAATCTGTCTCAGTGGGCAGCAAAACTCAATGCAAAGCAGCAGTCGCGTGAAGAGTGAGACTGATACACCATCTTGGCTGACACCAGCAGGTATATGCTGAATGTGGATGTAGTTATTGGTACATGACAGCCAAAAATTAACAAGGTACTGCAGCACAAAAAAGTAAATTTAAGGATACTTAGAAATAATGTTGCTTGGCATTTTTTGTCAACCAGTGAGTTGAAATGTGCATCTTGGTCAAAATAAAGAGTCCTATGTAGAATAATTAGTGGAATCAAGTGATGCAGAATGCAACCAAAAAAACTTCTCGCCTCAGAAGAACCTATGGTGGCTGCTTCAAATGTGAAAAACTTGAATGTGGGGAAGAGGCTTGTAAAACCCTCCAGCAGCCAGTCTACACTGATGCTGGCTTTACAACAACGTGCAACGTCATGCTGTGTCCCAAAAGAAGCTCAGTACAAATACACGTTCTGCACGTTGTTATCTCAAACTAAGATACAGACATTTAGGTTGCGTTGTATTTAGGACAAAATATTCTCCAGGCTTGAAAACGGTCGATGTGTCCATTTGATTATTATGTGTTGGCATAAAAAAAGCACCAAATGCCATAATTGATGACACATATGATAGAACATAAAACCCATTTGATAATAGTTCAATATGAACAGAAATGATAATAAAGGTAGCCTTTAGGGAGTCTTTTACCACATCCTGGTCAGGGACTAGCCGATGAAAATGAGCCTTCTGGCTAAATCCGGTGTATTTACTTTTTAATGTTGATTAATATGCATTGTCCCTGATTAAATAAACAGAATTAAACTGAACTGAACTAAAAACAATAAGATGACATGGATGTAAAAACACAATACTCTCAGTAATGATAAAGATTTAATGAATAAGGTTCAAGATAAAAAGAGTAGTGTGTGTCCCAAAGCATTTATTTGCATTTATAGCCGACACCCTTATCAGGTGCGCCTCATTCAGTTGCATGTGTCACTAGAACGGAGTTCACTCTGTATGGAGGGGAAGTGGTTTGAGAAAGGCCCCCAGTGTCGGTCTGTGGTGGTCTACTGTAGAAACATGGCAGACTCTGTGGAAGAGGACCCACTCCCTCTGTAGTTAGAAAAGGTAATAGAAACCCAACAATTTGTAATTTTAGGTCATTATACACTAATTAAAATTGAAGTAAGCAGTTTATTTTTGGTGTCATGGCCCTAAAACTCCATAATAACCTTTCAGCATTTTGTATTTCAGGTGGTGTGAGAGAACACTACATTTCTGCTCCTCTCCTTGGCTCTGTATTCAGACCTTCACAGGGTATTTTCAGCCAATCACAGTGATTTCAGAGAGCACGTGTTTCTACTGGCTGCTCTACACTTTGTTTCTTAGCAACAGGTAGTGTCAGTACAAGCTGATTGGCTGTTGAAACAAGTGACGGGCCTTATGTTCTAAAACTGGCCTCAGGCGACGCCGTCAGCCGCCTTGAGTCCAGCTGAGACGGACCAGTTTACACCGCTGCATCTCTCCCTGCAACCATTTCATCTCATGAATCTTTGGTGTGAACGGGATTTAAAAGAGAGAATGACAACAAATGAAATAAAATGCTGGTGCAAAAACAGGAAGGGGAGGGTGCAGCGGAGTTGCATCCCGTTAAGTCTCATGCTACAGCTAGCTTGATTTCCAAATATTGCCTACCCCAGCTTTAAAACACATTTCTGAGTATTATGCTGCATTTCTCCCTATAGATCTCCCTAAACCCTGCACACTGGACCTGTACAAGCAGAGTGAGCTTTAGAAGGTTATGAGATGCTTTGCATGTTCAGATGGACTCTTTATATCATAAATGTGACTAAATTAAACAAAGCATTTGCATTTATCATCAGTTGGATCCCTAAGACCCATGAAATGTCCAACAAGAAGAGAATCCACACACACACACGCACACACACACACTTAGACACACACACTCAGACCTCGACCTGCTTCACAAACTACTAGAGGCTCTCCTCTCGGTGATACCTACAGTGTTTACAGTAAGACCAAGAGGGACTGAAGTCAATGGGTGCATTTACATGGTGTTAACCCTGGTGTCACTTGCTGTACAATCTGCTTCAACCTGCGTGTTTGTCTGCTCCGGCACAGTTTGTTTTCAGATCTGTGGGAGTGTTTACCAGCGTAGGCTGAGGAATTTCAGGTCAAGAGAGTGCAATGTACAGAGAAAACCTGTGACCGAATTGATCTGGATACTGACATCAAAGAGCACCTGAGCCATCCAGCTCCGCCGGCTGAAACCAAATATTTATCCTCTGGTGATGTACGCGTAGTAGACAGAGACATTTAAGAGACGATTTTAAGCGGGAATGCAAAGATGTACATGTACCATATATACAATGTGTGAATGCTGCAGCCAGAAAAACTGCTTTTCATACTTGATATAAATACAACACATCAATTTTTTTTTTCATTCAGAGCTTTAAATGTCTTCAGTCTTCTTTTATGACATTATCACCCAAAATGGGAAATTTCTTCCTCACATTGAGTTTGTGTTTATTCACCTCAAACAACCAGAGTTCCGTACATGAGCCATAATGTTGTGTGTTTAAGTCCAGAACTCAGAACTCACCAGACTGTTTCTTTCACTTATTTCCTTCTGGTCTCTTGTCTCTGTCTTATCCCGAACTCTCGTATGTGAATGAAGTACAGTAGGACCTACATTTCCCCTTCAGGACGACAAAGACTAATCGGTACAGCGAGGTACCTCTGCAGCTCTGTGGCAGGTTGGAATGAAGATGAATCAACCATTCAGTTCTAAAAGTTTGAAAAATAAACTCCGAGCTCTCTTCCCAACAGTAAACAGCTCAGGATCAAAGAAGAATCCGCCCGGTATGACTGGAAACTTCAGTCTTCCCTCGGCTCTCTAGTCCAGAGCTTCCCGTCTCTCAGCAACCATTAGCCGCCTTTTCTGCCTCAGCTCCATCCGGTCCACCGACACTCTCAAAGCCCCACGATATTCATCTGAATGTTAATTTAGAATTTGGTTGTCAATACACGAATAAAGCTTTGATGCTTCAGCTATTCAGTAAAGCCCTAATAAGATTTTGAGTGAGATAAAGAAGAAAAATGTAATGGGTAATATGAAAATAAATAACCAGCTCTGCAGAGAGGCTGGGTGATGCATAATTTGTGCCATCTGTTCTCCTTCCTGTTGGATGGTGTCCTGTGCCAGGGCCAGTATCCAGTCCACTCAGAAAGCTTCTCCAAGCTGGTCCCACCTGGCACAACTGTCCTCAAACTCACAGTGTCGCAGACGGCCTGACAAGTGTGGAGGCTGTCATGACTCAGTTCAGACACGATCGACTGTGTGGAGGATGAGCAGCCCTGAGAAACGAGCTCAGTCTCAATTGCAGAGCAGACGACCTTAATCATAGATTAATGGAAACTTCATGTGTTTCAGCCGAGCTTCACTTCAGGCAAGCTGCGTCTGCTCAGAGAGATCAGTCACATGGTGAAATTAACTTCAAAAGGAGTCGAGCTAAATGAATTAGAACTAATTTTAAGGTGTCAAACAGTCAGTGGCGCAGAGACAAAGTGGTTTGTGTTGTGAATTCTGTGATAGTGATCTCTATTATACACTACAAACTTCAGCGTGCGTATGACTTAAACACTGGAACGATGAATCTGCCCATTATTCCTAAAGGTTCAGAGAGTTTTTGTTTGAAAGTCACTTTGCAGGGCCGGTTTCTCCTCACTAATTCGGCGTCTTAGCGGCTCAAAGACGGAACAGTTTAGAGACAATTGAGTCCCCATTTTATTTTGAAGACTCCAGCGTGGCGTCTCATTATGGTCGGGCACAAACGGAGAGGTTTGGAGACACCGGCATGGACACCCTTTGTGATTGGCCGCGCCGTAGTCATGTGACTATTTTATGGAAGAAAACAAACCTGTATGTATCATGTCTGTATCTATGAGCCTCAGCCACCTGACGTCATTTCTACATAGATAACAAATTGCAGGCGTTGCTGACCTTGTTGTCCCTGCTAGCAGCTGTTATGCAGTTAAATTCTGCCTTTCATCAGGCTACTACTGCTTACATGCACAGGAGAAAAGATATTATTCAGCAAACTGCGACAGTTCCCGTTTTCAGCGGCGCTATCAGCCCTACACTGATTGGTAAAACTTTATCAATGGAGTTGTGGTTCCAGAGGAATGGTGAGAAAACTTTCGCATGTCGGTTAAGATCGGCCCTGATCGACCTCAACAAAAAACTGCACGCGCATGTGGAGGGAAGGACAACAATGCAGTGCTCCTGGATGTTTTCACAAAGCTGACCTGCACATTGTATTAACATTCCTTAAGTAGCGAGGGAAGACTCCAGAAAAACATCAATGCGTTTGGAATATCCTGACAAATTGTTTCTGTTATCATCCGACAAGTTTGTAAGACTGTCTTTATATTCCTGGAGCCAGATTAAAGTTACATCAAAACACGGCATACAGAGCCCGAAGTGACAGAGTTTATCATCTGTGAGTTACGCCACAGTGCCTGAGAGTTACTGACTGCAAACACATCGAAGTAAAACAACTGCTTGCTAGTTTCCACAGACTAGATAACAGAAAGAGGAAACATTCTTTGAATGAACAGGTGCTGTGTGACGTTGAGTGGTCATGTGATATGTGTGTAGTTTGGCTGAAGAGTACAGCTGTTACGGAGCTTACACCGCACATATGGACGAAGAGCATCTTTGATTAAAGACTCTGTCTTAACTTTAAGACGCAGCAGTGTGTTTGTAGCCTCAGGTCCGCACACAGTTTACAAATACTCATCTTTCCATTATTCACGCTGCCTCACGAGAGACAAGACTGTGACCAGGCAGATAAAAAATGTATACAAGCAAATGTTCAAGTCGAAAGTCAAACTTTAAACAGTGTTAAACACTGATCAAACAGAGGAAACACAACAAAAACCACATGGCTGCCCACAAAAATACCATTCCACAGGGTCATCTTTCCTCAGCTCCTCTCTGGCCTTCGTCCTGCTCATACGTACCTCGCTCTGAACTGACAATGTGTGATAGCCCCCCTGTGTGGAGCCGGGGGGAGGGCTCTATGAATAACTCCGCTCGCAGCAGTGAATGGCACTTTGCTTTCCCACAGCATTACTCAGTCTACACCCCCAACATGGCAGGATAAGCAGCAAGCCCAGGCGGTGGCGGAGTGCCCGTCTCTGCGCCGCCAGTCACACAATAACTGTTATATGGACGGCAGCACGGACAGAGACACTGAGAAACTTCTTTTATTGAGTCAGTACATCAATGAAGACACATGTTCAGCATCTGTGTCGCTGTTACTCTGTTCTATGATTTACAAAAACATCAATGATCCACTAGTGTGGGTCATGACGCTGGAGATGGTTAACTCACTGTTACTTGTCTGAACTACACTTTCTTTTACATAATAACCTCCTAAAACACTGTAACCAGTGAGTGGTGGTGTCTGGAGAAGTGGGTATGCTCTTGATTTATGCCCTCAATTCTTTGAAAGCGGCCCGTCCAGCAAAGAATAAGTGGCCTTTTAAAACAGTGACATGTTATAAAGACTAGTCTTGTTTATTTGGCTCATCCAAAAACAGGACAGTAGTCGGCCTGTTTGACCTCAGGGAGTCAGGAGGATCATTCTGAAATTAACACTAGCCACAACAGAGGTGCAGATTTTACAATCAGTAGCCCACTGGCCCACAGTCAGACTGGATGAGACAACTATATAATTTAAGCATTTTTAGTGAACTCTTCCTTATTCCTTAGTTCATCCACATGAGGAAAAACAAACAAAAAACCAACAACAAAAAAAACCTAGCAAGCAGTCAGGTGATTTCTTTTGTAAACATTTTCTTGGAACAGCTGATTTGCAACAGATAGGTTTAGAGAGGATTTAAAAGTGGGTATGGATGGACAATATATCAGTGTAGTAAGATATTGTGACAGATTTTGGATATCGTTATATCGTGATATTACGTACGTTTGGTCTTTTCCTGGTTGAAAAGGCTTCATTACAGCAAAGTGATGTGATTTTCTGAACTTACCAGACCGTTCTTATTGTTCTTTTAGTTACCTTTACCCACGTATCCAAATTACTGATGATTATTTATCAAAAAAAAGTCATAGTTCTGTCTCAGTATCGAGGTATTTGGTCAAAAATATTGTGATATTTACCCATTTTATCACCTTAGCCGCTCCCACCCCTTAGAACACACAACAAGTCCTCAGTCACAACCGACACGATCAATAATAATCGATATTGACTGATATAAAACTTCACTGTTGTGATAGGTTTTTCAGTTGTATCGCCCGGGCCTAGATGTGGGCATACATACATACATACATGAAGACTGAAAAGTAAGTGGGTATACTCTGTATACTTGTGTATATCCTGCACTACACCACTGAGTATTGCAGAGGAACTGTTAACCACAGCTGTGCAACACCGTGCTGCTTTTCCTCCAGGGATTCAAACCTGCTTGGATAAATTCACCGCCCTGGCAACCTGCAGCATGTGCCCGGTGCCAGCTTTGTTTACTGGGTGTATTTCACCAGACTGAAGGGGCTTTTTCACTCCAAGAATTTGACTGGCGGGACCACATTTGACAGCTCAACATGAGTTTTCTGCTTTTGTAAACACTAAGTCAATGGATGCACAGCTAAAAATCTGCATTTGTGCTCAGTCAACTTAAGAAAATAGTTTTAAAGGCAAAACCTGTGTAATGCAAAATAAGAATTTGCTGGTTGTTTTTTTTTAGATATCTGTGTGCATGATTCAGAACTAAACATAAAATTCCCTCTGGCATTTGCGACTTGTGTGTCATCTCTCAGCACATGACTCAAACATGGGAGCCTCCTCTGACAGGGGAAGCAAAGAAAAAAAAAGGGAAAAAAAAGGAACACTTGACAAATGCTTTAGATTTCATTGGTAACCGAGACAGCCTCAAACAGAGGAGAGCCGTAATAAATCACTCACTGTGCCACTGTGACTACAGGCTCAATATGATTTCCCGCTGGGAGAGTAGACCGCCATCAATTTATTGTCAGACACAACTGAAACTGTGTGTTTCCAAAGTGAGGTCTACGCCCTTCAGTAGTGTTCTGTGGGAGGGCCTGTCACACCACATCAGAAAACTGAAGTCCCCTCTTGTGTAATGTTTTGGACGGTCTCCAGGACACATGAATGCCTCTGGTATCTCCTTACAACACACACCGACAGCAGCTTCAGTCAAAGCACGCACTTCGATATGGAAAACTGTGATCTAGAATTTAATTCTGTCTTAAATTTTAAGATAACACCAGAGAGTTGGAGAGTTGTCTCAAACATACCAAGCTAGAACTTGCAGCATTTTTGAATAGCACTTGAGGGAAGCAGTACAGCAGAGAGAGAGAGAGAAAAAACCCTGTTGAGTCAGCAGACTGGTATAAATCACATACTGCAGGGAGAAGTCAGATGACTGTCTAAGGTCATGGCAACAACTGGCCAGTTTACTGAAGTGCCACGAACTGGACGGGTGACAGTGAAGGAAGGCCGGGTTTCACAAGCACACCATGAACAAGTTGGCAATTAGCTCAACACTTCATTTATGCTCTTCTCTCAGTGTGGAATAAAGTGTGAATTCTATGCATGTATTAAAACAAGTTGATGCATGAGATGTAAAGATGACCACAGATGATGGAGATGAACGCTTATCAAAAACATTAGATCTGCGGTCACAATGAGAGAGCCAGAAATCCCTGCAGTGAAATTACACAGCAGATTAAAAAAACAATTCATAAAGTTAATGTGAAGCCACACACACACACACACACACACACACACACATGCACACACATGAGCATGCCACACTGTAATACTCTGTGCAGCAACTGGTGCAGGCAGCTGCTTTGTCCGACCTAAGCAGAAGCCAGAAGTATACTCATGCTGTGAACCAAACCCCACACACACACACTCACACACTGTAACTCCTGGATCATAGTAACGTTAGCAACAAAGAGAAAAGTAACGTACCTTCCAGCCTGCGGAGCTGTTACTGTCTCCTTTGTCTTTAAAGTAAGGCACACTCTTCACCATCCAGTCATAAATCTGAGACAGAGTTAGTCGGTTCTCAGGAGAACTCTCGATAGCTTTGGTTATGAGGTCTGCATATGACATATTCCCCCACGCGTTCCGCCGGGAGGAGCTGCTCTTCCTCTGCGCAGCGGCGGCAGCTGCGGCCGCCGAGGTGGACGAGCCGACCGGGGAGGAGAGCAGAGGCACCTGCTGCTGCTGCTGCTGCTGCGGCTGCTGTTGTTGCTGCTGCTGATGCTGATGATGATGCGGGAGTTGCGGGTTCGGGTGCTGCTGTTGCTGCTGCTGATGATGCTGATGTTGCTGCTGATGCTGCTGTGGAGGTTGCTGGTGGACGCAGTTCTCCTGACAGTGGAAATCACTGCACAGGATCACGGGCTTCTGCTCCGGGAAGTCCTCGCTCTCCTCCAGCAGGCTCAGGTTGTTGATGAAGTCGGTGTTGCCGGCGGGCTCCTGCTTCACAGACGGCACCGGCGAGGATGTGTTGGAGTCGCCCGGGTTGATGAACTCCGGCCGGGGCAAGGGCCAAGTGCACGACCGGGGCCGCGAGAGGGGCTCAAAATCCGGGTCGATTTCCACCAGGTGTGGCTGCTGGGCTGCTTCCGCCATGGTCGAGAGGTGACGGAGCCAAGAGTTACAATGTCACGTAAATGTGACTAACCTGCCGCCCCTGAAAAGTAGCAACTTCGCCTTTGAAATGTGCGCGAACACAAGATAAATCTGTCCGGGAAAGCGGTGCTCCGCCTGGGCGCAAAGTCTACACTGAGAGTCACATCCCCAGCCGGTAAAAATCAGAGATAATAATAAAAAGTATGTTTCTGAAAAGGCCTTTCATGGGAGTAAAAAAGTTGCCTGAGTGTCCACAGCGCGTCGATCCGCTGGTCTGTTGTCGTTATCCGGTGGCGGTGATGTTCTGTCTGCGCTCCGAACAGCCTGTTGACTCTCTGTGCTGCAGCATGTGAGGACTTACTGGAACTATCATTTGTCAGCTGACACCGCCCACGTTTGATTGACAGCTAAGGAGCACCAATGAAGGCCGTCAGCAGAGTTGGAAGAAAAAAATAGTCTTTGTTTTCATTCTTTCGTCTAGTAAACATCTTATCTGAGGACTGAAAAATGAAACAATAAAAAGCTCTCTGTCAGCTGTGTCTCTCACTGAAAATAACACATGAGCTCATCAGCCTCATTCATTTCAAAATTATTTCACACGTGAGGTCCGGGGAGCGCCGATCAGCCTACACGTGTGTTTGAATTTGGATTAAAACAAACAAACAAAAAAAGTCATCTTGTTCTATGATAAATAAAACAATGTGCAAATATCTTCTTGTGTTGCAGATTAAATAGTTATAGTCAAAGAAAAATACATTTTAGAGGGGATTTATTTGCCATCTGATAGCAAGTTAGATTTTATTGTGTCCAGTTTACATTGAGTTTGAGACGGGAACCACATACAACTGCTTATTAGTAGCCTACCAATAGTAGCCTAACAGTAATGATGATACCAATGAAAATACAATTTCTAAAAACTACTGCAGAGATGAATAAAGCTACATTATGAAAACAGAAATAATACTAATTGTCGTGAAAACAAAAACACAAAAACAATCTTTTAAGAAAATGGAAGACATTTCCACTGAAGAGTCTCAAGGAAGCAGAGACTTCTTCTCCTCCTGGTGGTCTGCTCAACCAAAAGTTGTCTGAACGTCCTCAGCCGACTGTGGACTTGACAAGGATTGACACCCTGTGGTCACTGTGAGGTACTACAGCCGGACACCATTCAGGCCGCATGATAAAGAAAGACATGCTTTATTGTTATTAATCATTTATGCGT
>JAPQLA010000023.1:22747823-22759663 GCA_029822935.1 Naso vlamingii | reverse complement strand
AAGTCTGACCCCGGCATAAGACAAAGAGGCTTTTTGCTAAAAAACAACAAAAACAAATTTATCAAAGAGTGGGAATTAGAAACACAGGCCTGCTTCTTATGAAGGCCTGGTAACCTCTGCTGTTGAAGGAAATAAAAGCACCAGCCAGTTTTCAAAAAATACAGTAATACAGCACAAAGTGCAAATACCTCATTCTTTAATATACTGCAATCTGACATGTAACACCACAAAAAAAAGAAATTTACTGCAGAGTGACAAAGTAAATAGATGACACTGAGTCTTTACAGTCTCTTTACATGTTTTCACTGGGAGTAGGACTTGGATCGTTGACGCTTTGTGTTCAAACGAGTCAACGTTGATGGAAAATGTTTCCCAGGTGTTGAACTTTTCATGTCAAGATGTTGACAAAATTAACATCTTCATTTTGTTGCTGCTGTTTAAGTTTTATGAAAATGCAAATTCAAAACAAAGCACAACAGAATTTTTTATTCGTATAAAAACTGTATATATTGCTCTTTAATGTTCTTTTATTCAATGTATTCTGTGTATACTGGATGTATTATATGTACTATGTAGCATGACGGATTGCAAACTTACAGTATATCGTTTTGCAACCCCGAGTACAAAGGAACTACCTTGTTGCCTTGTTGTTACCTTGTTCAAAAAAGATAATAAACCCAAGTCCGTTCCGCTAAGAATTGCATTTAAGTTTTTTGTGCTGGCTGTTGTAGTTTTCTTGTCACTGAGTGTACTGCACAAGTGTAAACAAGAACTTTTCGAAGGATATAAGCCTTTGTAGTATACTCATAAGTTTCAGTGTCAGTCCTATTTCAGGTTACACCGAAGCACAAAAGTGTGCAGGGTCCTCTAGAAAAAACATAGGGGCCAGATCCTTGTGTCACAATATTGCTACACAAGTTTTTTACCCTTGAAAGCTTCTTAAAAGGCTAAAAAGCTTAGCGACAGGCTCAGCTGTAATATAGCACAAGAGCATTTAATGCCTCCTATGCCCTGTCACTTCCTTTGTCTTTCATCCCGGTTCTAAAAGCAAATGCTTTCGGTTTGTTCTCGACTGGTTTTTGTGTGCATGAGCCTGCAGTGTGTGTAAAGGTTGCTGAGGAGTAAAAGGTAAATTTAAAAGAAGTAAATTTTCTTACCTGAATCCACTTGTCAGGGATGGCCATTGCCAGTCGGTAATCAAAACCAAGTCCTCCCTCCTGCACGGCTCTGCAGAGAGCCGGCATCCCTGACACATCCTGCAGAGAAGTCAAACTATTTCCCAACACGTTTTTTTTGTTTGTGTGCTTTGATTTCTTCCTCACTATTAAGCCAAGATCACATCAATTCCACTCCACTACTCACATAATAAGGGCTAAAATCCCACACCACAGGCTGAAAAAGAGTGACATCCCATTTCCTTTTGCATTACTTCTTAATTACAGCAATGAATACGTAAGTAAGCTACCTAACGAATAAGTGCTTTAATTAATAATAGCTTGGAGCAGTGTCACTGCTAAGTCTGTTGATGCTGAAGGTGTGTGTGCAGCTGAGTGTGTCTTTACCTCTGCAACCGTGATGCAGTCGGGATAAAGGGTATGGAGAATGTGATTGGCAAGCATCAGGTAAACCAAAGAGTCCTCGTCCACCTGTAGGCCAAAGTACTCACTGTAGTCCCCTGAGAAGCCTTCGCCTGAGGAGTAAACACCTACACAGTCAACACTCATCATGTTTTCCACCCAAATGTCGAAAATCCTCCTCTGCTTGTTTTTGTTACTTTAAAAGCTGCCACTGTTTAACTTCTTTTTTTGACATTTTTCTGAGTAGCCCTTAATATTTACATACACAGCATTTTTTCACAGCTCATTTTTAGACTAATTCAGGTTAGAGACTGTTTTGCCTTACATATCAATTACACTCGCCACACAATTCACTGATTGTAAAATAGTACCTACAAGTACTTTTGGGATATTCAAAGATATTCATCATAACATTAAGTGATTTTGTCACAAGATTCAATAAATGGTGTTAAGTTTTGTAGTCAGTTTGTTCAATAAATATTAAAACTGACTCATCAAGGTTACATGAACCTATTCAAAACCAGGTGTTTATTATATATGTTTTTTTCCCCTAAAAGTCTCTCCTTTAAGTCCTCGATCAACTTGACCCATAGGTGATTTAATGTATAAAAATTATGGTGTTTTTGAAACTTTACATTTTAATCCCCTTATATTTGAGCTTGCAGCTTTTCAATTCAAGTGAAAGGGGAGGAAAATTTCAAACACCATCCCTTCATCACAGAGGCATGTAACCTTGGTGAGTCACTTTTAATATTTATTACACACACTAACAACTAGACTTTGCGCCATATATTGAATCTTGTGACATGATCACTTTAACAGACATAATATAGACTGCCTGACATGACGACAACGATAACGGCTATGATGTCTTTTTTTTCCTGTGCTGTGTAAGTTTAGATTTTTTCTTTTCACATGTGGCCACAGAGTCTTACTCCTAATATTTTCTTTTTGATACACACTTAACATCTGAGACATAGAGCATTGTAAAATTGTATTCTGTTTGTGTAATTAGATTTTTATTGGCTACCCTTCAGGCATTTGGTCTTTCACCAACATGTTTTGTGTTCACACAGGAGGCTGCATCCTGGTGAGACCAGCCGGATCTCACGAGCTTCACATTTGTTTCTCTCCCACAGCTTAGTCAGAACCTTCACCCATCTCGGTGAGGAGGTGCCCAGTCAAAAAATGAGTGGGCCAATCAGGGCCTGCGTTCTGACTGCTGTCCAGCCCTCAGAGGAAGGCAGCTCCTGATTAGTTCATGTACTTGCTGATGTTATGTTCAGAGTTAAAACTTCTGCCTAAAGCGAGGAACATGACCAGCACCATCTTCGTTTTGAGAGAAATTTCCGGCTCTGGTGGACCAAAAACCCTCAATATTGAAAACTAAGATATACAGAATAAAGGGAATGTTCTGACAAGACAGTTTACAACTTTGGCGACCCAGCAAGAAAAGAACAGGAGCCTTTAGTAGGACTGTTTCTAACGCTGTGGGCGGTCTGGACCTGAGACTCACGTTGATGCTACGCCAATATTCTCTCAAAGTATCGGTCATTTAATATTCTTTTGCATGTTTGCAGGCGAAATGTCTCATTTAGCATCACTTGATATTTTCAACAAATTGTTATACCCTTTTATTGTTCTCCGTAATGTTCCGTCCACAATAGCCTAAGCGCGAGACTTGTTTGCTATGCATAGCTGAGTCTCAGGTCCATACAACCCACAGTGGTAAAAGACTCTTACTAAAGGCTTCTATTCCTCCCTACGTGTAGTAATCACAAAAAAGCACTACTTACTGGGTCACCAAGGTTGGAACTTGTCTTGCTAGAACATTCTTTTATATAATATTGCATAGTTTTCAATATGGAAGGGTTTTTGGTCCACAAGAATTCCTCTCAAAACAAAGATGGCGCTGGCCATGTTCCTCGCTGTACAGTGGAAGTGTTTTGATCAACCCCCCCTACTGAGGTGGGTGAAATTCCAGACTGATCCGCTGGAGAGAAACGAATGTGAAGCTGGCGAGATCTGCCCGGTCTCACCAGGCTAGGAGGCATGTGTTAAGTGTATTTTCCGGCTCATAAAATATCTGCAAACCCCCAAATTTCAATTTGGTTACATCTGTGTGAACATAATAGGCAGTCTTCTCCTGTTCCATCCTGTGCTGGTGCATTGTTGTTAACTTTCTCTCCTCACAGAATTTCTCAATTCAAGCCAATCAGGTAACTCTGCAGTAGATAAGACTGCACACTTCACTTGACCTCATTTGAAATACTGTAAAGAGACAACTTATGTCAACCAATCAGGTTCAGATAAGATCCAAGCTTCTTTTTTTCATGCATGCAATAAATCAGTTTCTCTCTCAACTACAGTTATTTATAAAACATCATCTGGAAAATGTTGTCTTGAAAAAACTAAACTCAAGTTTAGACAGTTTGATTCATGTGGCAGCAGTTATACTATTGTGGCCTTATGTTTTTTTAATTGAGACATGCTTTGTAGATAAGCAGCGTCACCACATGGTATCTAGGATCAGTCAGATCTCTCAACAAAACTCCTACTGGCCTTATTCTTTGATCTTCTGGAGTCTGTGGTGCACACAGCACTGTAGGTTTCAAAGGAGAGGAGGATGACATGCTTCACACACACAACCCAGCCCTGAAACAGGAGATGCATGCAGCCTTACCGAGGCCATGGTGATGGTACAGCATGGAGGTAACGCCATCAAATCTAAAGCCGTCAAAGCGGTACTCCTCCATCCACCAGCGCAAGTTCGACAGTAGGAATCGCAACACTTCCCAGCTAGCAAAACACACAAACAGCCCACACACACACACACACACACATACAGAACACACACACACATACAGAACACACACATTCAAGGTCAGACAAACAAGAAGCTGTGAATTATTCACACATCTCATCATGCACTTTGGGCACCAGAGATTAATTTTCACCCCTACAGGACATTCACATATTGATAACCAAAGCTCCACTATGCTGGAGATAGAGTGTCAGTGACAGGAGATGGTGTTTTCATTAAGTGCCCCGCAGAGGGGATGCTGTCTTTCAATACCCAGTTGTCAGGATGAAAAATCAGCGGCTCACAGTGCAGAGCGAAGTTTGCCGATTTCCATCAGATCACTTGCATGACCACTGGGCAAGCGTTTAGTACAGCCAGGCCCATCCCTGTGTATGTGAACTGATAGGATTTCATGCTACACTTGGGTAAACAAACACCATGCAGGGAAATTGAGTTCCCTCTCTTCAGGATGAGATAAATCCTATGCTTCTTGCTTTGGCTTCCATCTTGAACATGTGACGAGTTCCTCTGTTCTACAAGCAACAGCGAGCAGATTAAAAATGAGCAAAAACAGGAGACTATCTTAATGAGTAAGTGGAAGTAGTAGCCATGTTTTGTTGCCCCCAGCCTGCTGGCTGGACGATGCTGGCGGAGGCTGGCGGAGGCTGGTGGAGACAGGAGGAGGTGGTTTCCATAAATGAGCCCCGTCCCTGTTCCTGGCTGAGCGATGGGAGACTCATGTGGATCTGAACAGCCACTTGAGGCAAAGTACACTACGCACCTCACCTCTTCCCATTCAGTGGCGTGTTGCCATGGAAACGTCAGCTAAAACTCAAGATTGGGTTGTCTATATGCGGTGTGTGTTAATGAACACCAAACAGAACATTGTACACTTGGTTGCCAGGTTTGAAAGCAGCAGCAAAACACCGCAGATGTGAGTCGATTGACACATTCATGACATGATGGACTGTTAACTGGCTCTCTGCTTAGGCTCCAGTTCACAATTCAGATGCTCCCAGTACACTCAGTTCCAACCATGGTCTAACATATCTGTATATGACCATACCTGGGTGAACCAAATTCGTTTTCTATTTAAGCCATATCACAAGAGAGGGAGTGCTCTTGTACTGAATGTTGTCACTGCTGTGATGCGGCCTAAGATCATCACAGCAGGGACGATATTCAGCACAACAGCACTCCCTCTCGTGTGATGTTGTTTTTATACAACAGTTCTACAAACTCCATTTACTTGACAGTAATGAGCAAAAACAGATTATGATCGTTTGGTAATTTAATCACTTACTGGCTCTGCCAGCACACACAGTTATGCAACTGGACCGGTACAGGACTGTTGCTAAGCAACACAAACAATTAATAATTTGCTGCACATTAGCTTACTTTATAAGTTACAGAAGGGTCCACTACTTTACTTTCTTGCTTCTTTCTGTCTTTTCGCCCCTCTCTGAAGACAATCTGGAAAAATGTCCATCTTTTTGGTGCAGTTTGTCACAGAGTAACCTAGCAACCGACAGCTGGTGAACCGACAGCTGGTGAATGGAACACCTACTTTTGTACTCTTCTGCGCTCATGGAATGTCTCTTGTCCGATCAAATTCCTTGGTCAGAAGGAACTAACTGTTGTATAATTTGTGACAAATTGGGATCTATAGCACATCTATGAAGTACACTGATGACTTTTTTCCACTGAAAGCTCAACAAAATATCGTTTGACCTCCGCTGCTTCACACCAGCCTCTACTGAAAGAAAATGTTTGGGGTTAATTAACATGGCACTATAATTATTCATGATGCACTTCACTCATTGGATGGCATTATTGCTGTGGCACCTCCCCTTCCTACGCTTGAGGGCCAAAGTTCTAAAACAACAGTCACAGTGTCGTTACCTGGACCCTTCATGGTTCCCGCAAAATTACCAATTCATATCACAGTGTCATTATCGCTGCTTTGGTTTTGATATTTGCCAATGTTTGTTAGCCACTAAGTGTCCGTGCTACTCCATTTGCATGATGTTCTAAAACATTTGCAACAATGTTATTGTACAAAAAAATATCAACACTTTCTTTTTTTTTTTTTAAATCATCATTGCAATATTCTAATGCAATTTTTTAAAGAACCCACAACTAAATAGATGTTTGTAAAAACACGTGAATTCACTTTAGCAAGTGGACACTTCCTGGTAGATTTCATTCCTAGTATTTGAGAGTCCAGATATTGGTCATTACCTTGTTTCATTAAGAATTTATTGAATAAGTTTTTTGCCTGATGAATGGTTTATCATGGGGGTATTTTTGCTCAGTGTGAAGTTCACTTGTGCTGTGAGTTTAAAGCAACAAAAAAGATAAGACAAAATAACTTAAGTTGGTCAACTATGTAAAGTCTTGCTTGCAGTGGTTGTGGGCTTAGACACAATTGGGTTCATTAATGCCAAAAAAGATAAACATTTTCCATCCCTGTCTCAACAAATGGAGTAAACTGCACAACATGCTGTTAGAATTTGTACTGTAAAGCTTCATTTTTAGGTATTTGCATTGTTAAAAATGTTAAATGCGATCTTGACTGAGGTTTTCTTTTCTTCTGGTGCATAAAGGAGAATTTCTGATATCTATTCAGCTCTCGTTATCCACAGTAGCAGTTTACAAAACTTATTCAGACTCTGATTTGGGAAAAAAAAGAATTTTATTTGTGTATTCAGTTGCAACATCAAACTGAGAAGCAGCTCAAGATTTTTGGCTTGAATGATGCAACTTTGTAATGCAAAAAAGTCGGTGAAGCAGTGAGGATCGTCAGATTCATGCTTCAACACTTCAGAAACATCTCAGACTACAAAAATCCACCCAAACACAAGACATCCCTCGCTCTCAATGATACCCCCACTTCCAGAGGTTTAATTGATTCATCCACTGAATCTTTTTCCACTAAATGTTGAGGACAACATTCCCTGTGGCAAAAGACAAAATCGCAGATGTTTTTGGCCAAGTGAGTCTTGACTCAAAATGCATTTAAATGTGTTGGCCTCGATGCCCCGTTCCTCAGGGAAGTCCAACCTCGGCTCTGTTTGACAGGTGTGAAGCTGCATGTTACATCGGCGCTTCCTCATTCCCTTGAGGAAGAGCACAAGGGAGCCTGGTATGATCCGATATAGCAGCCTGGCTGGGTGGTCACGCAGACCCTGTGATAAATAGATTAGGTCCTCCACTTCACTGCGCAGAGACAACAAAGGCTCAGACACAATGTATCCTCACGGGATGGAGATAATAGCCAGTGAGAGCCAGAGGCCCAAGATGAAACCATACTGCCACATTAGGACCCACTACGCCATTCATCATCAAGTCCAATTACAGTGGGAAAGTAGATCTCTATATCCGATGCAACACGCCGCTTATCTATGCAGTTCAATGAAGTTATCACTCGGCCTGTGGTGCTGATACAAAAGCAAATTGCACATTAGGCTACACTGTCCTCATGCTGAAGCTCTGCAATGACAATGAAACCTGCTTAGAGGACCCTAATAGAGAGTAAAGCTCTAATATTGGTGTGTGTAGAGTCAGATAAGGTAACCCATCATGTGTGCTGTTGTTTTACCGACAAGCAAGCACTGCTGCAAAAGTCACGACAAAGACAAAACAGATTTCCACATCAGACGTTGCGTTAGACTTTCTGACTGTCCTTCATTTTGATGGACGAGGACGAAAGAAATCTGTCATAATCAGTTGCTATCCGTCATTCTAACTTTATTTTTTATAATGATAAGACGTAATACTTTTCATTCATTAATTTTTATTTTAACAAAACATATCATCCTACAGATTAAGCATGAAGCCATGGCATGAACAAGCCTCAAACGTTTGACTTCAGACAGACGGCCTTCATGACAGACAGCCTTCATAATTTTCTATCAGTGTTAATAAAAAGAAAAGTCTGAAAATATTTGGTTAACGTAACCTGCGTTCCACATGCAGCTTCATGCTTCGTTGCTCCTTATCAGAGCTCATTTCCTCCTCCAGCTGACCGGGACTCTTACTGCGGTATTTATGTTACTTTGCAAGCAGAGCAGATATGAAAACATGTTGTGTTTTCGAGAAGTAAATTTTTTTGCATAGGGGGTCAAGGCAACTTGTCACGATAGCAGAAAGAGAAAGATTTAGGTCCCTGTTTTCACAACATCACAGGTACGCTGCAGATAAGACCAAATAAATTTCAGAAGCTGACAGCTCATTCCACAAGATGTGTGATGCTAAAACAATGATGCTAGACAGTCTGATGGATGGTGTGCATTTGTTGGACCAAAAAGGACAAATAAGGTGTCTCATTTTAACACATTTCAAACTTTCCTCCAATCCCTGCAGCATTAATGCGTCCAGGACAGAGACCCTGACAGGAGTGACACCTGCAATGAATTCCCATTTCTTGGTTGAAGTTTGATTTATTCATTCATACAATAATGGAATTATTCGGCTAGCTCGTGGATACATAAAATACACATGTGCACGGGAGATTCTTGAAGGATGACTCTTCTATTATTTTGTGACTAAATGTAGAAATATTAATCATGTTTAGTTTTCATTTGTATTTTCATCAGATAAGGCACAATCCAGTAAAATGCGGTTCAATTATCCAATCGGCACAGTGCAAGTCTTAAAAACCAATTATGTGCTCTGTGCTGGACACGTGTTTATGCTTTGTAGCACATTGTTAAGCAGCCCTCCAGGCAGTCTGGTTATGCTGGCTGCCTTGCAGGGTAAACTCTCATCTAGCTGTCGGACAGACTGTCCCTGTATCGCTACGCTTTGTGTCAGATATCTGCCATTTGTCTGGCATGCTTTAGACCGCCTGGCAGGTAGCTGCTTTTTGCCTGTCATCCTGGGAGTTATATTCTGCCTGTGAGACTGTTTGTATGTTTAGCAACTTGTAATTAGTATCACCTTGTGCTTTCTGCCTTTCAGAATTCAATTGCAGTCTGGCAAGCCATTTGTGTCCCATCTGAGTTTTCCCCAATGGGCCAGATTTTAGAAGCGGCAGGATACTTATTTGGTACTTTTTTTTTTGGGACCATTCTGACAAAACAAAATCATGTAACATGGACTAACGGTGTTCCGTACACCTCTGTTGTTAAGAGCCCTGACAAGCATGGTTGTGGGCTCATTCTCTGGGGAAATTCCTATTGGTCAGTCTACACTTCGAGTGATGTATTTTGGACCAATAGTTTTGAGAAAAGTGGGTAAATGTAACGCCTTCACCCGTCAACAGCGTTCCGTACGGGCATACAATGGTGTTCTGTACAGCTTGAAAAACCTTAACAGAGCGGTGAAACAGATGTAAAAATCAATCAATGATAAGCTATTTACCTACACTTCATTTTAAATAAATATTATAAATGGTCAAATATTATTAAATCTGTGAATATCCTGCTGTAACGCAGACATCTCTTGGTGCAGGATGACATGTCAAAGGCGTCTGAGTTGCTCCGGTCCGACAGTGACACCGTACGGTCATCGTTTGGGATTGATGGTAAAAAAAATGCCAATTTCAAAGTTTAATTCGATAAATGGTAACATATTTAATAAATTATGTTAACATAGTAAGACTGTGGTGATTGTGAGGAGTACAAGTTAAAAAGAAATGTCCCCTTTCAAACTGTAATCTGGGCTTGAGCCTCCCTACTCGCCATTTCCGGCTGCAGCAGGTGGTGCTCGCAATTTACTTGAAATACACAGGAGCAAAGGGCGGGGCGTTCCCTCTCTTGGGGAGTAATGAAAGAGAAAGAAATGAGGATGACACAGATATAAATTTTATTCATGAAGTGGAAGTACTTATTTAACATACAGTGGGAAAAGGTATTATTACTGTACGGAACATGGTAAGTCTATGTTAAATTATAGTTCGCTAACATCATTATGAGGTGTTGCAATGTGCTGACCACCTGGGACTGGTCAAATACAAAAAGAGGTGTGCTTGGCAGCCAGGGCCTTGAGGGACGGTGCAGCCTCACAGGCTCTGCTGAGGGGGTAACAGTCGCTGGGGTTTGGAGAGCAGATGAGGGGAGATGAGCCACAGAAGGAACCATTTCATTAGTATTGGTTGAACATTAATATTCGAAGCCAGTTACCAAACTGTTTGCTTGCTAAGTGTGGCTGTAAATGAAACATTCACAGGAAAATATTGCAAAGCTTAGCAATCTTGTAACACTGAGCAAGTAATCATGTCTCGGAATAATGAGGAAGAGCAATATTGACTGTGAATGAGTAAATAACTGACTCAACTTTGGCTCCTAATAAACATCTCTTGCCACTGAAAATATGCTTCAAATATAACTTTATTAAATCCAAATTCAATTTGTCCTTCACACTTTAGAAGTGTATTTCTCTGCAATCTACATTCCAGAATGAATGGCCATTAAAGGGGAGGATTATTCATTTGGGTCACATGAAAACAACACAAAGTTCTTGCACATTCTACTGCCCCCGTACTTTGTTTTTGCCATTTGTCAGCTACTTTTAAAGGGCTGAGGGGCATGATGGTGCAGAGCTGCTGTGTTCCTACCCACTGGCTCCATCCAGCACCTACTGGAAGCTCTACAGGCAGCTCCAACCAGCCATCATGCACACCTACAGCTGAGCTGAACTCATTAGCTGAAGCTCACCAGAGGGGAAAAACAGCTTTTCCCCTTGCTGTGTGACTTGATGGGGCAGGGGAAATAACTCATGGGTACTAAATACTGAAATGACTGAATTTGGACAGAGCCGCCCTTTCAAGCATGACATTATTGACTGATCAGACAGTAGCCAGGCCCCAACCATAGCGGTATGTTGGTTCAAGTACGTAAAAACATAAACACTCCAAAGGGGGATAGACTTTCCTTTTGTGATTTTGTGATGTGGTTTCTGCTCTAGTTCTTTAAAATAAAAACCTGTCATTGATCAGCAGGACGATTCTGTGCTTCCCTGCATGTCGTCTCTTGTGTACAAATCTGTTTCAGAATTTCACAATGAAGGTTGTTTAGCTGCCACATTGTAGAGACAACAGCTAAAAGTCTGCAGTCAAGCAAAAACAGACAAAGATACAAACGGATCTCGCACTTGCAAAAAGCATGATAGCAGGGCTGTCGGCATTAAGCATTCATTTTTTTAAAAACTGCATTCATCTCATGCTGCAGTTTTGTCTCTTTATGCACCCTTTTTCAAGCCACTGCAGCATTTCCTGCTTCCTATCAACAGAGCAAAGATAACAATATGCTTCTGAATGGCTCAGAACATGGATAGTCCAAGAGAAGTGCTAGCCTGCCTCCATCTAAAGTCATCAGATAAACTGTACAACAATTTTTAAATGGTCTGAGGGCTGTTACTTTTAGACTGAGATAAGCACTTTATGTCATTTCAGAATCAAATATGTACTGAAACTAAAATGCAGGGTGCATGTGCAAAACACCACAGATGTGGCTGTG
>JAPQLA010000023.1:22707693-22731893 GCA_029822935.1 Naso vlamingii | reverse complement strand
TATAATATCATCAAAGAAAATAATGAAAAGTTTACTAAAAATCGGGGGCCCCCTGCTGGTCAAGGGGCCCTAAGCAGGTGCCTGGTTCACTTATGCCTCCAGCCAACTCTGAGTTCATAAATCTCTCTTTATGAAGGATCACTGACTTTGAAATCGGGGAAAAGTCTGAAAAAACACATAACTTGTGCAGCAAAAACATGTTTTTCTTTTATCGTGTTTGTCATTTTGCCTCCATTTAACTATATTGAGACCAAAATGAATTCTTGACCCCCTGCTGATGCAGTGCGTATTTGTTATCTTTGGCATCTTTTGCCAAAGTCACAAATTTTAAAATCCAACCACAACGACTTTAATTGGTTTTGATTGCAAATAAAACAATTAACGGTTGTTTTCAGCCGTGTGTTGCCACTTTGCCTTGTGCTAACAACAGCTTGAGCTGGTAGTTACCACTGTGGCTTTTGCTCTATTCAAATATCCCCCTGTGGTCACAGGGTCTCTTTATTCCTCTGAATTCTTCACTCTGTCTTTACGCAATTTGTCTCTCTCACTCTCATCTTATGCAATTCTTTCTTGTTGTGTTTGTACTCCGCACTGATCTCCAGGCTGTATCCTGTGACTTTTGCAACAGTAAGTAAAGCAGCAGGCTCAATCATCTTACAGAGAAACTGATAAAATACCACTTCACCGCTCACTGAATTATATCTGTGAGGGAACACCAGAGAGGCATTACATTCATAACCTGCTGATACCATATTACCAACTGTCATTGACTGACAGGAATACATTAGGAGACAAAAGCAGCCACCTTGGCATGTCAATTTAGGCCATTGTTTTTATTCAGTAATCCATATCTGCTTGCTATTCATGAGCAAAAACAGCAGCAGGAGAGAAAATGAATCACAGGAGACGCTCCAGAAGTGACCCGGCACAACAGCAGCACCTTTCACAGGCAGGCCAAAGTCTTTTTTTTCACAATTTATTTATCCCCCTTTGCTTAATCTACTCTGGGAAAAAAAAAAAAAAAAAAGCGCATTATGCATCCAACCTGCACCATATTCATGACTAGGGCTGCTGGGCTGTTTCCACATTTACTATGAAATTGAAATCAAATAATATGACTGAGCCGTGTCAAAATGTAATCTCTCACAGAATTGAATGTTGGAATTGAGCTGCTGCCCAAGGTCCTGGGAAGATAATTAAAAAAGGAAAAGGAAAGAGGAGAAATATGGAAACAGGCAACGGCAGCAACAGAACTAACTAGCACGAAAAATGTGTTGGGACAATAAACAAATTGACAAATCTCTGGTCTGGCGCACAGTATCAATCCGAGGGTGTTACTATTAGCATTTGCTTTCCTTCATCATTACCTGCAGGGTGGCGGTTCAGAGTGGCGGTGGCACAGAGGCAAGTGTTTGTGCTGTGGTGTGGCATGGCAAATTGAACCCGAATTAGTTGAGTTACGTGCACAGGACTGAATTCTTTCACCACTCTTCCTGTTATTCTTCTTTTTCTTTTCTTTTTATTTATTTATTTACTTATTTTGCACCCTCGTGGAGAGTAATATGTTGCTACTGGCATGTGTATTAGAGCTCAGTGCATTAATATATTTGATAAAAGAAAGAAAAAAGATCCAGAACAAGAAAGAAAATGACACTGAGAGCTTGTATTACCTTGCATATCTATTTGATAGATGAAGGCAAGTCTCATTTAATCTTGTTAATGATGACAAAAATAAATAATTTTGACGCGTTTTCACAGCCTACAATAACTCAGAAAAAAAACACACTCAAAAGACTATTAACCTGAAATTACTTTTAAAGTTGGACCCAGAGGGAATGAAGATTTCAGCACAAACACTGAGGTTGCACTCACTCAACAACTTTGCAGGCAATGATGAAATAACCAGCTACTGAAATATTAACAAATACTCCCACATTCAAAAGAACCTCCTTCAGTATGCAACTTTATCCTGTGTAATCAATATTTTCCACATTTCCCACTCCCAGGTTGGTTGATCAAAAGAGCTGATATCCTTGCACGGCGGCTCACTGCGCTTTTTCTTAATTTTTGGCCCTTTTGTGTTCAAGAGTGCAGAAATGTCAAATTTTTTATTTAATGCACCACAAAGACATGCAACCTTTCTGTTTGCACTGAAATCTCTTTTTCCTTTTTGGTCCCAACACTGTATGTAACTCAATATTAAAGAGTCATTTCCTTTCTGGTAATCCGATTTATTATTGCAATTTGATTGTTATCAACTGAAATGAAGTTTACTTTTATCAGTCTGCTTGCTGCATGCTTCTTTAAAAAAACCATGAGAACTCCTGCGGTGCCAAAAAGGATGATTTTCTTACTCTTAAGACTCTCTATTTTGTACAAATTAATTAACAGCAAAAAAGATAACTATGAAGTTAAAGCACCAACTGTCAGATTTAATTTCTGGGTGCTCACATCCTTACTTGTTGAATTTAGTAGGGAGTGAAACACCTTTAAACACACAACATGCATGTGCAACAATAAGATGGAAGCTTTGGGGCCAGAACATGCACATCACACTGCTGACGTGTTGAGTTGACATTTCTCTTCAGGCTACTCACTGAAGTCACCGGTGAGGAAGAGGGCCTCTGCTGCCGGAGCCCACTCCTTAAAAAACAGGCTGTTGTCAGGCTGCCGCTGCACACCGAAGGAGTTGTAGCTGCGCGTGAACTGGTCGAAGCCTCCCTCTGCCTCCTCCAGCTGGAAAAGCTGCTTCTGCAGCAGCTCATACCTTCAAACCACAGGGAACACACACAGAACTGTATGAATTCAATGACAATCCACCACTGGATATGTAAGACGTATAAGTACAGCGTAACGGATGTTTTGTGTTGCTTTGTTTTGTTTTGTTTCATTTTGTTTAGGCGAGGGACGGGGGGGTGATTGCTCACTGCATCAAGCTGTTCCCTGTGCTTCTGCTTCACTTGGTGTTTGCCTTGATTTCAAACAACATCTGCCCCCATGGAGAACATCAGTTACATTCATGTCTGGGAGCTGAAGCTCTCCAAGAGCTTTCAGCTTGGAGGGCTTCATGGTCCAGTGTGTGGGATTTAGCAGCATCTAGCAGTGAAACTGCAAAAATGCACGTGACTGAGTATCCCTCCTCTTACGCTCTATTTTCATGCAGAAGAACCAACACTCACCGAGAATCTAAACCAAATACATAACAGGCCCTCTCTAGAGCCAACCTTTGGTTTGTCTGCTCTGGGCCACCGTAGAAAAGAGGCAGTGCAACATGATGGACTCCGGGGAAGACAAACTGCTTCCCATTACGGCTGGCTCCAAACGTTCGGATGGTTCAGAATTCGTTCAGCACATAGGCATTTGAATTTCAAATCAGGGTTTGGAGAGTTAGGTTTTGTTTTGTTGTTTTGTTTTGTTTTATTATTATTATTGGTCTATCTATTAGTTCCCTTGGAACAGAGCTTAAAAGGTGAGTGGCTGAAATCTATACCGTCAAAATGGGACACCCCTTTTAAGAGCGTGATTTGTCATCAGTGGTCTCACATGGCTTTCACAGCAGACGCGACATGTTTTCGCCGGAGCCGTACAACACAACTTTAGCACCTCCAGATGATACTATGAGCACAGACACGACGTCGTTAAGTTTTTCAGCGTGTCTGGGACCTCCACAACTGACACAGTGCAGAAATTGTTATTTTATTGGCTGTAGTTACTGAAATGGCAAGTCCCCATTTCTCCTGATGTCCCCACTTTGCTGTGTTTAAAGCAGTCTAAATTAAATACTGATGCCCCACGTTGCCAAACCAACGGCATTGGCAAGGAAACGGGACATTACTATCCAGTCTTACGATGTCTTTGCTCGGTCCACTCAGTCATCGGATACTCTATAAAATGTTTTATGGCACACAGACCAAGAGAGTTTGTTGTTTACAAGCATGATCGATCCGCTGTTTGCTTTTTTACACTTTATGGTTGGAAGCAGGAGGTATTTTTTTGTTTTGTGCGAGTAAGTGCTGTGTTTCTTTCACTCTCCTCCAAAACAAATACTCGTAATAAACAAAATCTTTACAACAGCAAGCAGTACCGCTTTTGTCCACACACAGCGCTGTAATCAACATGAAATGAAAGTTCCTCAGACGGGATTTAAAGATTTTACTGAGTAAAGGTTTCTCCAGCTTTCTCTCAGTTTTACTAGGAGTGTATGTCATGGTAAATATAGTACACTGAGTCCAGAATTTGAGAATTCAATTCAGAGTTATTGATACAAAAACATGATGCTGACTGTTGCTTTATGAAGATTAAAATTATAATGAAATATTTATGAAGTGTAATAATTTACATATTAAAACATGGTTCAACATTTTCTAAGAATAGCGACTCCACAGGAAAGTTAATAAAGCAAAAATTACACGAACACCAACAACACGACATGAACACCGACAACATATCATCAAATGAAAATTACTCGAGAAGAGGATATTAATCAGTCATTACTACTAATGCTTATGTTAATTGAAGGGGAAGGAGCTCTATTGTACCCTGTCAGTGTTATCATTTATAAACAATTACGGAGCAATCAGAACAATACAGTTACAGCGGCGAGAGGTTTGGGGTTTTTTTTTTTAAAACCATTGGTAACAGGCCTCCAAAAATGTCATGCACACAAACAAAAAACTGTTTGACTGGGCAGTTAAAACCTCCTCTACTATTTTTTATTTAAGGGGTTGCCAAGTTTGTTTTTTTCAAATTGTAGAAATATTGGAGGGGATTTTTCCTTCAAAATAAGCATAAAAACAACAACAATCCGTCAAAATTTGATACTGATGAATGGAAACAGGCATTCCAAGATTCCAATTCCAAGAGTTTTAAAACAAACAGAAAAACAGAAATCAACAACCTGACGATCACGTTAAATATGCTTTCAACAAATCAACTGTTGTCTGTGCTGTATGTATGCGATTGAAATTGCTTTTTTTAATGCACAAATTTCCATCTTTTTTATATGGCAGCACATGCAGCAGCATTGCACAGTGCCACATCTTCATGTTTCCATGCTGAGGTTATCTTTGAGGTGCTACCGCAGGATGCAAACCGGCCTGTCTCCCTCAAGAATGTGTGACTCCAGGCATATCCGGAGAGATAAAACTCTGTCTGTTACCTTCGACTGGGAAGAGTTGACTAACTAGTTTGCAATTTATCTCACTTAAGTTCCTGCAGCCAGCTGGTGTCCATATCAGATTCCCCCTGGTACAGAAAGCCTCTTTCAGCCAGCTGAGTTAAGTGCACTCTCCCCTATAGCCCTGAAGCCAAGCTCAGACTGGCCTGTGAATGCCC
Organism: Naso vlamingii; assembly: GCA_029822935.1. NCBI lineage: Eukaryota > Metazoa > Chordata > Actinopteri > Acanthuriformes > Acanthuridae > Naso > Naso vlamingii. The sequence goes on along the minus strand of JAPQLA010000023.1, from coordinate 22,726,559 downwards.
TGGGGCGAGTCATGATGGGCTGAAGTAACAGCGCGATTTCTCAGCAGCTGCTGCCTGTGTTGAGCACAGTGGATACAGACAGAGCTTGCCAAATGTAAACCTTTAAAGTCCAACCAGTGCTGCTCCTTTGCCACTTTGTCACCATTTCAAGAAGACGCTGAAAGGAAGGACAAAGGGAGGATTCACGTAAGGGCAGAGCTCCACTGCCACAGTATTAACAGGCATGAAAGTCATGCCTATGATTACAACAAATGGGCTCCAGAAGGTTGGACCAGTGGGAATAAGGAGCCAAAATCCTTTATTGATGCAGTATTCACCGCACATCCCTTGTGTCTGTTTCCTCTTGAGATTGTAGGAAGGAGATCAGACCACACATCACAAATGAACTGTGCCACAATTCATTTCAGGGAGTCATTAACAGACTCAAAGCTATAGCCAAAGTCAAAACTTTGATTTATTTGCCTATTATTTATAATCAGACAGAAACTATGTGCTTGCACCCTTGCTGTCCTCTGTGACCTCTTCCACAATTTTTTATTTTTTATTTTTGATTAGGTTATCATTCCCCCTCTCACTGGTGCGACCGCTCTATAACTCTGTTTTTCAGACAGTTTAAAACAATATCGAGCACAAAGGAGCACATGGTTTCGGCAACAGGCCATAAAGCACTTACCCATCAAGCTGCAAAGAATAAAGCCTCAGAGTGTGACCATTCCCTCACATATGGCAAGTCTTTTCTCTCCAACACTGGCTCTGAATTTCTAATATAGCCAAGTCAGTAATAGAAGAGCAAAAGTTGGGCTGAATTCATTCACATACCTTCCTGTCTCCAGTTGCAGCCATCACATTTCCTGTTATGGAAGCTATGAATGCAACTAGAACAGAAACTGCCAATTAAAACTAAAAGTACAAGTTGGATGTACATATTTCTATGAGTCAAACAAGTAAAACAACAGCCAAAAGTGATACACAAGCATGTCAGATTCACACACTTTAAACACAATCACTAACAGAAGAAAAATAACTAATCTCAGTTTGATAGTTACGTGCTACAACCTTGCGTTAAAGACGGAGCATCTGTTTCTGCTGTGGCTTAAAGCCAAAATGCATAAGATCTGTATTTTTACTCTACCATCTCTGTAATCACTCCCTTGGCATTAATAGTTGTTTGATGTGGATTGTAGCCAGTACCTTGTTTTAACATACTGTGTCACTAGAAGTCACCAAAGCCACTTATTTAAAAATCCGACACATAAAGGCTCCCAGGTTCAGATTAGATAATATCACCGGTATTTAAGTGTCAAGTCTGTCAGTGAAATATGAGAGAATAATATGTAAAATTCTGTGTCCTTTGAAACCAAACTGCAGTCAGTTGCTCTCAAATTTACATCATAATCGACAGTTAAACAAATAAAAGACTCTTATAAGGGATATACTGAGCTGGGAAAGATTCCGTTTCCTTTGACTTCAAGAGGCTCTGTGGACGGTGTTGGACACACGCTCAACGTGACATTATTAAAATTTAAGTAATGTTATGTATTATTATGCATTCATACAAACAAACAAGCAAACAAAAATGGTGTTAATATTTCAGCCAGCAAGGAAAAGTTTTAAACATACAGTTATGACAAACTTATTGGTAAACAGCTACCATAAAATCCTGTGTAAGACACTTTTAACACCTATTATTTCATTTTAAAAGTAGAGTGCATCCTGTGTAACGCTGCAGTCAATACACCAGTATAAAATGGCGTTCTAATCAAGCTGAAGCTTTGTCACAGATATGCACAGTCATGCCAGTGCAGCCGCCACCTTCACGGTCACAAGTATCAACGTCACCGCGGGCTGAGCTTCACTGGTCGTGGGTGGAAACGTTAGTGAATGCTTGCACCTAAATAAAAGGTTTTTTTAGATGATTCGCTGAGCTCCAGTCATTTTCCTTTTTTGAGTTTAACTAGTGTACAGCAGGATCACAAACTTGACATGGCAACAACAGATGGTAGCTGCTAGAAAGAGCTAAACAGCTACACAGACTTTGCTGTGCACAGTGGAAAATTGTTTGGATTGACTTTGACTTGGTAAAACAAAAGTTTTTGTTTTAAAGGGGGAGACAAGCATGTTTTTTTAATGTTGCACGCGACCAAGTCGGAAAGCCAAGATGGTATAATTTGTGTGTGTTTTGAATGCATTTAAAATTAAAAATTAATTGAAATAGTGTTGAAATAATTCGTGTACATGTTTTTATTGATAATAAGCCACAGAAACTTTTTTCTCTCTCTAGGAGACACCCAAAAACAGACTGCATCTTATATACTGGTGCGATTTATATTCTGGATTATACGGTACTTACTTACACACCCAACAATCATTCATTTGGAGCTGCATTAGCTCTGTTGTGCTCTCCAGCAGCTCCTGATGGAAATATCTGGCTCTTTAGTAGCTAAATCCTTCCCTATGTTCACAAGCTTGACTGTGCTTGTCTGCCGTTTGGTGCTGGGAAGGACGCCTGCAGTGAGTTTATCAGAGCTTTTTGCTGAAAATAGCTGCCTGCTGTGGTTATAAACAACACTGATGAGAGCAGTGAGACTGAACCAAAACAATAAGGTAGCAGGCCATGAAACCAAAACAATTAGCTAAAACATGCTGAAACGCTGCATAGATCTGAGGGGAGCTGCACAGTTGGATTGTAATTAGCTGTGGCTACATCATTGCAAGCTACTCTTACTAATATGCACATGGTCATGTGATCTAATGCTAATGTCTAATGTTGATAAAAGCAGTTTTATCTAATACACAACATTAAGAGATCAGTTATCAGCTTAATACATGTCAGACAGAAGAGAAACTGTGTAAAACTTCTCAACAGAACAAAGAATTTCAGTTTCTCTAAGCAACACTGCTGCTCATTGTCAGGTTGTGCACGACAAGAGACATTACTAATCCCTGAAGCCAGAAAATACAAAGGAGCTTTGTCCTGCCCCCTATTTGTTGGTAATAGAGCAGCAGATTATAGATTTGAGTCACAGAATACAGTCCCGTCTCTCTTATCTCTTACTTTGGGTAACCTTTTTTTTATCTCCGAAGATCCTGAAGAAAACATCAAATGCCACAACTGAGGCAATACCCTAGATATTATGGCACACAGCTACATTGTAAGTGACAAAAATATCAACCACCTGTGCCATCACTGAATCAGTTCAGTGTCTGACACTTCTCTAGTTCTCCAACACTCGAGTCAACCGAGTATATTTCCTCAAACTTACAGTGTAAGTTTGTAATGACACAAAGTAAGACTTGTTCTGTAATTTCTGGTGGCTTCAAATTGGATTATTTTAATCCACTGTTGTGGAAATGAAAAATGTGTCCATGGACTTTGTTCCAAAGGCAAAGTTCAGGCTCAAGGCAAGAAGGCGCTGACAATGAAACCCGTGAGGAAAGCACTCCAAAAAGAGAAGACCAGGACTGAGAGGGCATCGGGGAACGCTAATCAGTCAGGGACTGCTAGAAACAAGACAATCGATATTTAAAGCTAAAATTTGGGAGGTCCTGCTGAAGGTGCTTCAGTAAAGATCTCACTAGCTTTGTTTACATGTGCAAAATTTCTTCAGTCTGATCAGCATCTTAAGTATTTACAGATTCCAACTTCAGTTTACATGGAAGCTAAATAAAATGACCTGATCATGACGTGGGTTTACAGGCATCAAGCGTTTAATCAAAATTCACCACTTTGAGATGTGCAGAGTTGTCTTTTTCTCTGGAAACAGCAGAAGAAGAAGAAGAAGCTTTTCTTCTGCCTGTGTCGTAACCAAACGGCGCTGTCGCTGCCTAATCACAGCACGCCTTCAGATATTTCTCTACAGGCTCAGCAGTGCACACTGCCCCTGGAAAAGCGACGATAAATTTATTTTTCCGAGATGAAGAAGCTCACGGTGTATACCTAGTCTCAGTCTGTTCTCCTGTGAACTGTATCACTTGTCATGGCTTGGACATAAGCATTATCCCCGTGAGTAACGTTACACGGGGTACAGCGGTAACTTCCTGCTTCTCGTTACTGAGAAAGGACGCTGTTGCGAGGCGTGAGCTGCACGAAGCGTCGATCAGCAGGACGGTGATGATGCAAATGTCCATGCTATCATGGCAAGCGATACAGTTCACAGGAGAACAGACAGAAACACAGCATGAGCTTCCCCATCTCGGAAACATATAGGGCAGACACGCACGGCAAGGATGATTTTATCCCTACCAGGAAGCCACGATCGGAAAGTGTGTGCACATGGACACCGGCAGGAATAATGATCGGCATAAACCACCCCTCTTGTTTGGAATAAAAATTCGTTCTGAATCGGCCGTATCGGATCAGAATCTTCTGAATGACATGTTTACATGAAGCATTTTTATTTTGATCAGGTTTTTCTTGCGATTATTTGTGCCCACGTAAACATAGCTATTGAGGCTGAGTTGCTGGTCAACACGGCTTGACATGATTCTCCTGAATAAAAGAAACGAGGCTCAGAAACAGCTGGAGAAAGTTGTCTTCAGCTCTGGAGCACCATAAGGAGCAGCAGAAGATCGATTGCCTGGAGGAACGGGAGAAGATGTCCCTTCTTGGGGCCACAGAGGGTCAAACAAACCCTGTAGGAGGCAGAACTGGAGTGAAGAAAGAAGCAGAGCAGCATGACGTCCAGGCTGGATGATGTGGAGATTAGAAGTCCAAGTAGAGAAGTTAGATAGCTGAGTTTTCTACATGCGTGGCTCCAGCAATAGAAGACCAGCAGCACCTACTAACTCACAGTGTTTTGCGGCAGGGAGATCTCTCTATGAACTGTCTTCCAGATATTTTGTCTCATTTACATTTATGTGTAAAGATTATTTGGCAAGTTTTCTTGTTACTTATTGGACCTCTAGAAAGTGGTCGACATCAATGATGACATCATCACCACTGTCAGAATGGCAACCACTGAGCTCCTCCTTCATCTTGGGGAATACCTGGTAGTCTACGGGGGCCAGTCCAGTTCATAGCAGAGGGCGTTGCAGGTAGGACCATTGCAATAACTGCAGAAATAAATCACCACAATCTTAATAACTACCCGACTGTGGAGCATGGTAGGCCAACGTCACAAATGCACATGACATAAGAGACCTGCTAAACTTTGTGTGGAAAACTTTTCATCTCAGCAGACTAACATAGTCAGTCAGCTCATGGAGGAAGACGAAAACAAAGAAAAATGATCGTTTTGCTCCTGGAATGACCAAAAAACATGCCTGGTTAAAAATGACTTACAGTCAAAGTAGACAGTTCACTTGTGATAACAGGATAAAGAAAAGAGCACGGGCTATGAGGGGTAAATCGTTGTTCAATCATTGTTCACTAATGTTTAATGTTCTTCCTTACCAAAGACATTAAATATGACAATATTTTGCACATGCTTACACAGGAAACAAAGCAATGAAAGTTAAAAAAATAAATAGAAAAAAAAAAAAGCAGCGTTTTTTCCAAGTCTTGATTATTATTTTTTTTAATACCACAATAAAAACCATACCGTGGACTCGAAACTGAGTGTTATACCATGAGTTCATGATGCCATTACATCCCTAACAACACCACAAACTGCACGACGCGGTTGGACCTCCTTCAGGACGACAGCCCCAGTCGCAGGTTCAAATCTGCATTTCTGGTTGACTGCATGATGGCCAATACTGGCCTTTTCTCAGAAAGTACTGCATTGCAATTTCACTTACCAAAGCAAAACACCACAAAATGTATTCAATTCAATTTTTTCACATAATCATTTAAAGAGCTGAACTGCACAAGCATGTAACAAAAGCTGTATAACTTATCTCCTTCTACTTCGGGCCAAAAACTTATCAATCTTTAATAAAACTGTTATGCAAAATGTGTCAGTGCTCCCATCAGGCAAAAGTTAAATGAGTTTTTGAAAACGTTTTAGTTTCAGAGTGACCCAGTCAATCAAATGGAGGGATAACAACAGGTCTGTTAAAGGAATTGTTCTGTCCTCTCACTGTTCTGCTGTGACAGACAAGGTGGGAGGAGGAGAAAAAGCAGCACTCAACAATGTTCGAAGGGGACTCAGAGTTTGCAACTGGTTATTATAAAGTCACAGGCAGGAAAAAATTGGAACTAAAACTTTTAAAAACAGGTATTAGATCTCGTTGAATGATGCTCACATGCCATAAAAAATAAATAAATATATTGACTACACCTACATGTGACACTTCATTTCATTCTCATTTTGTCATATCTCACCTAAATTACACTTCCAGCTTAAAATCGTCAGTGATTATTATCCACTTTTTAAAATTCTTCACATGGAGCAGCTGAACTCTGTAACCTTTTCTTACACTCAGTGCTAGACAATCGGGCGTCTAAATTTAGAGTGAGTGTTCAGGTCTGTTGCTTTGTGTATGACTGATGGTGACAGCTGAAGCACAGAGGTGTCAGGACAGTCTACAACCGCCTGGAGAAACACACACTGGAAAAAGTCTTTTCTCTCTCTGATCTCAGCTCGCCGATACAGTTTCAATACAGCCCAGCAGCAAGGTGACTTGCAAGTAACACCATTAATGTAAAGCTTTAACTAAGTAATTAATAAGGCTAAATAAAACAGGGGCCTGAACATTTGCAGAGGTTGACTGAATAAAATTTAAATTCCCTGCTAACTTCACTCCTTTGTTGACCCTACAGCAAGGTGACGGGGAAAAAAAATGCCGCCAAAACTACCTCAAAAGAAGGTAGATAACACACTTACTCATTAGAATACAACAGGTAGTTCTATCTCTTACAGAATCTGCCCTCTACTGGAATCTATGGGTAATGCTGTCCTCCAACGGCAGGCACATATTTACCCAGCACCACTTCCTGCCACTTCCTTTTCCTGTCTCGACACAGATCACGCACAGAGCGATGTTGTGCAAAGGGCTGCAGTCAACCAGACAAAAATCTTGGTCATCTGATATTGTACCTCAGTGTTTCCCCTTCCATTCATTTGGAGGGGCAGCCCGCCCCCTCAACACAACCTCCCACTCCCCCAAAGAGAATTTACATATTTTCAGGTAAGTTTTTCTTATGGTCAGGCTATAGAGTTATTTTTTGTACCCTGACAGTTTCAACTACCGATGATCTGCAGTCTTCATCAGAAGCGTCACGTGATGGTGATGTGACGTGTGCTTTCAGGTGATTTATGTGGAGTTTCTTCATCCTACCTGAGGTGGTGGGACTACCGGTCCTGCAGAAGCACCCCCTTTTATCCGGCACGGCCATCCCACCACCTCAAACATAGATATTTTTTCCTCTCAACAGGAGCAACTTGCAGCAACCCTCGTCATCTCAGACAGCCATTCTGTGCCGTGGTATTCAGAGTAGGGGTGTCACAAACTCGACTGTAAATTGGAAACTGATTGAACTGACATCACGATCTCAACCATCAAAATGAAAAAGGGGATCGACCATTCAGACCCGCCTCCTGGGTCACATCCAGCAGTTGTGCCCAGAGAAAACACAAAACACAAAGATGACACAACATATTGTAGCCACGGTGAGTTACCTCTGATGCCCAGTTCAGACTACAGGATTTTATCCCTGGTCTTGCTTTCTGCAACAGTTTTTGGAGATTGGTGGGGAAAAAGCCCCAGATAAGCAAATCAGCGTGTGCTCCCGTGAACGATGGTCAGCATGTGTTAACTGTTCAAGGACGCAATCATGAGCTCGCAAACAGCGTAACAGGGTGTCGCAGGATTCCTAGCACACCAAAAATCTGGCCATCTGTGCAGATACCATGACAAGGCCGGACTGGACATTGGGAGCTCAAAGACATGACCTGCTTAACAGCCCACAGCCAGGAGCTTACAAACAAAAAAAAGCCCACGGTTCTCCCAACAGATGTAATTTATGTCAAAATTCACACACCAGCTCATACACATGCAGCCCCTCTTTTAAAATAAGAATTTAAAACTTAAATGAGTTATCAGGGCATAAAACCAATGATCCTGGACTAGAGTAGACTGATCTAAATATGGCATCTGTGCTGCAAGAAAAAACAAAACGTAAAAACGACTGAGAATCGAATCAAATCGTGACCTTTTAATTGAAAATCAAATCAAATCAAGGATTTGGAGAATCATGACATCCCTAATTCAGAGACGACGCATATGTTGGCAGCTCTGCCTCGAACCTTCTCCAGATTTTGGGGGGCTCTGCTGAAGGAGGTGGGGGCAAAAGGGACAGGCGAGGTGCTTGGGATTTTAATATCGGTGCAAGGAAAGGACCCTGGACACCCGGGTTTGACCATTTGGTTCCATTACACCTTCTTTAGAGCTCTGACAGTGCCTAAAGAACAAGGGTTACCATGTTGTAACCTCCCCTTCAGAGATTTGATCCAGTTATGCAATAATTCCTATTAACCAAGGTACTGCAAGTTGTCTTTTTACCACTTGTATTTAATTTCAATATTTTAGCTCATTACTTTTCAGCCAGAGTACATCCTTCAGCAGTCATCACTTCAAAGTCAATGATGAGTTTTGCTTTAAATATATTGCATCACCATCACAAGCCAAAGACTTAGGGTTATTGCTGTATTTTCAATTTGAAATGAGTTGTGATGACATACTCAAATCTTTTCAAAAACTATTTGCTGTAATAAGCAGCAGTCCCAATGCTCCCTGCTTTCATTTGGTCCAATTTAGGAGATTCACGGTGCCACGAGCTGCAAAAATCCTAACAGCACTTCCTGCAGACTTGTGCAACAGGAAGGGTAAATAATGAAGCATGTCAACGAAGCTCCGCTCAGTGGGGCTGTAACCTGCGAGCAGCATCAACGGTTGTTTTCACAATCAATCTGAAACCAGCATCCGTATAAAATAAAATAAGAGCTTCCTGCAAACACAGAATAACTAATTAGAAAGGAAGGCTTGTAGAAAACACTGGAATCATATTAAGTGTTTGTGCAAAGCAGCTGTGAAAGTTTAACAAACGCAGTCAGGGTGGTCATAGGTCTCTTTCTGATAAGCCGTCTGAATTCTTAGCACTGTGCAGCTTGGCGAGCCCTCGGTGGACTCTGCATGACACCGCAGCCTGAGAAACCTCTACGACTGTGTTCATGATGTGGTGTTTGGACTCTGGGCCTTGAAACACCAGGGGCTTATCAAGAATTAACCTTCACACAGCAGTGATCCTATATGTAAAATAATTTATGTGCAACTTTCATCAGTGAGACAGGTTTCTGAGACTGGTAGGGTTTGGTGAAGCCTAACAATCCCAAGCTGTGTCTGAGATGAAAGTGACACGCTCATCTCACTGCAGGGCTCGAGCCCTGCTCACATGCTTCAAATACAAAGCAGGTGGTCCCTTACCTGCCACATTTGAGACAAGATCTGACAGTAATGATAACAGATTAAACTATACGGCCATTAAGCAGAGTTTTCAGGCCTAGTTTCAGGGACGACCCAACGGTGAGCAAATACTGCAGCATTGTTAGCTGTTGGTCATTATCCTTGTCTGCTCGCAAGAAAAAACAAACATTACACTCATTTCTTTTAAAAAGAAATCCAGCAGGAAAGGCTAATTTGACTTGAGGCAAGGAACTGAGCTAAAACACTGCCCTTTCATCCAGAAATGAGCCTGCATGATCCTTTTAAAGTAAGATAATTTTTTATCAAATCAGCATGGTATTTTTATTACTGTGTGAACATTCTGTCGCTACATTTTAGTCGAGCCTCTTTATCTGCCAATTAAAAGACAAGCACTAAAAACAAATTAACATAAAGTGAAGGTAAAAAAAAAAGAGAGAGAGAGAGAGAGACAGAGAGACTACACAGTCCGTTGACTCACAGACCGTCTATTTACTTTTGAAGATTAGCGTAGACACAAGGTCAATGTATTTACTACTGAAGGACAGATTCTTCTTTAGCCTTAACAAGCTACTGCTGTCATTTAAGTCCATATGTACTCAAAAACAGGTTTCAAAGGTCATATTAAGAACACATTCTGTAATTTACTGTAAATATCCGCTGTATTATTTTAACATCCTTTAGGTGATAGCAGTGACAGAGCGTAAACAGGCCTCGGGGTCGCTGAACAGACAATTTAGCAAAACTGATGTTTATCTTCGTTCTTGACATTCATTACACTTAATTTGCTCATAAGGGTTTGTATGTTTTGTCTCTCCGGGTGCATATTTAAATGTAATCCTGGCAAACAATAAAAATAATGTTACCAGGAACTAGGACATTTTGTGAACACATATGAAGGACATGTTAAAACAAGCATGGGATAAGCCCAACGAGGTGTCCATTATCAGGAATGAATGCCCGACATGGAGGCGTGAACCATCCGACGCCCGGTGGAGGACACCTCGGAGGGCATTATCCCACTTATACCATAATCACTTACCAAAGAAAATAATAATAAGAACATTGCTTTTTATTTTCATGCATTTTGAGGTCAAAATACTAGGTTTTAAACAAGCAACAACTCTGTTTCCCTGGCAACACCTGAGACCTCAACTAATGACTGGAATAATCGTTACAATCCCATAAGGTTCTTATGTAATGAAAATGTAGTTCAGTACTCCAGTAAATAGGACAGACCATAGATACGACGTAGCAACAGGAGATGAACTGGTCCGCTCAGCTGCCTGCCAGAGAGCTAATGCTATGCTAGCTAGATTCAAAGTCAGTAACATTGCACACGGCGGACAAACAGTGAATGTGATTGGCCAGTATGTTTAACAACAGGTCAAGCTGGCCAGTCAGCCATGTCACTGTCTCCAAATCAATGCCAAATTTCACCAGAAAATGTCTGGCGAACGTTTGTGTTATTAGCTGCAGCCTGAAGTTATGTTATGAACGGACGGACAGTGAAACAGGGCTGTTGGCTAACTGCTAAACACGTATAAACTCAGTTACTAACCTTTTTCAAATCCAACACAGGGCTGCTGTTGAGACATCTTCAAGTGAAAAAGGCTGTTATATTACTTAACAGAATCTTCTGCTTTGTTCTGTGCATTTCTTGAACAAATATAAAATATATAACTTAATTAAGAAGCTGCATCATGTAAATGTATTTTGGTCTAGCCATTCAGTGTAAGAATCTACTTTTAGGCCTGTGTGAACTTCGATAACATCAACCATCATTCTTTGGAAACTGCAGAAAAAACCTGATTGGAATTTGTTGTCGACATAAGATTAATAAATGCTCTAGCCCGGATACACTGCACACCCACTTGCACCACACACATACGAAGTTAGTGACTTAAAACTTCCACCCCAATAATTTACTTGTGTAGAGGCCAAGTGGAGGCTGAAGGGGAAACCACGCAGCATATGAGTCCAGCACAGAGTTAGTTAATGTCTGAGGGCAGGAATGACTCAAGGATCGGACCTTTAAGAAGTTCAGCCTCCAAACTAAAAAATTATATTCTGAATGGAAGCTCTTTTTCTCGACTACACAGTTATTGCTTTGCCACTGTAACAATCTTGACTTCTCTATCTGTCAGATTTCCCACTTGGGTCTTTCTGCTCTTGCTGTCTCTCTTTTCCTCATTCTCTCCATCATCCTTTCTCCCACTTTTCACTGACACACACACACAAACAAATAAGGCAAATAAAACAGAGAATTGAGGATGTAAACACAGGAGGAGGCTAGGGAGACTCCATATTTGAAAACTGTATATTCATCCTTGGAAAAGTGAAATAACTGCAGAGTTCGCTGCAATGAAAGTTGGCAAACAGTAGATGACTTTGCACAATAACAATGTGGTCTTGAATACCTGTCCACTTTCTCACCTGGTTTGTTTTATCTCTCTGTGTGCTGACAACCACAAGCAAACATAAGGACCAGAAAGATCATTTAAAATATATATTTATATATAGAAGGTGGAGATTATTCCATATCCATTTACAACATTGTCCTGCGTGAATATTTGGCTGATGAGGACGATGCTCTCAGTGACATCACCTGGCCTCATTCTGTTAAGAAACTATGCATCTTTTTGTTACAGGCCACTCCCACTGCCACGCCCCCTTTTTGTCAGCTGGCCCCAATAGTTAATCTGCTGTCCTCTGGCTCGTGACCAACCTTCCCACTAAATCTTGTGCAAGTTTGTGAAACCATTTGGAAATTCTGCACATTTTTGCAACAGGACACACCAATTGCCACGCCCCATTTAAGCCAATTAGCATGAACACAATCACACAACTTCACACACACACACACACACACACACACACACGTGTCTTCCATGCCAAATTTCAATCTCCCAGGGCAAAAACTGTGGCCACCAAAGAGTGGGGGATTTTTGTGGAATGACCAACCAACAGACAGACAGACAGACAGACAGAGAGGCCTGTAGAGCTGCTGGTCGCCACTAAAAAAAGGGCTTTACTACTTTAACCAAAATAAAGTTCAAGCAAGCAAGAAACAAAATGTTTCATTTATGTTATTTACCAGGAACACTGATTTCACTGCAGCTCTGAATACGAGTCTGCATTTTGCTGTCATTTGGGGTCATGTTACTCTCTCTTCCTTCCTGACTGGGTTCAGGTTGGGCGGGGCCTTGCCTCCACAGTGCGTGCGCACGCAGACAGCAGAGAGAGCAAGACAGGTAGAGTTACTTGAGGTGAAGACAAACTTTTTACGTCAGTGCGATTCAATCATGTAACCCGTGTAAAACCAAAGAGACGGAAATGAAGGTCAAAAGATTACAGTTTTTGTACCGGATTGGGTGGAATTATTATTTTTATGGTGTTAAGAGTCTTTAACCACATTCTGGTTTAGAGTTTATTGAACTGAGGAGCCTGTCACACTTCAAAACCAAACCGGTCAGCGACTGGAGAGAATGCGCTCCGGATTAAAAACGTTCTGACTCCGAATTTTAATCCAGTTTTAGTTAAACAAACGCCTCGGTCACAACGACACAATCAAACGTGAATACAGAAAAGCTTATAACGTTACTGAGGAACGAGACCTCCAAAGTTTGAGATGCTGTGGTGCAGGATCACCTGCACCGGCAGGATGAAGGGCAGCAGCGCATCCGTCAATGTTTCAGCCCACCGCACCGCCACGCAACGTGGACGTCAGCTGACTGAGAAACGCATGCCTGCTCCTCAACTGTCAAACAGAGGAAGTGGGAGACGGATCGTTTTCCAGACAGATTGCCACATACCACGAGCAGACTTACCGGCAGCGGTTCATTAATTTTTTATCAAATGAATTTCCTTTAAACGCTTATTATTGAGCAGGCTGAGAAGGGGGGGGGCAGAAAGGTCTAGAGAGGAGAAGAGGAAACGCAGCTTTATGCAACATCACTTCATTCAAAATGTCAAACCTGAAAGCAGGTGTGTGGGTTTCAAATATCGCTTTTTATCTGTTAGTTTTGCATTTTTATTTGAAGACACGGACGCCGGCGGAAGCCTGGCTGCTGCTCGCTTCACCTGGGGCGCATTTTGGCGACACGCTGAGCACAAAACTGCAGTTTAAGCGGTATTTTACCTCCTCTTGAAGTCCTTCTCGTACGTTTTTAGGTAGGGATCCATTTGGAGAAGGCAGCTGAACTCAGGAATTGTAACATTATCCCCTAGGTCTGCCATGGTTTCTCCAGACGTAACCAATCGAGCACCGACCGGCTGCTGCTGGAGGGATGTCACGGCTCGAACAGAGGACAGGCATGCACTGTGTGCGAGCCTTTGTGTCCGGGGACAACAAATAGCCTGTCAGCTCTCTGCCAAGTCCGGCCCCTTACAACATGCTGTGTTTTCAGCCAGTCTAAAGACAAGAGAGCCGAGCCGTGCGGTGCTTGATGCAGTGTAACTTTAAGATGACAGCAGAGGAAGCATCTGGCGCGTCAGAGGAGGATGAACCGGGGTTTGTATGCAGCAGTGGGTCCGCCTGACTTCTGAGCCTGTAGTGACGTTCACACGCCAGCGAAAAGACCAGAAGAATGCACGCGCAGGCACATGTAACAGCTGAACTCAGTACTCTCTAACAGATTTCTAATAGATTGGTTAACAACAACGCCAATAAATTTCTTATTATTATTATTATTATTATTATTATTAATAATCAGTGTTGCTGTGGGGAACATGCAGTTAAGTGAAGTTATAAAGGGAGGACATAGTAAGCTCAGGCTTCAGTCTACACTTTTTCTGGTCAGAAAACAGAGAAACAGAGAGAAAAATGTGATTATTGTTTTTTTCTTACGTTTGTTTCTTTTTTGTCATTTTTGTTCGTCACAAAACAATCAACGACAGAGAAAATAATATAAAAAATATATTATTTTTATTAATGTTGTTGTTGCTGTTATTTTATTTAAAAAATCTATTATTATTGATTAAAAAAAAAGATTCACCTAAAAAAAAGAAAAAGAAACCATCAGAAAGCCATATAACTCTATTAGACTGGTGACATAGTGACAATATGGAAATATGTGATATGCATGACAAATACTGACCATATTATCATATTTCATATGAATATATACTGTCAAAAAGGGTGATTAATAAGGATTTTGGAGACCCCATGACCCATAGTTTATTAACACTGTCCGTTTAAACTAACATTATGCAACAACTTGGCCTCGTGGCCTCGCCGCCATAAATTTAGCCACAGGCATGTCTTTGGTCCCTCGAGAATTGTTCCTAATAATATCAGTGACCTCGTGATCTTTTTCATAAGCAGGTGCAGGCCTCTGTCAAGCCATGGCCCACGATACACTATCTTCAAAATTACTGGCAAAAGTTCTAAGAAGTTTGGTATGCCTTCAGAGCTTCTCTAAAGTCTCTAAATGAAAGATATTTGGAAGACAAAAGTTTGGATGGATCCCCAGACCCCTTTCTAGTGCCACAATCAGGCTACAATTGCCAATAAATAATAATTTAAATAATAAAAACTATTAAAGTGACTTTTTTTCTGAAACCAGCTGGCTGCATTCAGCGTCATCAGAGAACAATTCCCTCTCATTTTGGACAGCTCGTGAGTCTTTCGTCTTCCAGCCAAACTTAGCCTGACACACAATCCTGCTCACAGTCCACTAGGAGGATCACAGTCACACTGAGTGCAACGTCACGTCTGCAGAGGAACCCGTTTGATTTCAGCGATCCCTTGGCAGTTCATCTCGTGCTTCCCTCAGGACATTTGAAGACCACCAACTGTTAATGCTAAAACATTAAAAAAATGGCAGTTTGTTGTTTGATCTGTCGCACCTTTTTATAATACAAGGAGGCGTCATAGTCAGTGCAGCCTCTGTTGGCCACCACTGGGGCTTTAGACCTGCAGTCTTGTTGCTTTGAGTTACAGATCACAGCTGTGATTTTTGATCTGAAAGTCATTTATTTATCAGTAACATTTATCCAGAATCAGTTAAAAGATTAAACACGTTGCTTTGTACAAAAGCTTACAGTAAATTTGAAAACTTTTATAGAATACTTAAACACAAATTAATGCCTATGCTGTATTTGTCGCCAAGTTTGATATACAGTGTTGAAAATGAAAACCAGAACAAACTGCACTGATCTAATAAGGAGACGAGGGACAGGTGTGATACATGACAGCTGTAACACCTTAAATTCCTGCAATAGGAATCAAGCTAGAATGATGTAACTCGCTCTGCACATGCTCAGTTCAGTTGCCTTCCAGTTTACAAAAAAGGAGCAACATTTGAAACTTTCAGAGAAAGTTTTTTTTTTTTTTAGGTAAAAATGTAACTTTCCTGCTGAAGCAAGCGTTCCAGTTTTCACCCGGATGACCCGAGTTGAACTCCTGGTAGGGAACAATTTCATGTCTGTCAGTCAACATTCATCATGCTGTTATGCACTCTTGTGCTTCCATAGTACAGCTTATAGGAGACATCGACCCTGTAGATAAAGTACACAGTACTAATTTGACCTCTGTACAGGATTTGTACTGTTTAAGTGCAGTAGTTGGTGCCAAATGATAATCAGTTGCATGCTAACAGTCAAAACTTGTATTCTGACAGTATGCAGGGTGAGAAAGAGGAAAACAGACAGGGAGTCCCGCTGCCTTTGCGGGAGAGGGCTTCAGAGGAAAACAAAAATCAGGCTGGGAGGTGGTCAAACAGTAACATTTGCCATGTGACCCCAGTTTCAGGGCAGGTCCCGTCAAGTCCAGGCACACGAATGCTGCGCAGATTGAAGCAGACTTGCCAAAAATGAAACTCAAAACAATTCCTTCAGTGTGGATCACTGAGTCATTTTGACATGTTACGACTGACCCTGGAATGAGGGCTGGGCAATTTAAAGGTATTATGACCTTATCGAGATATGAGACTTTATATCATCTTAGATATTTAATCTATCATTATATATTTTGATATGAAACAAATGTTGTTTTTCCTGACTTTAAAGGGTCCATAATGGAAAAGTGATGTAATTTTCTCCACTTAGCAATCTTATTTAATACTTGCCTTCATCCATTTAGTCACTATATCTACATCACTAATGTTAAGCAAAAACAGAATTGTGTTGATATTTTTGCAAAGTACTAATAGTCATTCCTACAATATTGTCCCATTAGAATTTGGTAAAAAAAAATAAATTAAAAAAAAGTAATGTTCTATTCTGTCTAATTAAAAGTGTTTGCGGAGGTTTAAATATGTCAAGATATGTGTTGTGTTTTGAGATACAGCCTAAAATTATCACAATATATTTTCAGCCTGTATCGCCCAGTCCTGCTCACAATATATGTATTTAACTTGCAACCTGTTCAAAATTCACAAAACTACTTAAAAACAGAAAACAAACAAACACAAAAAACCCCAACAACATTGATTTCACAGTTGCCACACTGCAGTTAATAAAATAGGAAATTGGCTGTTTCAGTGTAACTCTTAGATGATTTATTGGTAAAATTGCAAAAAAAAAAAAGTTACAACATTCCCTTATCAGGTAGCTTATCATACAGTAAAACCTACATCTAATATGATAAAGTGCATGAACTGAAGCAGACCTCATGAGGCAACAAAGCATTGATCTGGGCAAAGATTAATTTGAAAAAAAAAAAAAGTGTATTCAGTGTCAAGGCCTGCTGTCACATGGATGAAGCTGCTCGTACCACTGAACCAAACTCCCGGGCTCATGACAGCATGATTTTCTGTGTGTGCATGTGGAGGGGGGCAGACGGATTGTCTGTTAGGACAGAAAATTGATCTGTTAATCCATTGTAATGCTGCAAATGTGTGTTTCGTTACAGTCCAGCTGCCACTCACCTGCACTTTCTTCTTTCCATTTAATCTGCGTGTCTCTCTCACATTCGAGGCACACACTGTTTTGATCTTATTGTCTGTGGCCTCAATAAGTTTTTACCACAAATTACTTCACAGAAGAGGCAGAACTAATGGACTTGAGAAGGATAACCTTGCTATAATTCAGATTAACTCCCACTTGGAAAAGGCTGATAAATATGCGGCATAACTGAAGAAATAGTGCGACTCTTGAAAGTGTTGTCCTTGTCACAAAATAAAACTGTCCGAGCGAAAGGTCACAAAGGCAGTGTCATTCCACAGAGCCATCTGCTGGTAATTTATTAAACAAGTGTGTTACTGTCCACCCCGTAAGGTTATGCCAATAAATGTTGTCTCTGTGATTTAAAGCCAAATAACAACGTATGCAGACAGACACCAGACCCACTGACAACACAGGACAAAAGTATTAGATTTTCTCTGAGGGATGTTAACTTGATGAGCTGAGGTTGTACTTGATTGATTTTATCTGTAAGCAAGATGCCACAATGAGTAGAAACTGCAATCTATACGACCTAAGCAATCTGTTTGATTCAGTTAAATGATTTTCCCAGCCCTAATGGACGACATAGATGTGCAACATGTAAAATCGCTTTAGAAAAAGAGATATTTGTTTTCCCACCAGAGGTCAGAGACAGAACCATTATTTCTGACGGCCTGTCTTTGATCACTGAGGCAGACATAAGTCACCTGTTTGCTAGATTATCAATCTGTCCCAAAAAGTTTGTCTCACTCTGAAGAGACTCTTGGCTGCAACATTTTCTCCAGCAAAAATCGCAGAGAAGTATTTAAACCCAACACCACAATCAAGCTTCTCTTTTTATAAAATTGATTTTGTTGCACAAAGTCAATATGGGGCCAAAATAACTCTTTGCTAATGATACAGTGACTGCACAGTCTAATCAACTATAAGCTCATGAAAGCCCTGCTAAAGCAACCTACTCCAGTCTTACAATTACAAACACTGCCACAAAGATGGGTTATGGAGGTTGAATGCAACATTTGTGAGCCATAAAATCGGTCAGGCAGTCTGATCTTTATGTTTCTAAACAGGAGTTAGCTAGCAGAGCTCCAAAGGGGAAAACACTGCAAAATTATTTAACGTGTCAACAGCAACAGTCTCAAAAAACAATAACAGAAAATATGACCTGCACAACAGGGATATAAACGACTGCATCACGTTAGTTGACAAATAATGCTACTAGGCTTGTGGACCAATAGAAGCAAACTTGTTGCTGTGGGCTTCGCCTGATATCAAACACAAGTGTGAGCTTGTTTTTCTGTTTCCATCGACTGTGGAGTCCATCAGCTGAACTGGGTGCAGCAGGTGGATTCAGAGGCTGTGGGTCTACTTGAACTGTGTGTTTGACAACAGCACAACCCCCAAATTAGAGACAGTGTTTCACGCAGAAGGTTCTGGGTTTGAATGCCGCTTGGGCAGGGCCTTTCTGTGTGGAGTTTGCGTGGGTTTCCTCTGAGTGCTCCGGTTTCCCCTCCATCAATTAAACATGTATGTTAGTGCACCTGACCAACAGTGGCTAAGATCTGGAGTCGGCCTCGTGCTTGTTGTGGCTGCCCTCTGGTCCTCAGGGACGGGTT
>JAPQLA010000023.1:22674168-22686390 GCA_029822935.1 Naso vlamingii | reverse complement strand
AAGCTACAAACTGACATATAATTTGCTTCAAAAAAAGTTTCAACACATACCATGATATTTATACATTGAATAACATTCGGGTCGCGCTCTGTTTGTGATCAGTGTGCTTAGATTTGGTGTAATTATCATTTTTGGCTGGACCGCAGAAGCTTGCAGCCCAACAAATGCATTTGTTGCTGAGCGAGTGAGTGAGTGAGTGAGGCGACCAAATTTCAGGGTTGGTCAGACGGCCATTACTCTGTCCTCATTGGTTGTTGCCCTTTCAAAATAAATCCATGCGAACAACCAGGGTGCGTTTCGCTTACTGTAGAGTGACTGAAGAGAAGTCTCACTAAGGGAGACAACTGAAATCCAGAAACGTCTCCACAAGCTGTAAAATGATCACACAGAAGTCGGTATATTGTGTTGTGATTGAAATTCTGACCCACCATGCATCGTGGTAAAAGTCATATAGCCTGTTTGACTCAACGGAGCCCTGAAGCTCCTCAGCAATGCATCCACCCCTTAGATTAACGTAGATAATCAGGATAGTTTGGTAACGTTAAATGAGAAGGAGAAATGCAGAGGAGAAAAATGAAACCTAAACTAAGAGTGTCTGTCTACACAGTATTCAAGTACAGGCTTAAAATCCACTGTGAGACAATCAAAACATATCATTGTTTTACCCAACTGAATTAAATTTCTTTAACTTCTTAATCTAGCAGAAATTCAGAAAAATTGACCTTTATAATTATGTACTTCTAATGAACCACAAAAATTCACACTGAGTAGAGTATTATCCTGAGACTCAATTGATTGTTTAATTTTATGTATTAGAGATTCCATATGAAAAATTTTCCTCCACATGGTAAAGACAAAATATAAGCAATTTTTTAAGCAACTTTCTCTTCATGACTTATTTCTCAGCAGGGGTGAAAGTAGTTCTGAATTCTCGCTGGTACTACTTCCACAACCTTCATCATTTTGTACTGTTCAATTCTCCTCGGCATAATGCATCCTTGAAAAAAAAAGTTTTAAAATTTTAACACCTGTATGGAGTAGAAAGAATCTAGACACACCTGACATTGTGTGTAACAAAGATTTCTTTTAATAGTTAAAGTGCGAATTTCAAAACTTTAAAAATAGCCAATGAAATTTTGTTGTTGTTGTTGTTTTAATATATAACAGCTTAATTTAATTTAACACCATAACAGTTAGGGTAAGCAGTCTTCGCTTTGGACTTTCAGACATATGTCAGAGAAGGGTCACATATATAAATGAGAACAAATGATTATGAGTAAAATGTCTCAACTTGTTTTGCTTTAAAAATTAAAACTAAATTTGCCTGTAACAGCTGATATTTAAATGATGTTGACAGCATATCAGCCAACCACAAGGATGTTTGGAATTTTGTTGGGTTCATTTATTAATCATCCTGTCCCCATGCAAACATCATTATTAAAGTCCATGGTTTGGGTGTGGAAGAAATCCAACATTCCAGAACAATAAATCAAACGCACCCTTTCACAGGCACTGTGCGTAGGAAGTAAAGGTACACAGTACCATAATGTTAGTGGAAGCTTGCGCTAATGTTAACTAGCAGTAACGTTAAGTTAATGAAAGGCAGCTGAGCTCCGTCCAGCATGGATCAAAACACAGCATGGACGGTTCAGAGGCAATTCAGAATGAATCTACCTACCTATATTTTTGGGGTCATATTTTCTCCATTATAGGCTTTTAAATTTGGGTAGTCCATATAGGTCCCATAGCAAAGGTGGATGCTGAGAGGTTAGAAAACAACAGATAAGGAGATCACGTGTGTTTAAGATGTCATGTTTTCTTGCTAAAAGTGCGACTGTGGCAGCTCGTTTCCCCTCTTTCCAGTACTGCGTACCGCCACAGAATCTTTTGGTGGAATCTTTTAATTCATAGTCAAAAACACATGTAATCCTTTGTTATCTGCAGAAATCTCAGAGATGTTAAAGTTAAATAATGTACAATGGGTAAAAGCATGAAACTCAGAGTCCTTTGTGTACTGGCAGCTCTTTGGACGGGCAAAAAACAAATGTTTCATGGCTATAAGAAATGCTTCCTCACTTTACTTTGTTGATATCTTGTTGATGACATCTGTTCTCTGAATATGAAAAGAGTGTTGTATGTTCCTGTTCACTGATTTGTCTAAGGCATTCGACGCAGTGGACCATACACTCTTTCTGATTGACTAAGATCACTTGATTTCAATACAAATGCATGTAACTGATTTCAGATTTATCTGCTGGCAGAACTCAAGCAATACTTCCATAATTTGATATCCGTAAAGTTAGAAAACACTGGTCCTTCCTTGTTTACGCTGCACATAAATGACCTGGACCAACCGGTTAGTAAAAGCTCTTTTCATTATTATGCTGACGAACTCATCAGCAATTGCTATTCAAAAAGACCTAATCGATTCTTATTTTTTTTACTAAATTCAGTAAGCCTATTATGTGCTCTTCTCATGATTTGAAATGAAAAATCTCTTTCCCATCAGTACAAAAAATGGGGTTTAAATTAAAAATAGTACCAATGTACCTGGTTACCTACCTATCTGGTTAGATGAAAGTTATCTTCAAAAATTCATGTTGAGGAACTGACTCAGAAATTTCAATTTAGACTATCCGTTAAATAAACAGTGCTCTGTTATATCAGTAGGCTATAGTGCTTATTTGAAGATGTAATTTACATGCATGCCACTGCCCTCAAGCTCCATTCTGCTGTGTAACACAGCTCTCTTGTGGTTAGATTTATGACAGGTGACGATTTCGAACCCATTAGTAGATTCTCTGAGAAGGTGGTCATAACTTACAAATTGAAAGGAACAACACTAATGTTTTTATTATTTACAAAGCCATCAATTCTCCGTCCATCCATCCATTCATCCATCCATCCATCCATCCATCCATCCATGCAAAGTGCTATTTGCTACCCCTTTTTACATGATCAAGATCATTTGAGGATATGAGGTGAACCAAAAAAATGGACGGCTGCATCATTCACAAATGACATGCTAACACCATCGTGAATACTCGGGTATAATAATGTGCATGTATCTGTTCTAGTTTTCTAAAATGTTGCAGCACACTGAATCATTCTTATCATCATTTTAAAAAGTCCTGCTACTGAACTACATCCCCGAAACAGTCAAACACGTCAGAAACCTTTCAAAATAAAATAATTTACAACTGTCAACAGAGGGAGACAGAAGAGCTTGAAAGCGAGTCTGATGAAAAATAGGGTTTAAAGGTGTAATCTCAGTGACAACATTTGCATTATGTATTTGGTGGGCTGTTACAAAGGAGAGATTGGCTAGGCTTTCACAGTGATGGTCTTTGTATTGCTAATGTGTGAAACACGGCTGTGATACTCCCTCGAGATACAGTAAGAACCAAACTGAGTGATACATTTAATTGAATCTCATGAATTAATTAATTAGGAGTGTTTGGAGAGTTCATTATTGTGAAAACTGAATATTTGAATCTAAGTGCTCTTTTCATGAAATGTCTCATCCAACACACATGCATGCTGGGAACACATTTTTAATACATAATTTTTAATTTTATGGAAGACTTTCATGCAGAGTTTTATCCATCTTGTTCAAAGCAGGTGAATTTAAAATGACTTTTGTTGGGTGAAAATTATATATTGCTGAGCTTGGCAAACATGATAGGAACTATCAGTGTAAGGGTTTGCTTCTTATGCTTCTTCTCCTAATAAAGCCATATTTCCCACAGGAATATGTAACTAAACTGTCCAACCAAAGTAGTTTTACCTTTGCTTGTCCAGTGCTTTAGCTGACAAGGAAATTCTATGAATAGTAAAAAATTTCAATTTCCAATTTTCATTCTAAAAAACTCTTCCAGTTACACGTTACTTAAGCTGGACATACACTGTGCAATTTTATAAATCTTGTTGTTTGATTTTATCTTATACTGTAGGAGTAAATCTGCCATGTCGAAAAGCCAAAGCTCATGATTTATGTGCTCACACTGTATGGTCTGATCGTCACCTACGACCTGAGTGCTCACAATTCATGTGTAAAATCCACCCGTCGGCCTCTGCGGACCATCCTGGCTATTGACATTTGTCAATAAAGATTTGTCTGAAAGTTTCAAGGTATTTTTTGTTTACTAGCAACAATACCAACAAGGCAAAAGTGTGCTGTCTTGATAATTTGTGCTATCATGTGTGGCGAAACCTCTAAAAAAAGAGGTGCCACCATATAGACGCGCAGATGGATCAGAAGACGAAGGTGACTGTATGCTCTGTCCATTTTGCATAAAGAATTGAAGGTGCATAGCTACTTTTACTGTTGTTTACTTGATAGCTAAGGTTAGCTACACTTTGATTCTTCAAACTACGACTCCTTATTTTTTTCCCTTGCTGTAAGGTGGTGTGTTGCCATGGCATTTTCAGACGCTCTATTCGCCACTTTGCACAGGCACAGTGAGAAAAAAGGCACGGACGATGGGAAATTGACTCGTGGCTCTGCTTCAACTGTGCAAGAGCCTGAGTTGGCCAACCAAATGTCTGAGGGCCATTCGGGAGCAGATGATCGGTCCTCGCTCCCCCCTGTACACTGCACGGCAAACGACACCCGACGAAGGAGAAATTTGGCCCAACTCTTAAATGAGTCGACACACACACACAAAAAAAAACAAGGCCTAAAATTGTTCAGTGTATGCCCAGCTTTAAAGCATGCATCAGTAATACATTATGAACATATTTCCGATGCACTACAAGGCGCCTATAGTGCTGTATAATCATAGTTATACGCAGGGTTAGTGTTAGTTCTAACCCTAACTTTAACCATAACCACCTTTTATGTGTTCTATGTGTTAAAATGTTATATGTCCATGCATTATAGAGACATGCTTCATAGAAAGTGTTGCCAATCTTATCAAGCCACAAATCAGAATCAGTTGATAAAATCGATTTATTGCCCAGTCTTACAGTCTAGTGATCAAATTTTGTAATGGAGACACTGTTGATTACCGTGGATTTGTTAAAATGTATGTCAAACACCTCTCCTGTAATTTTTTGCTACATGCCAATTTTTCAAAGACAGAAGCACATTCATGTCTGCAGGTCTGTTGCAAAGTATCACTTTAGCTGAGAAAAGAAGATTCTGCACATTGCTCTTACTAAGCACAACATTTTATTGATGATTATTTGATCATTAGAGTGTACACTCTTGACGAAGGTCCAGAGGGACTGAAACATCAGTAATGATCAATAAAATGTGGTGTTGAGCAAGAGCCGTGTGCAGGATAATCTTTTCTCAAGACTGAAGTAGCCCAGAGCTCACAGGCCATATATGTTTCTACTCCACGAATATATTGGCTATAAGCCACTATTTGACTGACTTTTTAGTGAGGCTATAGGCCCAGTACATTTCACAATCCAGGAAAACAGTGCAGCAGACCAGACCTGTCTCATTTATGACTTTCTGTATTTTGCAATACCATTTAGTGACATTCAGTGACCTCTCCATTATTAAATGTGGATTCAGTTTGGCTTCATGGGATGTGTATGGTAGAGCAAAAGATAAAGAAAGTCACTGTACAGTTTCACTTTAAAATCCTCTATTTTAAAAAGATGTTATGTGCAGTAGAATCACATACATAGGGAATAGATGGTAGTTTATAAACTCTTGTTGGGGTGATGAAAGATTAACCAGTAACTCAACCCCACTGCAGAAAAATGTTTTCCAAAATTAAAAATCCTGTAACTGGATTCTGTGAGGTGCAGTACAGTGTTTTATTGCTTAAATGACAAAAAGATTGACACAGCCCATATCCCGATCTGGTGTGCGGCACTTCATCACCCAGAGTGGTCCATTTACATAAAGCATTCAGCCTTCAGTGCTGTCATTCAGGCACATCCTGAAATGGATTGTGCACCTTGTGTCTGGAGATGAGTCTGAGTTGTTTTTCAATCAGTGGAGAGGATTAAATGCTATCAGTGACAGGTTAATGCATATTAATGTTATTCAACTTAGCCTAAACTTGTCGCTTTTCCTTTTTGATTCTGTCATGCATTTTGCAAACTTGAATTTAGAATTTTCAGTGCTATTGATAAAAATTAAAGAGGACATATGATACTCACTTTTGAGTCTTTGATTTTGGACTCCTAAGGAGCAGCTGGACACAACCGACCAAACAGTGAAGTCTGTAGATCTTCAGAAAACTGTGACTCCTGCCCTTTTTTTCCCACCAAAACGGTCTATGTAGCTTCCTCCTCCTCCTTTGCCTCCTCTGCACTCCGCTGTACTCACAACCCATTTTATCCAATTACTGACACAAAATAAACACACAATTGGGAAACTGATAAAATGATACTTACAGCTCGCACTTCTCACTCTTCAACATGACAAAGCAACGTGCGGTCCTTAAGCAGCTGTTTAGCCATTAATCCAGCTCATGTTTAAGAAGTGCTATGAATAAATCCATACAAAGGTATTTTTCTTTTGTTGACCAAGAAACAGAAACGCTATCAACTTCTGTCAGGTGCTTGCCTCTTTAGGAGAGCTAAACAAAGTTAACTGTCCTTCAACAACAAAAAAACAAACAAAAAAAACACTTCACTGGGGCCATATCGAACAACTTGCTTTGGGGGGGGCAGGCATAGCGCTGTGTGCATGGAGTTGGCATTGACACTGATATAACTACAGAATTAAGAAATGAAAAAAAAAAAAACAACTTCCTGAAACACAGCGTACAGAGCCAGCGAAAAAAGCCCGCAGGGCTCATTTCCAAATTTGGCATAGCTTGACACGACTATCCGAAATTGTAACAGCATTTATTGGTTAGAAACGACAAAAAAACATAATAGCTCTCCTTTAAAACAGTTTTAGATGAGTCTTTTTATGTCATGTTATAGAATAACAGGTAGGCTAGATTCTCAAGTGTAGACGCTGACCTTGTTAAATCAGGCAGTGCACATATTGGGCATTTTAAATGATACAAAGCACAGAGTAGTGTGCAGGATAATGTCCCAGAGGTAAATGCTCCTCTGCATTACAGATCTGTGTCAGCACCCTGGGCTTTTCCGCTGAACCCACATGGTCAATAAATTCTCACTGTTTAAAAGGCGCATGAGTAGAATTCTTCTCTCAAAGATCTAATGAAATGACGAGGAATTGACCTTCAGGACACAAGGGATTGATTCTTTACCACCATCCTCATGGTAATTGGCTCTGTATAGTTCTGCGCTGAATTATAAGTGAGTTGTATTGAGAATGTATGTCACACAAGAGTGCTCAGTCCTTTAAGGTTTACAGTTCAGAAAGCCAACAATGGCTCCATGGGGATACGAGACGTGCATTGTTCCAAGTTAAAAGGCTAAAAAGCAGCATCAGCATACAAAAGTGAATGAGCACACGTCTAAGTAAAAGGTCCCCACTTGACCCATTCTGATTAAAAGCTATAATGGATGTGAACCTGCAGAAAAAAGCTGCATTAATTTCTTGTTTGGCAATGAAAATTAGTGATCCAACTGATTGCCTGTTTGGATAACAAATGGTGGAGCTGTTGTCTGTTACATTTATTCCTGCTGCAAAAAAAGCCACTAAAAAAGCAAGAAAACGGCATATATTTTTTAGCACCACAGCTTTTTTCTCAGGTGGTATGGCCAGGTCAGCAATTTGATTTGAAGTGGGAGTGGCGTGGAAGGCCACTGTGCAAAATTGAACCAAATTTGACCGGCAGCATGTTAAACCATGTGTAAAATCCTTGCGATGGGCTTAGAAAACGATCCCTGGCTGGAGCTGCAGCTTTCCCCCCACCTCTGTCTTTAGGGATGGTCACACTCATTTCTGTGCACCACTCATAGGAGCCTTTGGAGGAAGAAGGATGTCCAGAAGCCCATTAACCTAGCCAGTGCCTGTGCACTGATTCCTGACACACACACAGACATCAGGTCACAACCCCTGGGAAAGCACCCGCCTTTTCACACAGGTCTCTCTTTAATTACTGCATGCTGTCCTTTTGATTGTATTTCCAACACTCCAAAAAGATATTCATTGTGCGTTATGAAATTTACCCTGAGATAATAAGTGTCAATTTTGCAGAGACACTTATTTTGAGTTGTCTGTGTTGTCCGCAGGCTTGTTTGTCTGTTCATAAAGCTGTTATGAGTCTGTGGCAGCTGTTAAAAACTGACTAAAAGTGTTAAATTAACTCTGCTAGCTGTGGGCACATTTTGGATTTTTGCACTCTCCTAGTTAAAACTCACACTGACAAAAACATGGAACAGGGCGCCTCAGACAGTCTGTGGCCGCACACAATGCCCCCCTTATGATCTTATTATTTAATTATTTCATGATGGGCCTGAATCATCACCACTTCCCTGCAGAGACTTTTTTTCTGCTCTGACATTTGCCAGATTTTCCTTTTAAAACTGATCACTAGATTACCGATGTCCTCCCCGAAGTGGACGTAAGAAAACAAGGCTTAAATCGCGCGGTGTAATTGTTTCGACAGTTTACCGGAGATTAGAACTATTTCTAGGTGTTCTCCATTGGTGAAGCGTCTTCATTAGTCAAAAAGCGTGGGCGGGACTCTTGCTCTCTGCAGCGAGTCAAAGAGAAAGGCAGTAAAGGGAGACAGGAGCTGCACTTTGCGAGCATCTCTGCCGTCCTGCTACACTAGCCGACAGTATTCACAGCCCCCGGATCTGCGTAAATACACCGGGACTTCTGTGGAAAAGGCAGAGTCCATCAATGTAACTCCGGTCAGTCCGAAGCTGTTTACCTGGATAAGTCCATCCCGACGAGCAGAGAGAGAAAGAGCAGAAAGACAGAGAGAGACGCGAGTGGAGTGTCGACATCAAATTGTGAAGAAAAAGAGAAGAATATGATTGTCAAGCAACACTTGATCTTCATCCTTTACAGCCTCTGTGCAAACGTCTTTAAAGGTGAGTGCTGGATGTTGCTGTATAGACGGGCGTGGTGTGCGGGGAGGTGGTGGCTGCGTGAAGTGTAAAGAACATATGTGCTCGTGTCACACGTGAGTTTAAGTGTTCAGTGCAGAGAGTTGGTGCTCCTTGTAAAATGATGTGTGTTCGCGCACCACAGCAGTTTTGGCCGGAGGAAGGCTGCCGTGTGCTCACAGAGCCGACTGTGCTGGAATGCCTGGAAGTTGCATTGTGCAGCGCAGTGAAAAGCAGAATGCGGCTGCACAAGTTTTTCTATCGGAGACAACTTGGATGTTGCCGTTTCTTTGAAAACAAGTGACAGATAAAACACCAGGGTGCACATGAGTCGCCTGCAGTCACCTCTTGTGTGTCTGCTCATCCAGTCAAGTCCCCTGGAGCTGACACAGGGATGCACGAAAGGTTACAGCAGCTGGTGGCGTGCGTCTTGTTTGTTGTGAGAGCGGCGTGTCATTGAACTGATCATTATAAAGTCATGCTGTCGGGTCTCCTCGGGCCTTCTCAAGTATTTTTACACTTCACATTTGCGAATTTGCAGCTGTGACAAGAAGTCTTGGATACTGTGCCTACATACGAGTTGAGCTTTTGTCTCCAGCGTGGTCAGTTTGCGCACTGTGTAAGGGTGTGTGTGTGTGTGTGCATGCATTCTCCGGGAGTGTCGGTATGCATAACTGACCGTGCAAGCTATTGTCGCCCATTCAAAGTTGCGCTGCCGGGATCAGACGCAGATAAGGAGGTTGCGTGCGTGATGCCTCTCCGCAAGCGGGCATCGGTGTCTCCTCGTGACAACTCCCTGAACTCCCCACAGACCGTCCCGCTATTGGACATGCTTGCGCAGCCACCGCCCTGTAGGCGACCAGTGCGCAGATACATAACGCCTACAGTACCACAGTAGGAGGGGGTGCGGGGGTTTTATGTCGGGGACTACCAAATCCAAGCAAAGAAAAATCCCCTCTGACCCCAGTTTGACTAGGATTTGCACATGATCAATGTGTGTGTGTGTGTGTGGGTTAAAGAATTTCTGGTTCAACACTGTAGTGGGAGGGATAATAGTAGTGAGAGTGACCTTTTGTTCATTAGGCTGATTATTCTAATAATTTGAGTCAATGCAAACTATTTTTGTTGACCCTTCCCTCGAGGAATCAGTGCAGACCATTAAATCAACACTAAACAGGCCATGACGGTCATTTTGACCGTGTTCACATTCATATGTCATATAACTATGTTGAATAAAAAAAATACAGTGCTGCTGGTTCCTGACTTTTCCTAAAATGTCTGTATTTTCAGTTAAAGTGTTATTTATACAAATTGCAATAAAAGCAAACAAAATGTGATCATTTCTACCTATTTCGGCCACAGGCAGTCAAAATAAACGCACAGCAGTTTGCAGCAGTTTCACACGGTGGCAGCTGCATCTTAGCTGCTTATCCACTATTATTGTCTCTGTCAAAAGTAAAAGTTGAGAGCGTCTGTGAATTTCATTTACAGAAGCAAATTTATGTTCCTCAAAGCAGCTCAAAACGGCTCAGGGCAACACAGCAGAGCTGAGCTCACCTGCATCAGTCAGGAGCGGCTCTGGATGATCCGTCTCCGATGAAAATGGCTGTTTTCTCTTCCTCCATGGCATATCTTCAGGTGTTACTATGTTTTTTTAAAAAAAGATATCCTAATACATTAAATGCATTGCTCTCTATATTAGGTATTTGTTACGAGAGATAATAGAATGTGGAATCTGGCAGTCAAAATGAACAATCATGGCCTTTCTAGTAGGAATGGAATTCTGGCCCTTCTAGTGCCATGAAGCATTCCAGTCTGAGTCCCTGTGATTTCTGCTCTGCATCATCACATTCAGAATCAACTGTAAAACTAGAGCAATTACTTAGCATCAGCTTTGTCTCACCGTGTGTCAAATGGGCCCATATTAGTCCAAGTGTCGACCCAGTCCTGGTTAAGAAAATGCACAGCTGGGGCTTGGTTTAACTCAAATGATAAGCAGCTTAATGGGGCTAAATCTTATGAATCTGACTTGTAAATTTCTCTTTAAAATTACTTTTTTTTTTTTGGCTTTGATGTATGTTGCTTTTGGTAGTCTTGCTGTCTTTCCCTTGATTTGTCTTTCCCTTCGGCGAGTTTCCACCCAGCACATTCATTTCATCTCAATGAGCTGTACATCCAGCTGTGACCTGATGACATATCCAGCTCCATCCAACTCGCACTATGCTCTCCTAAGACGTGCCCATGTAACGCATCATATGGTTAAATGACCAGGTATCATTTTACATGTTTTATGGTGCATTAACCACAAACTTTGTAGACAAAAGAATAGATCTCAAATAAGAAGTACATTATTGCATTTATATACGTTCTAAGGAAAGCCATAGGATGACACTACAAAAAGTATATTGATGATTTTAAAAGGATGGGAAAGGGACACTTGGTGGCATTTTGCATTAAAAGGTGGCAGCAGGCTATGAGCACACCCAAACAGAGGAGTGTTCCAGTACGTCCTTGCATGCAGAACATTACAACACAATAACAAACGTAATCCTAATGGTCAGTGGGCAAGGTGAGCTTTGTTGAAAACACATTTAAGATCCTGTAGCAGGGCCTGACCAATATACACTGGTTTGTTGATATTGTTGTCTGATATTGGCCTATTGCAGATATATCGGAATCGTCATTTACATCCTCAGATAAGTGCCAATATTAAAACTGTTTTCAAAGGATAGAAAAAATGCTTGGCCTGGTAATTTAAAGTGGTGTAATTATGTAGTTTGTCCAGCAGAGGGCAGACCATTATGTAATTGGTAAGAAGTGACGTATTCACTGTTCAGCACAATGATGTTTGGGATCAAGTCTGTGAGATATCCTGCCTCCATTACGTATCTTTGTCACACGTATTTGATAACCACATTCAAAATATTACACATAGAATATTTGCTGAAATATTTTATATTGAAATTTTCTTACTCTCTAATATCGGTATCGGCATCCACTCTAAAAATCTCATATCGGTCAGGCCCTACCCTGTAGGATTTTTTTATTATTACTTAAAAAAAAAAAAAAAAGCTATACTAAAATTAATAGAAAAATTTGAAACTGATGGTACGTTTTGGAAAAAGGCTGGAGGTAATACAGCATGTGAAGTAATGGGCTGTATGGAAACCACTGATTGGGTCTTTTAAGGTTGTTGTCCGTCTGCCCGGATTCAGCACCTCAGTTCTGTATAGACTGAAATGCAAGTATCAAGAATAACGACTGAAATACTAAAAC
>JAPQLA010000023.1:22654297-22664743 GCA_029822935.1 Naso vlamingii | reverse complement strand
GGAATATTCTATAAGCAACTCATGGAAACACCTTAATTGAAATTTTGTTTTATTAAGAATAAGGCCAATAGTCGGATTATTGCAGGTCATGTAAGCATAGTCACTTTAGGTTCATAGATTTGCTTTGATTCAGTTGTTTGCTGAGAGATTTCAGTTGAAAAGGAAAATCATTTTTTTCCTTCAAAATTTATGTGAGGAAAGAAAGCTTTAGCTTTGTAAGATAATTAAACATAAATCTAAGTTTTCAGTGAGCCCTCTGTGTTCAGACGAGCATTACAATTAGTGAAGACAGATGACCTCCTCTTCAAAGAGACTGCATTACAGTGGGAGTTGTCTTTTGTGGAAAGTGTTTCACCACCTGCTGACTGCTGCGGGAGCGTGACATTCTGAGGGTGTGTTCACGCCGAGCATGTTTGGAGCAGTTTATTTCAACCCTTGAGCGTTATTATTTCAGTTTGCTTTATTTTGCCAAGCATGAACTGTGCCTCGACTCTGCCAGTGAAGTATCTGCTCTGAGAATAAAGGTGTAGTCATCAGGCAGCAAGATGTTTGTTTAACTGGAGCAAACAGAGCTCCTTCAAATTAGTTTTCAATATGAGGAGTAAATTGTGACACAGTTTGTGTCTTCAGTAGGGTCAAAGAGAGAGAGTGTGAATCCAAGCTTCATGATTGGTTCTAGAGGGGCTGGGGAAGCAAATGAAATAAGCCAAATACAAAATTTATGTTTTTTCTGCTTCAACCAGGGGGCTTTTCTTGAGCAGTGCAATGAAGTGCACAAGAATGCATATTTAATTTGAGTCAACATAGAGACAAAAAGATGTTTAGAAGTAAGAAAAGTAGTTAGATAAAAGATGTTGCTTACAGAGACGAGCTCCACAAAGACTAAAAGGCTCATCACAGCTGACGATGAGAATCCCATTTAGTCTTTTCACAGTATCACCATCATTTTTTTAATTATTATTTTTTAAAATGCCCTTAAACTGATAAGAAACGTTGTGCTGGAGAGCCAAAGAGCTGCTGCAGTTCTAGAGGCAGACACACAGTTTTAACGCTGCTGTCTCATGTTCAACAGACTTGATCTTTAAAGAACATTTGGTCTGACTAACACGAATGATCTCATGCGGGTGTGTAAACATATAGAAAACACGAGTGGTGTTAATTGGTAAATGATTCAGTGTTTTCACCTGAGTGTGGATGAAAATACCCACTTGAAGCAACATTTGGTGTTTCTGATGTTTGAACAGCAAAACACGACGTCCATATGCACGTTTTTTAAAACAGATTTCTTAAAAGAGAGTCGACGGAGTTGACTTACTACGGTACCTTAGAGCAATATTTAGGAAACAGTTTCATAGACCATATAATGCTTTGATTGCCATGTACTGAAGTTAAAGGCACAGATGTGTTTATTAAGTGTACACACCGTGCAGTTCAGGTGATTTCTATTCTCTGAGAGTTTCAATATGTTAACTAAACTTGCTGATGTTGAAGCAAATGTAGGGTTTTAAGTACATGAATTGGATCATTAGGAGACTCTGTATAATTATTGAACAGGCAATTATCAATGTGTCATAAGGTCTTTAATTTAAAATGGGGTCACTGACCTTGAAGTCTGAATATCTAAATCAAACAGCTCCAGGTAGATTTAGCAGGGTTATTAGCTTTATAAAATTTGGCAAAATACTTTTTTTTAAATTATTTCTTCAAAGGGATGATGGCAGAGCTTCAAGTCTAAATTACCAAAGAAGTTCAAAAACTAAGTGGATGTGGACGATAAAGAAAGAATCTAGAACTGCAAACACGTCTGATGCTTGTCTAACGTTAGAAGCTGACATTTCCTCAAGAGTCAGCCAGCAAAGTCAAAAAGACAAATGACCACATTCTGTTTTATTGATGTTTTACACAGCAGCCAACAGGGTTCGGAAGGTTACTTTGGAAATGTCATAGGTTACAGATTACTAGTTACACACATTCAAAACTAATGTAACTCTTTCAATTACCTTATCAAAATAATGTAACTTATTACATTTGATTACTTTTTGATTACTTTTCTAAATTTGTAACAAATGTTATCAGGTGGAAGGTAGGCAATGTCTCCTATACTTTATTTAATATGACTGCTTACAGTTACAGGACAGGCTACAGACCTGCAGATGTTTCCTCAGCTTTGACATGGAAACTTTCAACGTTGATAGCATTTTATCAGCTGGTAAACATATTTTGCTTTGCACTTTTCGGTTCAAGCCCTTTATTGATTTCTGAATAAACTGTTTTCTTAGGTTTCCAGTACTGGAATGCATTTTTATCCACAGAATTGGTGGCAACTCTCAGGCAGGCTGTTTAGTTTTGAGCAACAGTGTCGACTGATTAAACTGGCAGATGTGGGGCGCTGCAAACTGAAACCACAGAACCAATCAAAAGCATCAGAATAGCATCAAACTTTACTAAATGTCCTTGACTTGCAATGACAAAAGAAGGCATCAAAAACATGCAAAGCAACAAGATGAGTATTATTTAAAATATAGCCTAAGCTTTTACAGAACATAATCAGATGTAACCCCCTTTCTAGTTATTAACATTTACATAAGTGACTGTAATTTAATTACACATTCTTTCTCAGTAAGTGTAACTGATTACCTTTTATTTTGTAATTAAATGACGTAATTCTGTTACATGTAACTAGTTACTTCTCCACACTGGCAACCAAACTCTTTTTGAATCATGGTTGTAACTTTTCACTTAATAACACTGATAATCAATGTTATGCTTGAAATTTATTTACTCTAGACACATTTCATCTGTAAAATAACATAATTGAAAAAGACCGTTAAGTTCATACTAACTGAGCCGAAAATATTGGTTTTAAGAACGGGAAGTGGGACCAATGGCAGCGGCAGACACTAGTTTTTCTCTCAGCATGAACTTTGAGCCCAATAAGAGTCCTGCCTTCACCACAGTCAGCTATATCTGCTATCTGTTATAATGTCACAGGAAAGATGTACTATTTTGGACTGTGCTGCTGAAATAGCAGGATATAAAGCCAGGATGGACCCTACAATAAGCTCTTGTAATGGCCGTATTGGATAGACACTGCCTTTTGTGGGCCCAGAGATGATTACACATTTAGTTTCCTCCTGTAGTGGTGGAGTGTGAGGACATCCGGTGTGCACCAGGTGACCTTAACTACTGGAGCTGTAGCATCCCCCAGATAATGACCACTCTGAACCCCAGGAGCCGGCCTCATCACCCCATAAATACAGGGACCATATGGGCTCGAGGTGGAAAGCTGCAGTCAGTCACTTTTCAAATGGACGCATACTTGTAGGAGGCTTTTGTGCTGCGAAAAAAGACTTGGTTGGCATTTTCACGGGTTCATGAAGACTGTTTTGTGGAGAATGTATTTCAGTTGGACTGGCCAAATGGCAGATGTCTCCAAAAGTGTAATGCGATTTTTCAGCCACATCAACCTGCAGCAAATGATATGGTCAGTGATACTCTCGAAATCAGCGTTAGTGGAAAATTGCTTGTTGGTGTTAAAGTGTCTTTTTCAAGGCAAATTCAGGGTCATTGTGCAACAGATAATATATTTTTCAACGAGGTCAGTCAACCAAAAAGGTAACTGATTGCAGTTTTAATACATTAACTACAAAAAAGAAGAGTTATGAAATGCAAAATGTGGAAGTGGAGGAGTTGTTAGAAGCTCAGACAACACAGCGCGACATGGCCCCACAGGTCAGTTAGCTTCGCACAAAATGCTCAGGATGTTTTTAAGAAATTACGTGGATGCTTTAGAATGATAAATCGATTGCTATTAAATCCATCCAGGGGCTACCGACCTCGGAGATGATTAAAAATTCAGATCCTCTTCCTCCTAAAGGGCAACAAAGGGTATTTAGTTTTTCTGTATGTATTTTTCTGTATGTGTAACCCTGACTGAACCCTCACTGTGGAAGGTAGCCTGATGTGGAAGTGGACTCTGTGGACACAATTGTTTTTTCTTGTATACACCAACCAGTTCTGTCTTGAAGAACTTATATGACTTAACCAGGGATTTCCAATCTCCAGTCTGAAGGTTTGTTTAATATCCACAAGGTTCTTGAAGGTGCTGAGGTCTTTATTCAAAAAAAAAAGTGAACTGTAAGGTGTGTCTTTGATAACATTGTGTTTTAGGGGTTTATTTTGTTTTTTTTTACTTGCATCAGTATCAAAATTTTAGTACACTGCTTTCCTGAAGAAACATATCATTGTAACTACTGCATTATATTATCATATTCAAACAAGTTACAAAAAACAAATTATGAAAGTAGTACTGTTAGAACATCTTAGTAAAACACATTCAAATCAGCATAATTTACTCATATTTACTAATATGCTGCACCAGATGTTTTCTTGCACAGAATGAGCTAAAGGGTGAGGTGATTGGATAAACTGTCTGTCTCACAGTCTACCATCAGCTGACTTCAACCAGCCGGATCAATGAACCATATGATGCAGCCGAAACCAGTCAAGTTAAGAGTGAAAGCACTTTTTACATTGAGAAAATCCTTAAGTGTTGTTATTTACCCTCCATTGAGGAAATACTGTCCATTTCTGATGAACTGATGCAAAAGCAGCATCTGAGCAAACCTTTGTAGGAGCTGCCGTGGTTACTTTCAACCTAAACTACGCTCATAGCTGCCACGAAGGACACTGATTGGTCTGAAGCGCTGTGGGTTGGGCGACAAGTGCATAACCTGAAGCAAAAATAGTCTTACATCACCACATGTAAAAGGTTTTAATAGGAGAAATATTTACACACACACACACACATATATATATATATATATATATATATATATATATATATATATATATATATTTTTTTTTTTTCAGCATTATTTTGGAACAGCTCCGAATTCTATACTGTGTTATGATAAGGTGATGTTGAGGGATTTTCTTTCTTTCTGCTCATTTATATCCCTCAATGGTCTCAGGCTTTCAGTTTTTCTCCTGTTCTGCAAGCTTTGCACATTTTGTTGACAGATATGTGTAATTTATGTATTAAATAGAATAATCCTGGGAAAAGCAGAGATACTAATTTCAGTGATTTAAATAATTTTAATTACTGAAGCTACTGGATATTAGTCAGGTGCAGTCATCCATTAAGAACAATAAAAAAAAAAATTCCCCCAGAAACAAAATGTGTTTCTGGCCTTTATGCAGAACCGTTTTGCTTATACAAAATTAAAGTGTTTATTTCTCAAATCATTTGCAGATTTTAATACTTATTTTGAGTTTTTACATACAAGGCAGTGTTGGAGGAGGAGTCTGATTTTATTTCCATTAGTGCGCTGGCACAAAAGAGGAAATAAATGAATGAATGCGCACTTTTGCATCACCGAGCTTTTGTTCTATAGGCGTACGCTGTAAGCAATGTAAGTGGGTGAAATGCAGATATAGAAGTCTAAATACATTATGTTTGTTCTAATATGCATGACAGGAACTCTCAAGGAGAGTTTCAATATGAAGCTGTCACTCAAAGCAGCTACACAATATCAGCAGATTGAGCAAACAGACAAAGGAAACAAAATGCAAATCATATTTCACAATAAAATACATGAGCAGAGTTTATGTGTGTGTGTTTGTCTACTGTATGTGGGTCTTGTTTTTGTTTTTTATTTTGTTTTTTCTTTATTTCCTTCTGCACTCTATATAACTGGCTTAGCTGCCTGAATAGACCCATGTTTGTGTTTTTCTGACAGATGACCTCTGACTGTCATGTGACATGTAACATGTAACAAAACATTATGCTGCGTTGCTGTGAACAGACTTGCGGCACCTTGAATCTGTCTTTACAGATGAGGAGGAGGAAGGCAAAGATAAATAACGGGCAGTTAGAGGCAAGTAGTTGGATTTTCTCTGGACTGTTGCTTCTCATGTTTAACAACCACAGTTTAAGAAAACCAGCCACTAATGTGATGCTCTATTCATTTAAAAACTGCACTCAGGAGCTGCTTGCTGTTGTATTACAAGCGCTGTCAGACTTCTATACCAAATTACATATCCAGCAGAAAATAAATGGCTTGAAGTCATTCATTATTCAGCAGCAGATCATTAAAATGAACAAACATAACACCAGCCTGCCAAACTGAGCAGCATTTATTGGTATTTAGTGAACTGTGGTACAACAAACATCATAATCATGTGTAGACATAAAAATCTGTGAGCAGTTTGGCTTGTTAACTATAAACTCAGTGTTTTTTTTTTTTCACAGTTAAACTGTATGATAAACTGTTTGTTTTCCGAGTCATCAAACCTGTAAATCAATGCATTTTTTTTTTTTAATCATATTTGAGTTAATTTTATTCAGAGGAGAACAATATCTCCTCATCACTCTTGGACACTGGCGTTTTATGTGCACATCCAGAACTCTTATGTGCAAATGTGTTTAATTCATCTTTAACCTTGTGTTGTAAGAATGGATATTTTATTAAACACTGGTTCTATTCAACCTCCTGATTAATAGTAAATCCCAGGAGTAACATTCAAGATTTCTCACTGTTAACACCACTAGATAAGCGTCATTATTGCACCACATTGCAATGAGGAGAAAAAAAGCCTGAAGGCATTGAATAGCAAAAGAACAAACATGAAGACAGAGAGCAAGAGCAAAGTGTAAGATACAAGCATAAACCTTATCCTCTGTTGTAGGGAAAGAACTCTTCTGTTCTCTTTCAGACACAAAGGTACAAACAAAGGTTTGTCCCAAGTCTTCTCCTTCGGGACAAGATTCTGTCCTGCGGGACTGAGCGTGGTGTGTGGCCTAATGGTCAAATGGCAACAAACCACACACACCCAGCGATTAGGCCAGACTCTCTGGAGGAAAGTAAGCAGTCGACCAATGTGTAAGCAGAGCCAGCAGAGAAGCTGATTTAAGACGTGTGTTAGAGACAACTGATGATAGAGAGGGCGAGATGACTTTGAAAGAAATGGTCAAACCCAGCCGTCGGTCTGTGGAAAAACAAGCCAAGCTGACTGTTTGAAAAACAAGTAAAAGGGTGATGTGTCACATTCTTAGCCTCGTCCTGTCATCTCAGACAGATGACGTTGAGCACACACGACTTTCCTTGTACTCAATGTGTTTCCATTCACCTCTACAATGTGATTCTTTCCGTGTGCCGTGTGTGGAAACATCGTCACAGAGTTCAACAGTCAAAGCCACGAAAGTATTGTTTCTCCTTACTTTTTTGTGTTCATTCCAGAGATCAAACATAAAAACACGATCCCAGTTCGCGCTGCTCCTGAAGTGTGTTTGTGAAGTTTAAAATTCTGCTTGAATGCTGTTATCTCTGTCCTCTGTTCCAGCCAATAAAAATCAGCCAATAAACTCAGATCAGATACTCTTTGCGATGGCCACAGATCAGTGATGAGATAATTGCTTCCTTGATGAAACCAGGGGATTGTGGGTAATCAGATAAGGCTTTTAATGAAAAGGCTTAAAGGCTGACCATCTAATTACATGCTGGGTTATGACTCTATTATTGTCTATTAGCTTATATTAGACTGTGTACTGAATAACAAATTGCTGGTGGACAGTAAGGATGAGGATGAACACAGATGCTTTTGTTTCCGATACTCTACAAACAACAGCACTTTTTTTTTTTTTTTTTAACAGTACAGCAAGTCGACTGAAGTCAAGTGACACAGCTGTTTGTGTTTGTGCTGACTGCTACTGACAAGCTGTTGTAGGAGGTAAACAAAAAATCGAACATGCTAGTCTTTCTGTCGTGAGGCGTCCTAGATGCGGCATCGGTTAACAGCTCAGCAAATACTTTTGGAGCTGTAAAGGAAAATACAGAATTTCCCTCTGCCCTCATTTTCTCTCTCATGTATCACTGTACAGCGCGAATGAAGATGAGAAATAACTTAATGGAATATTCTCTCTCTCTATACCATATTATATTATTTAAAAATTCTTCTCTTCTATGATTTCCATGTCTGCAGCAGCTTGTTCTTCACTAGCCTGCTCTTCGTCTTATGCGTTCTCAGGGAGTCATTCTTCTCTGGTCTCCTTTACGTTATGTGTAACACACAACACTCTGTTAACATCAAGGACCAATGAACATCTCGCTCATTCTGCGGCTCATTTGGTTCGCGGCAGACTGTGCAGTTCCGGTGTTCACTGAGAGCAAAAGGCCTGCTGTGAAACATTTTCACAAGAGATTAATTTAAAATCTGTTCACTTTCTGCAGACATCATTCAACGTGGTATGAATGCAAAGCGAGACAGAATATACAGCATAATGTCTGTGCAAGGAGGTGGATCCTTCAGGGAAACGCTTCATTCAAAATACATTGTGAGAAAGTGCTGATTCTCTTAAACCAAGATTAATTTACAATGCATAGGAACAGAGGAAAGGAACAGGAAGTTGTCAGAGTTGAACTGAATTGTGCGTCACCTTCTTGTCGAATATGCTGCTTGTGTTTCCAAGAGAAGCCTATTTTTAAACATTTTGTCTTTTCTGTGACCTGTTGTTGTTAAAATTACAGTATGTATTTCTCTCACTTCATCTTTACATTTTATTTTTATTGTCTGCATTTCTTATTTTGTCTATGTTCCTCTTTCACATGTTTGGCTATAGTTTTCCTGTGTCGAAACTCAGTCCACATGTAGTCCAAAGAGAATGAAACATAAATCTGGATTCAAAACCAGTCTCCAAATACAAAACAGGATATTCTGTGTTACTCATCTGTAATTCGTCTTTGTTTTTGTTTTTCCTTATTATATTAATGCTATTCCTATTTGCAGTCAAGAGAGCATCTTTATGACTAATATACTAAATTACAAAACACGGCTTTAGCACATCAGAAAAACCTCAGCGGTCTCTGCGAAAGCTACTTGGCTATGTCTTTGTTTATTACATTCTCACAAAAGAGAAAATTGTTTTTAATCAACTTAAGGAGGATTATATTCCACGTTCCGCAATTATAAGTCATGAAGTGACAGAAGCTTCTGCTAATGTTCTTTCTACGGTCTCTGTTAGAAAATCTAATTAGAGCTTAATCTTGTCCTCTTGAAGTGATTGTGAGCAGAATGAGCTCAGTGATTAAAGTGCTGAGGGCTCAGCAGGGTTGGCACTGGATTTGGTCTGCTTTCGTGATGTCACCGCCTTCTGGTTAAAGATCAGGTCATTCTGTACAGAAAATACAGAAATCCTGTCATGACTCTTATTCTGACGGACAGTTTTGATGGCGCTGTGTTCTGGAGCTTCTGTTTTAGAATCATGATGGTATGTTTAAGTTGTTTCTGCTGCTGCATCTCACCTCCCACCGGCACCCGGCATCCATCTGTCACAGCTGTTGCAACTCATCTCCCTGTGCTGTCACTTCCTCTGAATTATAGTCTGCACTTAATGAGTTTCAACAAAACAAAATATGTTAAAAACATGTTGACATCCAATATGACAGCCACGCAGCCGGAATGTTGCTATTAAATTGTTAAAAAGGCAACTTAAACTCAGTCATTTGATATTCAAGTATTTCATCCACACACATTGGTTCTTCTTCTTCTTGTACCTCTGGAAGAATGCGGTGCTGTCACTCAATAATGAGATACTTTTGCTCCATTGATCTCAAGCGAGTACTTCCACTGTCAGACATGGCTGTTTTCAGATTTAGCTGCAGTAATCCTTGCACTTAAAAGTCATTCTTAAGTTGAGAGCTTGCCTCTATTCAAGGCTGCTGAGCTGTTGACCTCTGACTGCCTTCACTTTAATGTTGAGTAATGCAAAGAAAACTTTCTGTGGAGTGGTACAAAGTGTTTTACCAAGTATAACAACGTAATATAAAAGCAAAAAAATATTCATTAAATGTTATATAGCATATTTCGAAAACAAATGTGAAGGTTAAGGAAGTGATGTCGTAGAAGACAATAAGTTTGTGCTGCACTAAAGCAGGAGGTTCTGTACTTGTGTACACATTTGCGGTACTTAACTTTACTTGATTGCTTCCATTTTATGCAGCTTTAAACTTCTACTCCATTGAAACTGAGAGGCAAATATTGAACCTTTTACTACACTACATTTTTTCGACAGCCTAAGTTACCTGTCTCTTTTCACATTACAATATTCCATATCTGTCTAGTGAAATCATGTAAAATTTTCTGATTTTGCATTTCTAGTTCTTCTACTTTTTGAGCTAAATGGACTTTTTAATACCCATCTTGGAGTGCCTTCAAAATGTGCCATCACAAAGGCTGTTTTTAAGACTTTTTGGAGGTACGTTTTTCTCAAAAATGTGATGTTCTAAAAGAATATGTTGCATTTCTGTAGGTTAAACCACCGAACAATATCAATCTTAAACATTTACAGCAGTAAAATGCAACATGCACATTAATGTAGCAGCAGTGTTTATCCAAAAACATCAGATATAAAAATAAAACAGGAAGCATTTCACTGCAACATGAGTA
>JAPQLA010000023.1:22611947-22622589 GCA_029822935.1 Naso vlamingii | reverse complement strand
TTGGACAGCAGTAAAGACATCTCCCTATCACTTTCATTGAATGTGCAAAATCTGTTTGCATAGGGCAGCTACCTAATGACCTATACTGAGTGCACAGAGAAGGAAATGGCATCTATGTTTTTGTCTTACATCGGGATTTTGGATGAATTGGCTACATTCCCAAGAAAAGTGCCGTTTTCCTTTAACTCCCTTAACTACACCAGTAAATGTCTGAATGTTAATTTAGACCAAAAAAAAACCACATCCTGGCCTGCCCAGCAGTACCCTAACAGAGAAATAACATGTACACAATCAGTTTGTGATGTATCTCTGTTTTCTGCAATAAATTACAGTTTAATTTGACATCACACAAGGTTTTTCAGTCACCTTGGAGGCACTCTGGTCCTTCCCATCAGGAAAATTAGCATGCGGCGCTGATCCCTGCAGCCTTTATGCTTAATGCCAAGGAGCTGTCGCATCACAATAACAGATTGTCATTTTTTCTCAGCCATCCACCTGGGCACAAACCATCGTCACAATGAGTGCTGTTTACATCCCAGTAAGCCGATGACACTGACAGGCAAAACCCTGTTTGATGAGGAGGCGTGTAAGCATTAGGGCACGTTTTAGGTAACATAAATATTCTGGGATGGAAATTGGCCTCTTGAGGATCAGTGATGAAAGCTATTGCAATGGCTAAGTGCAGTTCAGGAGGATTTGGTCTCTGTCAGATATAGACACATGTCTCTTTTCATGCCTGTCATATCTGTCTCTCTCTGTAGATAAGATATCAAAACAGATTGCAGGTTTGAGGAGCTTTTCAAGCTTCCTGCCTGTCTTTATCGGAGCTCATTGCTGCTCGATAGAAGGAAATACAAACTGGTTTCTTTGAATGTATTTACATGAATGCAGTGTTCTAAATCTTAGCTCATGCACTGTTCCTTGTTCGGGTTTAGGTGCTACTTGGGATGTCCTGGAAAAAGACAACACCATCCAGATAAGGTGCTTAGACGCCACAGTTTCACGAGTAATGCCGACAAAATCCAACAGCTTTCGTATTCAGGATTTAAAATAAGACGGAGAGAGGCTTATCCCCGCCACTGTAAACTTGATGTGGTCCTTCCAGGCAGCCTCAGTTAAACAGAATTCATGTGTTGCACACGTGGGTCAAACCTGACCGTCCAACAGATAGCAGTGTGTAATATGCATTTAAATATGTTCATTTAGAAATGAAAATGCTAAGAAGCAGCCTTTATGGTGGCTAAAGGACAAATGTTAAAACCTCTCCCCATTATGTGATGCAAGCCTGGTGAAGAATAACTAAAATTTAAAATGTCAAGGCAACTCTTCATCTTATTCCAGCGTTTATTAGGCCTTTATTAGAAATCCATATCCTGCAGGATGGCAATTTCAAGCTGCATGAAAAGTGCTCTTGGTGTTTTCTTTGAGTTTGCTGTGGGTTTGGGTTTATTATTCTAATTGGAAAGCACATAGTTGATTTGTCTTTTTAAGGCTGTATGCATTACAGATAATATTTTATCATCAAGCTTAAAGATCCTTTGATAGATTGGTAGATGCGTTCAGACAGAGCCTCTTCATCTTGTTTACTCTCGGTGCTTCTCAGTAGTGCGATTGTGAGCAGGACCATCTGGTTTGTGTGGAAACACTAACCGCCTTACTTTTCAGCAAGATGGGAAGATTCCAGGAAAAAAATAATTACAGCTTTCTGAAATTAGTTTCCACAAACAGCTGATGATTTCTCTGTTTTTGCTCATCATCACACCAAAGTTTTAATTGATGTTTTCCGGTCCTGAGATCAAATGTCTGAGGTGCATGACCTCACAAACTTATAATAGCTTAACAGCAAAGGTGCAAGCAGGTAAAGTACCACAGCAGAAAATGCTATTTAATGGCTTTAATAGTGAGCTCCGAGGATTATTATCACACTATTAAAAATAAGAGGTGGAATATCAGATATAATTAGATTCATTGTCTGATTAAAGAAGGTGTCT
Source organism: Naso vlamingii (assembly GCA_029822935.1). NCBI lineage: Eukaryota > Metazoa > Chordata > Actinopteri > Acanthuriformes > Acanthuridae > Naso > Naso vlamingii. The sequence goes on along the minus strand of JAPQLA010000023.1, from coordinate 22,620,598 downwards.
GAATTTTAATTTTGTTTTGCATTCATGATTTTATTTTATCATTATTTTTTTAATACTTATTCAGTGGTATTAATCATTACAGCTGCTGGGCCCTGGAGCTGTCATGTTTAATAATATCTCTAATAGTGCATTTCTTTCAAAACAGACATCAGATCACCAAATGTTCCAGTGGCAAAAATGCAATAAGAAAAGAATGATGGATGTGTAAGACAAAGACGATGATCATATGATTCTGTCACATTTCCATTTTTCCGTGGAGACAAGATTCTCCTCCTGCCTCAACATGAAGTCATGAGAGGGAATCCGATTTTGTCACCGCACTACAAATCTGATAGTGTTGTGCTTCATTCCACTAATCTGTGCACCACCATAATTTTGTTTTAGTGTTGCAGTGTTGCAACAATAGAAGGTGCAGGCCGTTTAACAGAACTAATGGAGAAGAGCATGACCCTATTCTCAGGGGGCTGTAAAGTCCCAAGATCAACAACATGAAAAAATAATGAGTTCAGCCTCTAAAAAGCAACCACAGCAAAGTAACATAATGATACGGGAAGCTGGGCCCTCTGTGCAAACTGGCTGCTCTTTATAGCCAGCGCCACTCCCCTGCATCCCACTTCCACTCTTTATTGAAATGACCATGAATGATCTGCAGATGTACAAAGCTATGTGACAATGTTAACACATCTTTTAGGATAAACTCGGAGGACTCCAGTTTATATATCATCAGCTGACTATGTACAGCTTAACAGACTGTTCTGCTGCTGATGCATTTGATTGATTTTTGTGTTTGTGTTGATAAGCTAATTATATTCTCAAGTCAGGATGTCAGCACTGGGCTTATTGTTGTAATTTTCTCCAGGGGTATGACGGGTTATGTTTCTGTTTTCCTAAATTAATGTTAGTCTAAACTCGGCTCTTTGGATATAATAAAAGCTCCAAAATGCTCTTGTGAACATGTGCTTACACTTATACCTACTTGAGCAGTAAAGCACATTTTAATGCACACAATAACAATAGTAACGTTGCCTCCTGGGACAAATTATTAACTGTTGTAATAACCTGTCTTAATCAGTAAAACCTAAACCTCAAAGTTTGGGAGTGAATAAGTTGTCTGAGTTGCTGCAGCCAGGCATGAATAAACAGAGTATGATGCCCAGTTTAATTACAAAGTGTTTATCATTATATATTTAGACATGCATGAAGCCAAGTCTGGCCAAGGACACTTTGACCTTAATGTGTTCAGTCACGAAAAACAGAACGTGCATGTTTGACTCTCTTGTTAACAAATCTAATATGAGTATCAAAATGCAAGTAATTGCAGTTGAAGTCAATCCAGTAGCTATTTATTGGGCTTTAGAAGGTGAAGGGCTCAGGGACATTTTTTCATCAAAGTTTATACTGATAAAAACAAAACAACTACATTTAAATATGAGATTTTCACATAACAGCAGTGTTAAAGATTACTGAAGATAAACAAGAGACAGTTGTATTCTACTGGTAGATATGTTCAATTTATATTCATATGGCCAGGACTTCCTCAGAAAAGAGATTTCAGTCTCATTGGACTTCCTGGTTAAATAAAGGTTAAATCAAAAAACAAAACAAAAATCATATTGATTATTGTACCAGTTTCCATCCACTGCTAGAACAGATAACATTCAGACACAATAAGGGGTGGGGGTGGGGTAAAATTAAATAAACTACAGGTGTCAATATTGAAATTATGCATTAAAACTGTGTATTACTAGCTTTCAATTAAAACATAAAACAAACCACATTAGAACTTTCAGTTAAAAAAAACAAAACACCTTTTATAACAAGAGTCATTGGTTGGCATCAGTTTTAGCTGCATTAAGCCGATTATATACTTGCTTCTAATGATGCACTTGCATGTGTATGATGGTTGCCTTTAATGCATTTGTTGTGCACATCCTGAAAAATTGCCGCATCTCGTGGTCAAGATGCAATATGTGCCTGAATGCTGTGTTCAGCATTGGGGGAGAACGGAGATGGTGGCAGATGCTTTTTGCTAGACAGCGGAGGGAAAGTGGAAGCTGATCTGCTGAACTGACTGGCTTCTGTGTTGTGTAGTGATATTTTTCGTCTGCTGTTTCTTGCATAGGCAGAATGAGAGTAACCCACTGAGCATTGTCACAACATATAATTAAGGGACCTTCTGCACCATCTGCAATGGTACCTGTTAAATTGCTACACTAGCATTGGCTGCTGATTAATCCAACAGTAACTCTAAGGCTAGCAAGCTTCCAACCTGGTGCCTCTCGCTTTCTGTGTTGCATGAGATGTGAAGGTGTGTCCTGATCTGCTCTGGATGTGTGCAGTACTCCCTATCTGATGTGGTGTGTTTCTGGATGACTTACGAGCTCAGCCAGGTCACCACTGAGCTTTGTTATGTGCAGCTTTCTCTGCAGGTGAGCTCTGTCAGCTTTCTTTAGGAGCCGCATGCGGCAGTCCAGTCGGCCAGCCCACTCTTTTATGTTGCCTTTCAGTTTAAAAGAGTGAACATTTACAGTTTGTTTTGGTGGGTAAAACAAAACTCCGTTTATCAGTCTCTTTTATCTCCAAGAGTCTCTTGCATTGTGTCGTTCTGTGTTTTTTCACGCCCTCTACAACTCAAACTGAAGTCCTTTTTTCTCTTCATCTCAAGAGACACAACACAGCCATGCCCTGTTGTGTATTGTCAGTAGGACCCTGTCTCTCTTAGCATGTATGAAAATCACACATATTTCTACAAAATTGGTATCATATCTGCCATGATCTTAGAATAAACAAAATAAGATACTTGATGATTGTATTATTTTGATCTGCTTTTCTTTTTCTTAACACACTATTTTTAACTTAAGTTGAAAACCAATAACCAATATAACCTTTTAAAATTGTTTATTGCCTTAAATTTTCTGATACAGTGTGCTGAACGAAGTTGGACCAGCAGTGGCGAATATAAATTTATTGTATTAGTAGTGTCAGAGGTTGATGGCTAGCCTGCAAAAGTGTGCTGAAAAATAAATCTGTTGAGGCAAAGTGAAATATATTGGTTAAACAAAAGGCGGTTAAATTGCTCTTTTTTTCTGCCGTTTTTCTTTAAAATGTACAAAAGTGACTTTTATGTCAGATGATTCAAAGAAAGAAATGCCCACCTCAATCCTCTCTTGGATGATTCCCTGTTACAGTGGATTATTTTTTTTTTTGCGCAACGTGTGCACGTTACAGCTTTGATGGATGAGACTCAGGAGTTAAAGTCTTATAGATTTTGTAGGTTTGTGCAGTGTTATTTTAGCAGTCTCTTCCGACTTTCCCTGTTCTTTTGAGTAGACGGATGGAGGTAGGTATGGGCACAGTGAGGGCAATGGAGTGTGGCTTGCCTCAACCCTGTCACTTTGATAGAGTGAATACATTGTGAGAGATAATGGAAACTTTCTATTCAGCGAGGGCTGGAATAAAGAGAGCCTTCCTACTCATTCATCAACATTGATTACTGTACAGCTCATGGCCTGGAAAGAGCATGGGAGCACCACTTCTCACAAAGACTCTGCTGAATTGCAGGTAGAGGAATCACAAAACAACAAAAGTGCAATACTGGCCTTTTAAGAAACATCACCCCAATTTGTTTTAAGGTGAAGTTGTACAAGATCTGAAACACTAAGCTTAAGGGTTAGATGGGAGGTTGTACTGTAGACGGCATTACACAAACAACCTGCAATAATTTTGCTGCTGCTATAGATCTGCATCACTAATATTTTATTTAAAGCACACATGCAGCACAAAAGCCACAAGTTAGTAGTTTATTTTAGAATTCAACATGCAACAGGTGCTTAACCTGTCTCGTGCCCTCTCTAAAGCAGTGTTTGGGTTTGTCCTTCGAAGCTACGGGAGAAAAAGCAGCGATGCAACATGGTGAGCTCCATGAAGGAGTTTCTCTCTGAAATAAACGCCACAAGATTATATACAAAGTCAATGTAAAGATGCGTTTAGATGTGATTTCACTTCAGGCAACATTAATCTGGGGATACACACGATGCAAATTACCTCATGTGACGTCCATCGCCTTCATCACCTCATCGAAATTGTTTAATGTTAAAAAATATTGAACTTTTCCGGTGATGTCTTTGATGTCATTGATGATGGCACGAATGTTGCTGGACATTGGCAAACGAACACTGAATCAGACATGGTGGTTGAAACAACTATTGCTTTGTGTGAATACCACGGAGCTCCAACAACACGACTTTATACTATACGGGATTATCTTATGAACACAGACACGTCAAGTTTTCCAGCCTTTCTGGGGCTTCTCAGCTGATACTGTGCAGAGATGATGATTATACTGACTGTAGTTAAAGATCTAAAATGGCAAGCCCCCCTTCCTCCTGACGCTCAGGCCAATGCTAACTGACAAAGAGCTATGTGATGGAATTCAACAGGCTTCAGATGATTTTACGAACACAGAAACAATGTCCTTAAGTTTTCCAACCTGTCTAAGAAATCCACAGCTGACAACAAGCATGGTTATACCAGTCATAATGAATGACAGAAGTGACCAGTCCCCCCTCCTCCGAACGAGCTAATATTAGCAGGCTGTGTACTTCATGCGAATGACGTGATTGAAGTGATGATACAAAATATGATCCAATTACGATCAAGAGACATGATATTTACAATTAACACCACTTAATTGCTTTTGGTTTGAATGCAGCTTAAGGTAGCATAAACACAACTTTTTTTTTTTTTTTTAAATTGATTATTCTCTACAGAAGACACACCGACATGATATATTCCACTTCTGTTAAAAAATCCCTAAATCTGGTGCGCTGGAAATTTAAAAAACTCCTCTTCTGCCTCTCAGGACACCATTAAACACTGGTATTACCTGTATGCTATGTTAATAAAGTCACTGTGAAGACGTTACATGATATTAGCACTTAACCTCAGTGTGATAGATTGATTACTGCTCTGCTTACTCTCACTTTGGGATTTTGTTAATATTCACATTAAGTTGTTAAGACAGCTGGCCTCAAAGGACATTTTACCATGTCACTCTGTCTTCTCTCTGTCTTAGATTTTCACACATTAACCAGGAATTTTAACTGATCAAGGTCAGTTTTTAATATCATTTAGTTATCTTTTTAGACTAAAAAAAAAATCGATCTTTTTCAATTTATTTTTGTTGTACTATTTGTTTTTGTATATGTATCCTTTTAGTGTGTTTTGCACCATGTGCTACAAGTAAAAAAACAAAGAGCAGAAACTCGTATCTTTGTTGACTGGTCTTTTAAAAGTTTAGCACGTCTTTTACCCTCGTATTTCAAACAGCCCTCTTCCAGGTTAGCATACTCATAAATACTTACCTCAGGCTATCATCACAAAATTAGCTTCCCAAGGTCCACGTTCTCCTCTACGTCCTCTTTGGAGTTTATTTAACACACATACAGTAAATGCTACTATTGCAAGGGCTCAGTTCTCATTTAGTTTTATTGTTTTTATCTGCAAATAGAGCGGTGACATGGATGACACACGCTGATGCAATGTTTCATTGGTTTGCATCGTAGTCTGCAGTAGATGTTATCATTACACAGTCTGCATACATCAAATTTGATGTCGTACCCAAGTTTATTAGATCCACGTCACGCAGTGTGGGTTGCAGTGAAATTAGCAGACTGCTGAAATTGCACAGTGAATAGGAGGCTTAACCAAGAAGTTTTGGTGCCTAAACTTTACCGAAGCATCTCAAATGGTGATGATGTTACAGCTGAAGCCTAAATTCCACCACATGTGTTTGTGGTGCGCCTCCGCTCTGCCTCGGCAGCAAAGCTGATGTGTTTCAATTCCAAACTCAATGCAGACTGTAAAAATAAGTGCCTATACTCCGTATACCTGTGCACACCCTGCACTGCACCACTGATCTTCACATTCACTTTTGCTTGATCTGAGTTTACCAGAAATGTTGTTTTGTTTTTTAGTGATCATTTAATTTTTGCAGCACTGTTTGCGGCTGTATGTGCCACAGTTCAGAGACGTTACAACACATTTTTATGTAACTCCTATCTATGCTCCACAGTTGCTGCAACCCCCATTTTTTTCACTTCAGTTAGACTCCTTTCAAGCAAATCGGATAAGACGGGGTGTATTTAACATCTGTAGTTGTGTGTTCGGAGGGTTTGCAGTCTCAGCTGCTGAATGTGGAGTACTTCAAGTTTCAAATGACACTCAGAAATACTACTTACATTATTTCTTTTCTTTGCTGCTTGATGAAGCCAAGTCAGCAGTGATAATTGTTATTATATTATGAGCTGCTCAGTTTGCTTCGACACACTCCAGTGGTGCTTGTTTGTCAATATTTTCCCTCCTACAAGTTCCTGGAGCAGGAATACCACAGTATATATGCTCACCTTATGCACCTTGTGTTCTGCACCTCATTTAGAAACTGTGCTGTCAGCATTACTTGGGTGTCGTGTCATGTCACACCGCGCTGTGCTTATCAGCTTAAAACCCTTTAAGCTAAACAGACCTTGTTTCTTCATTCATTTGTTCAGGCCCAAGAGGGAGAGACGCTGATTGCTGGCAAAACCTGCGTTAGTGGGCCCCCTTCTTAATGATGTTTTTCGGTCCATATACTGTAATAGCCAGTGGAAGTGAAAACATTAAAAACATAAATAAAAAGAAAGATAATGGCATGTAGATTTACACATTTACACCACTAAACCTCTTTGGTATACAAGCACTCTAAAGTAAAGCAGTTTCTAGCAAGCTGCAGTCTTAGGAATAGCTTTTTTCTATCAAGTGGCAGTTAGCTTGATAACAAGCCTGGTGTGTTAGCCTAATATCATTTCACTACCGTTGTCTGGAGCATAGTAAAGACTCTGCTTTGCCACGGCTCTGTGGCCAGAGGCTTGTGATGCATACTGAACAACTGAGAGAATATACAAGCCGAAATTCTGGCAGTGCTGTGAATTAAAACAAAAGACAGATGCACACTCTTTCCTGAATTTTCAACATTTTCTGACAAAGATGGCTTTACAAATAGACATCAGACATAAAAACTGTCATATACACACACCGTATGTCACATGCAGGAGGTCCAGTTTGATAAAGCAAATGAACGCTGCGTTACAGCTCCAGGGTTTGTTTGTGCTCTCACTGTTTTTCTTGCTCACTTGTTCCCGGACAAATTGAGGTGCAGTACTTGTGTTATCACTTTGTAAAGGCCTGTTTACTCTGCATTTACAGTGTGATGCTCGCCTCGACAGATTTAATTACACACAGCAGACATGGACAAGAATGGATGAAGGTTAGCAAAAAATATATTTCTCTCCTCATGATTCACTGCATGCCGCTGAATTTCAAGTTTCAATTCAATTTCAAGTTTGCAGACTGTCTGAGAGGAAGATTTTCTTGTTGACATGACTTGGCAGTACTACAATAGCTTAGAATCAGAACAATAATCTTATTCAGTAGTCCTAATCTGATTTTAGTAATCTCGCTGAAGAAGATGTCATGAGTTCACATCAAAACAAACTCGTCCGCTTTTCCTTTTCAGCAGGGGTCTTAGCATGAAGCCGACCAACTGAAAACCTTTTTTGCTTCAATCAGGGAAATATTCTGAGGTGCTGCTTATGTAGGTTATTCAGTTATTACGTAGCTTTGCTGAATACTCAACTTCAATTGGGCAATCACAGCATTCAAAGGTCTGTTATTTCTGTATAACACACAGTCGCTATGGATAACAACGTTAGCTTTTCGGACCCGGCTCATCCATGGGCTACAGAGGTTCACTTCCTGTCATATCAGTCCGTGGAAAGTAGTCCAGTGTCTGTGTATTTATAATTCGTTCACTGTGCTTTGTGAAAAGGTGAAGCAACAGGCTGAGGATGGCATGTTTTCAAAGCATTAATCAATGTCACATTAATCAATGTTGTGAGTTTATTATTTGAGGATAGCGCTTGTAGCCGTCTGTTGCAAGAGTAGCGTGGCTAATAAGAGAGTGTGGTTGAGCAAAGGTAAGAGACCGGTGAGTTGTGTGTGTGGAGCGACTGGAGGAGAGCAGGCAGTCAGCAGCTAGTTCACCAGTTAAGCAGTTGTTTGGTTAAACTGTGCCGACTTAAGTTGTTGGTAAATAAAGACCGCAGCTTCTCAAGGCCAAGGTGGAGTCTCCTGTGTCCTGTTTGACTACTGCTGGTAAGGTGAAGCCGAAACAACTTCAGCCCCGTTTACCAACCACAGTCCGGATCCAAAACAGGAAACGGCTAACACTAACATTATGTCGCTATGCAAGCAGTTCCAACTGTAGAATCTTTTCTAGAATATTTTTTAGTGGAAGCCTTAAAATCATTTTTGAAATCAATAGAATAATGTCTAAATGTTTTTATGTGTCATATCATAGATTTGTTTAGTAAATAGCCATGTAATAAGTGGGACAATGGCGAGTGAGCTGGTCATTGTTGCAAGAAGAACTCCTCAAGGCTGATGCAAGACCAGCATCACTATGTCGGGGTTCTTTTTGCAGTAATGACCAGCTCACTCGACATTGTCCCTTACTTGGTGCATATGACAATATCACAATAGCAAAGTAATAAATAAAAAAGGCAGCAACATTGAGCTGAATTATTTTTAGAACATCAGTCAATCCACTAAATAGC
>JAPQLA010000023.1:22571108-22582536 GCA_029822935.1 Naso vlamingii | reverse complement strand
AATGTGGCTGGTAGACTCTTGAAAAAGACACCGTAGAGTCCACACTTTACCCTGACTTGATCCTGCTCACACACACATACACACACAAACCCAGGAGAACAGACCTGGGGTTTTCTCAGTCTAGCAGTGTACCTGCTAACTGAAACACTCGTTAGTTCTCCTCTTCGGCGGGGCTCCTTGCCCAGATGCTTATACTTTAGTAGTTCTGTCAGACCAAGCTGCTGGTGTCAGAAATAATGGTTCTGTAGGTGTATGGACAGAAAAAGTGCGACGAGTGCACTTTCTTTCTCTCTCCAAAAGAGGAATAATGAAGTACATGGTCAACGTTCCTCATGGGAGGTGTAATTTCGTTTGCACACTTGACAGTCTGTGATGTGCGTTCCCTTCTCAGGAGCAGAGAACATGATTTATTTGCTCTGCTATTTTTGTCTGACCTAATTGGACATTATTCTCACATTCACATCAATGACAGGTGTAAATGTACCAACGCAATATCAAAATTACACATTATTCCCCCAAAGACTGAAAATAAAGACATATGGGCTTTGCAGTGGGGTATGAAATGCTTTATTTGTAAGTGTTATATATCCAAACTGTGGGAGCTAAATCCTGAACCCAGCATCATGAATAAACTGAGTGACAACATGAGCAGCAACAGAGAAATATTGTAACAAATCCAGTCTGATCTTTACACCTTTTACCTGATCAAAGCACCCTAGCTGTGACCACATGTGGCCAGATAAACCGATGTTCTGTCACCCGTGTCAACAAATCACTATAAACTTGTGGTCCAATTTTGATGGTTCTGAAGCTGTTCCAGCCTTCACTTTTACTGTAGTTCATGTGTAAAATGTTGTCTGGGGCTGCAATCTGCAGTCCAATATCTGCTGGCCTGTAAAACCGGAGCAATCTCTCCTTGTGGCTCTGTTATGGGATGTTCATCTCACAACAGATGTGCCAGTAATGTGGCCCAGAGCTGTTGATATTATAGACGGGTATAAACTGAAGCCTTGAAAGTCATGCTCAACTTCATCAGGGACGACTATCCAAGAGGATGATTCAGTTCACTTCAAAATATATATTACCCTGATACCACTGAGCTGGTCATTAGTTTGTTTGGGCAAAAATTATTAATAATAAGCCATATTTACCAGGGATGAAACGGTCTCATTCTGTTTGCTTGTCACATTTCTTGGCATGCGCAGCATATGCCTTGCGCCAGTAACCCCGTGAAGTTTTTTTTTTTTTCCCCTTTTTTTTTCATTTGATACGGAGGCGGAAAGGTGCAGTGTCGACTGCAAACATAAAGTAATATCTTGAGTCAAGTCACGTCATTCAAATCAAATCATCAGCGCACAAACACACATTGATTGTATAAATAAATAAATAAAGCTGCAAAACTAATCTGAATTGCCAGTCAGCAGGTGAGTTGGTCTTTAGAATAGCTGAATGTGCAAAGTGATCCAAAGATGAGAAGGAATGTAATGCTTTTCATGTTGCAAATTAATTTGTTGTAAGGGAGGAACACAACCTCCATCCTGAAAATTGTGCATCAACTGAAGCCAAAATTCAGTAATGTTACCTTTAACTGTCTTCGAGTTAAAATAAATAAAAAAATAAATAAAAAATAAACTCTGCTATGTTCTGTCTCCTGCTGCTGCTGTGGGACCACTCAAAGCAGCCGTGGTAAGCACACCCAAACTTTGTAGCATGTCTCGTTAGTTATAAAGAGTAATCTAGTGTTGAAATCTGTGTTGAAAGCGGCAGGATAAGAGCCAGTTAGCAAACTAAATGACCTGCCATGAGATTACATTATAGTGTGTTCAGGGTCCTGTCAGTAAAATGACTTTTAGGCAAAGATAGATAAAACATTATCATGATGTGTTCAAATGTAATGTCAAGAAAAAGAAAATTTAGCTTTTGATGAGAAACTTGTTTGTTTTTCCAACCATATAAAATAGATATTAGAGGTGGAATTTTGACCTGTTTACCAGTTTCGTTAAAAACATCGTCGTCTCATCTTTCCACCCAACAGAAAAGACAAGCATCGATAAAGACTCAGGCTTGGATTGTTTAGGTGTCTCAGTAATGCTATCAATACTGATAAAAATTAACGATCCCCATCCCTAATCAAAACCTCAGCTAGCTTTAATTTAATATTGTCACAATTATATGATGTCGAATTGCCTCATTCTTTCAGTTTTTGCATGATTACATGACTTGTCCTTTTTTTAAATACTGTAAGTGGTGGATTATTGGGCTACATATTTTATGCTGATGTATATTATTTCTGCAGTTTTAAAAAATATAGGGGGAAAAAAAACCGACAAATACCAAATTGAACCGAAAACTGTGACCCCAAAACCGTGATATGAACTGAACCGTGAATTTTGTAAACAGTTTCACCTCTAATATTTACCACAAAAAGACTTTTGGTGGAGGGAAGCATCTAAAGCAAATGATTTACAGTTGTTATGGTTATTTTAGTTTGTATTTTATTCTGATACAAAGCAGAAAATGAGTGGGGTGTTATCTGTACATGCTCAGATCAGTTACTTTTACTGGAGCTGGTTGCATGTTTTGGTCACAGAGAATCAGTGGTTTCTTTTGTGTATTGGCTGCTGAGACTAGAATAAAATCTTTCCACAGAAGACACACTGTATGTATATATTCAAAATAAGGCAAAATGTTGAACTACTGAAAAAGCCTGTCTTGAGATCCAAATCAGTGCTCACAAAGTGTTACTCATTTAAACAGATTTATTACCAGATTGGATGAGTAACATTGCCTAACAGTTTGTGTTGCACTTTAATTTCTGTGAGTGGCTAGGCTAGTTAAAGCCCCATTAATCATTTATTATTAAGTCTGAATCAAATGGCTGTTCAGTCTGCAGAGAATTATCCCCATTCCACCTGTTTTAGCTCCCTCTCTGGTTTTACGACACATCTGTTGAATTGCAATTCTCACAACTCACATTGTGAGACAACTTTGACCTTTTAGTTGTGAAGCAGCCACCGAAAGTGTTGAAGTAATCGCACAGTTTAGCAACGTATTGATACTCCTTGTTCTAAAAACTAATTTTAACACTCAGTATGTACTGACATTAAAGGTAGTCAGCTAAGGTAATAGCTTTAGCTGACTCACAGTCCAAATGAGTCAGCACAACAGTAGCTGAGGAACCAATCCTCTAAGCCGTGGCTTAAACCGAGGAGTTAATATGCACAAAGAAATGTTCATCTCATTGCTGCTGCTGCGAATTCGAAGAGTGTAATTAAATCCCAATAATATTAATTTTTCATTCTTTTATTTGCAAATCACACTACGGCCCAGGGTATGCAATGAATGATCATAATAATGTTCAGGTTTTTGCAAAAAAACCCCCACTTTTAATTGTCTTATTTAAATTTGATCAGTTTCTAAAGCAAAACAACAATAATACTTTCAAATCAATCAAACATTTTTTTAGATAGCTCCTTTTGAACAAATTAAATGTAATTCAAAGTGCTTCGCAGTTTGATTTAAAAACAAAAACAACATAGAAAATAAAGGAAAATAGACTTGGAGTCTAATGCACACTGATCAATAAAATATGAGTAGTTGAAATAATAATAGATAAAGAAAAAAAGATAAAACAATCAATACAATAATGCTAAAAAAGAAACAACAATAATAGAATACAATAAAAAGCTGCGTGTAAGATTACTTAAAATGGTACTACTTATAGCAAATATATTGTGTATGAAGCATCGTCAGTAATATATGAAAATAGAGAAGCACAGGCATTCCTTTGAAGTGGTGCATTTAGAAACTGCCCAGGTCCCACCTGCATATCCAGCTGCATATGCAAGCGGGAGGCGCATGTTCAGGATGAGACAGTGATTGCTCCGCTGAAGATGTGAATTCATGCAGACTGTAATACAGATGACACGAATCTCAAACAGGTGGAGTCAGTTCTGTGTGAGTAAAGAGAGATAAACTGCTTAATTAAAAATGGAAGACTGTCTCACGTCTGATATTTGAATTTTTTGTTTCTGTTGAACTTCAGTGACAAACTGGCAGTTGTGACATTTGAAAATAGCAGGTATGAGCTTCTGTTTGATATTTCTTTGGGGTCAGATGATAGCGGAAACGATTAGGCTGCTAAAGTGAAAATAATCGAAAGTCTCTGGCATGTAATGCCCAGAAATAAACGTGTCTCTTTGCTGTCAGTTACTTAGTTCATTGTACCATTTGAAGGTCAAAAGAAAGCCAATCATCAGACCTCTCAGAAATTTTTAGAAAATAAAGAGCAAAATAAAACTATATTCCTCTGCTCAACAAAGTAAACTGGTACAAACTGGTGGAATATAGTCGGTGTTGCTGCTGGTATTTGTTTTTACTCATTAGGCGGTTTACGTTCTCTAAAAAACGGGGATGGAAAGAGTATAAAAAAATATCTGCTTAAGTAGAAGTGTTACCTCAACAAAATTTTACTGAAGTAGAGGTAAAATTAGTGGTGTAAAAATGTACTCAAGTAAAAGTAAAAAGTAGCTCATTTAAAAGGTACTCGGAGTAAAAGTTACTTAGTTACATTTTTGGGGGTTGCGGGGGGTTGTAATATCATCTTTCTATCTTCATCCCGCCTCCTCTGCGCACAAACCTCCCTTTGCTGTCTGGGTGTGTGCGACTGACGGTTGTTCACCGTGTGGCGCACCAGTCAGTCAGCCAGAGCCAATCAGATGGACAGTTACTGGCAAGCAGTCGCAGCACCAGTTCATAGAAAACATGGAGAAGCTTAATTTTTCAGCTTTTTTTTCTTACTTAGTAACGGATGTGATTTAAAATATAGTGAAGTACAATACTTCAAACAAAACCTACTTCAATAAAAGTAAAGTTACAGATTTTAAAAACTACTTTAAAACGTAAGTAAAATAGTACACAAAAAACTTCTCAATTACAGTAACGTAAGTAAATATAATTAGTTACATTCCACCTCTATTAAAAAACACACATGAAGAAAAACTTGTTGAAGAACGTTGTTTAAAAGATGAGCATCAGTGCCTTTAATAAAGGCAGCACAGCAGTTTCAATTCTTTTCAAGTCATCCAAAATACAATCCCGGAACCCGTCGGCTGCATTCACCATCTGACTTCTGGTACACAGCGATACAGCCCGGGGGGAAAGCCCCATTATTCTTGGGCTTCCTTTGGAGGAGGCAAATTTCTGTTTCCGACTTCCTTCTCCGCGTGCCGCTCGCTGTTTACAGTCCGACTGTGTACAGTCTGACGCAAGAATGGAGTTGGAGTTGAGAGACCACATCTAACCAGCGTATCTTTTCACAAGTAGCCAGTTTACACGCCATTAACAGTTAACAGTCCGCCGTTAATTACACGGACTACAAAAGACTACAACCGGAAACCAGGACTTTTCCGGTTCCAAGATCACCCTACCTTGCCTGCAGACTCAGTCTGTTTAAAGAGACTATCCAAAATACAACACTTTTTCTCAAACCATGCACTGCTGGCTAGCTTTCTCATTCACACTTTAAACAACTTGTACAGAGCCGCACCCAAGTTAAACTTACTCCTGAGAAGGGCCAGAGCGTGTGGGACACAAGCCCAAACAGGCTGCACTGACGTCTCTCCATCCACGGACAACATGTGACGACCACCGCCCTTCTCCCCCTCACCTAAACACAGTTTGTAAGACTTAACCCATGTGTATGCAGAGAAAAAGGCATTTTTAAAAATTACTCTATGTCCAGCCCTCAGTTCTTTCATAGCTGCAACTGAATCTTTGTGTTTTGAGAATTACTTTCTCTCCTGTGTGCCTGTTAGCACTTTCACACATCTGCTTTATTTTGCTATTTCATCTTGTTTGCTTCCAGCTGTATTGGACTCATCTTAAGTTACTGCTGATGAGAACCCAACATTTCCAGATTCTGCTGCTTCATAATTTTAGCACAGCTTAGCACAGCTTTGTTAGCAACTGTTCTTTAAAGGTCCAGTGTGTAGGATTTACGAAGATCTATTGGCAGATATGAAATAAAATATTCATAATCATGTTTTCATTAGTGTATCATCACCTGATAAGTAGACACATTGTGCATCTTTCTATCTACAGTCTGCAGTCCTCTCTCACTCCATGTTGAGTCTATGTTGGCCCACCGTGTTTCTACAGTAGCTGGAATGGACAAACTAAGAACTAGCCGGCTCTAAAGAGGGCCTTTAAATGTTTTTTGCAGGTTTTGTAGCCATTATAAATGGATAAGGGATTTTCAGTTGTTGTAGTTGCAGTTGTATTATGCAACCTCACCACTTGATGCTGCTAAATCCCACAAATTGGACCACAGGGCAGTCTTATTTAAAGGGTTACAGACAGCAGGCTTTTACTGCTTCTTGTCTTTCATCTGCCACCTGCATCATCATTTAAAAAAATAAACCATCCAGTGGTAACTTTGTTTTAATAGAATGACGAGTCAAGTCAAACCAAGTCAAGGCAAGCCTTCACATGGAAAAAGGCCTTAAGAACCGTCTATCTCAATAATGATGACTATACAACTTTCACGACATAGACATTCGCTGACAGTATCATTGGGATCACTTTCAGAGCGATTTAATAAACTATAGAAACACCAACAGCCAATCAAAATCATAGTACATATAAAGATAAGTTGTTTCGAGCTTATGCCACAAGAGGAAGTATATCCTCGAGTGCATCTGTTAGTAGTAAATTTGGCTGTACGTGGATGGATGTATTACAATATTTATGCATTTTGCAGAGTAGAAGTAAAGGAAGAAAATTATAATTCACGCTGAATCTTTATTCAAGTGTGCAACACAGTACATGCTTTTTCGTTCAGAGGATCTACACGTTTGGATTAAAAACAGTTCATGTTTGGGCATCTCATGACAAGGCTTGTACAGCAGGTGTGTTTGATGTTGAATAAAACCAAATTTTAAGCAAATTGATGACATTTAAGAAACATTTTTGATGGTGAAATGTTATTTTAATCATTTAGTTTTGACTAATGTGGTATACAAGCTTCCTGAATGCCTGAGGTCTGCTACAACTGTGAGCTCATTCAAATCAGGGCTGACAACATTACTGTTAAAATTTCTATAAATAAAGTGTTAAAAAAACACTGTGTACTGTGGCCTTTCAATAAAAAAGATATGAAAGTTCATGTAATCCGTAGTTATCTTGTTTCTTTTTGCTTTTGATGTGATAGTTTTAGATGCAAATTCTATTTTATATCCATGACTTGTCACCTTTATTTTTATTTTATTATTTTTAAATTTCTTTTATTGTCTTTTAAATGCAATTTCAATCAACCCTTTATTTGTCGCATTTGCTTTTTTATCTTTAAATCATAATCTTAACCTTTTCTTTGATTTCTGATGTATTTCGTGTGCCTCTGTAAAGCACTTTGATTTGCCTTGTGTCTGAATGGTGCTACATAAATATGCCTATACAACTGATTAAACACTTATAGCGTAATATTAGGCTGCAAATTACATGTTAAAAATGTCATTTTGCCGCTGATGAAGTCTCTAAAGTGTGCTGCTGTTTACAGAACGTTATCATTCATTATTGTGGATGCTCACATCGTTATCATCATAGTTATGGTTAGAGTTATACGTCTTAGTGTGGACAGTCTTTTACACATAAAATGATCCTTGTTTTCACGCCATTATTTTGTTAGCCTTGAGAACTATAGATTATATTCTCTTATTACCCAACGTATATTTACCATTTTTTGATATACCTACATAGACACAGATGGAACATTTCTAAGCTCACAAGGTTAAACCTTCCCGACAGCCAACAGCGGGCCATCAATCTCTGCGGAGAAGGAGTATTCTCCCTGTCCATCTTGTGAGGAGTGTGATGGAGAGCTCAGCCAGGGACATCACTTAGGTGATACCCCACCTCGGCTCTGCCCTGTCTCCAGGGGCTGAAATGATGCTTCAGCAACGGTGTGTGAACAACATCATGCATCTGTCTCTACAGACACGTTGCAATCGAGACACATTAGTTGAAGGTAATTTAATTTTAATTGCAGAGATGTTGCTTAGAGGATGGGTTAATAAAAGCAGGATGCACGCCACGCAAGCCTTTTTTTGTGGCGTGTCGTAAACGATCACATGAATAATAGCCTGTGCCAAGGAGCATTTTGTAGTCAAGGGCATTCAGTGTGGCTTGACTGGGATGACTGCTGAACTGACAATGCTGATAAAATTGAAGCTCTTGTTTTTCTGTCAACATGGGGACATGAGCAAATCTGATGATTGTTAGTCTATGAAGGAACTATCAGCAAGACTGTCATAGATATCAGTTATGACAGGGCAAAATTACACATTGCACAGGAGGCAGAGAAGCGAGTGAAAGAGACACAGTTTTAGACAGGGGGGCTGAGATCAGGACATGTTGCAGTTGTAAGAATGTGAGAAGCTTACTTTGGCACCAGCAGGATTTCCTTTTTCCTCAGGAGTGAAGAGTAAAACCATGTATACATAATTGAACAAAGGCAAAATAGACCAGTACAAACAACAGCTCCTGCAAGACCCATTAATATGAGCTGCTTGGGCTAAACGAAAAACTAATTCCACTCTCTCTTCAGTGTGGCTGCATGGAAAATAAGACCTGGTGGTAACATGAGATGCTTTTAGAGCAGGAATGGATCAACAGTTCCATGTGATTGAAGAAATGAACATACCTAGTCTTATCTTAAAGCAGTGTCCCCACCCTTAGACCCTGGCAATTGGTGGATTAGAGAGCTATAATTATTGAACAAGGTGTAAGAAAATGGTATTTATTGGCATTATCTCAGTTCATAATGTCAGCCTGACTCGATTAACTCCTCCAGTGAAGAGTGAATGAGGTTATGAGTCTTATCAGGTGGAATTGCACCTGTGAGCTGTTTGCTGCTTGCCTGTTTGCCTTTGTCAGTCATGAAGACCTTCTTATTGATGGCTGGGGTCCGGGAGGCTAAACCGATATTACAGTTTTTAATGGCAGCAGTGCAGATACTGTGCTCCCTGCACAACGCTGTGAAACCTCTTGTTCTTCCTGCCTCCAAGCAAACATGCCTTTAATCAACTTCCAGTCCTCGTACTAAAGAGTAGCTTCAGACATCTGTTAATGAAAGCACTGAAAAGCATCCCCTGCGTCCATAGGCAAGGATTGACAGTTCAACACAGTGTGAAAAGTGTTTAACAAAGTTGTCATCCTAGCAGCTTATGTCTCCCCTCATGCTCTTGCCATCATCTGGGGTGGACTGACTGAAATGGTGAAACACAGCCTTGATGACAGATGAGGAGTTTGTTCTCAGCTGAAGATATCTGTGGCAATCTACACAAATACAAGATTACTCATGATGGATGAACAACTTGACTGCCACTTTGAGAGCGGGTTCCAGAAAGACTAATAAGTAGAATGCTGACATCCACTCCCCAGGGATTCGGTAAATCTCTTCTTATCATGCACGTATTGTGAAAAACAACAACATGTTGACTTTACCTTTAATGTATGCATAGTACTATACAGAAGCGATACATCAAGGAAGAAACAACAACAAGGGCAGAGAAGAACTAAAAATATTTCAAAAAGAAAGAAATGCACAGCTTCTGACTTGTTTCCAAGGCTCTTCATTACACAAAATGTTGGAGTAATCATGAAAGCATGGCAGACGTGGCGAGCTCCGTATAAGTCTCCTGTTTGGAGAGAAATAAACAAGTGGACTCAGCTGTTTGATGCCACGGTTATCTTCATACATATGGATCTTTCAGCTGCTTCTGAGTGCATTGTTCTAGCTCATTTGAATCATTGTCAGCTGCTGCTTCCCATGATTGGAACGGTTTTGCTCCTGCTCGGAGATAAGAGGAAGTTTAGGTTAGTGTGTGGGGACGTGATTTGAATAAATACATTTTGTGGTAATCAACAAAACAAATGTGGATGTGCCCTTGCAGTTAGCCAAGGGAATTTTATGTTCCTTTTTTTTTTTAAAGTCATGGGTTATTTAAAAATATATCTTGTTGCTAAGACACTTTACAACTTCTGTAATCTGCGGATGGTGCAGTCTCAAGGTGAATGTGTGTCATTTCCCTTTCTATTCGCTCTGACATGTTGCAGAAAGACTGGATGCCCTCAGAGCACAACTTTGATGATGGCTTGTGATGGCCTGCCCAGGTGCAAGAATAACATTAGACCTGCTGGACAGGTGGCAATGCGAGAGAGGAGGGCTTGGAGGCTCAATAATGAGGGGTATGCCAGCTAGACCCCCATCTGTTGCCATGCACAGAACTCTGATCCATTAAATTGCGGCACACTCAAGTTTTGTCACAGATGAGAAAATGTCTACTCCTCCGAAGTGTGAGTGCAGTGTTTTTCTTACCTTGAAGCCATTTTAAGTCACCTGTTAGAACACATTTTAACAGGCAATCCTCTGCCATCTAGTTTAATGATATTTGCATTGACAGTTTTGTTCTCATAAAATAAAAATCTCCGTTTGAAAGACAGAGCAGCTAGATGTCCCACCCCCCACTACACACACACACACACACACACACGAAGGGCTTACATATTCTTCCACCTATACTGTACTTGCTCTGTACCTCCTCATGCTAATCTATCGGGAAGCTATTTTTAAAGAGCCCACTCAGCCTGTGTGCTCACTAATTAGAATATGTGGCATTGCTCAGAGGAAGATGCCTCATAGGCTGTGAAATGCAGTGAAGCCAGAGATAAGAACTCCTTTAAAAAATTGTTAAATAGGGAGTCCCTCTCAAACCCATTTTCTTCCTGGAGGGTCAGTTCACAAATTACAAAGACATATGGTTTTGAATTCTGACACCACGCCAGTACAATGAATTGATTTCAATTTGGGTTGCTCCAGTCTTTGATTAATTTAGCATTTATGTTTTACAGTTGCATTGCATTATATCAGGGCCCAACCGATGTATCGGTTTACTGATGTTATCGACTGATATTGTCTTGTTGCAAATACATCACTATTAGTGTTATGTTTTCAGATAACTGTTGATACTAAAGCTGTTTTTTAAGGCTGGAAAAAATGTTTGGACTAGTGACTTAAAATGGTGAATCACAGGGTTTTTCCAACAGAGGGCAATCCGTTATTTATTTGATAATGAGGTGTTTTCTGTTCAGTGCACTGATGTTTGGAAGGTTGTGAGATATCCTGTCGCCATTATGTATTTTTGTCGCACGTATTTGACAATCACATTTAAAATATTATATGTAGAACATCGGCCAATATATCGGATATCAGAATTTTCTTACTTTCTAATATTGGTGTCAGCATCGGCCCCAAAAATCCCATATTGGTCAGGAACTACATTTTGCATCTATCTCTCACTCTCTCTCTCTCTCTCTCTCTCTCTCTCTCTCTCTATATATATATATATATATATATATATATATATATATA
>JAPQLA010000023.1:22495067-22517008 GCA_029822935.1 Naso vlamingii | reverse complement strand
TAAATGTTGGTCCAGGTCCAGCCATGTTTCCTACAGACAGACGTGCTCACTTTAGGGCATGCTCCCTCTTGTGGCATTAGTAAGAAACAACTCGCCTTCATACGTGCTCTGATTTTGGTCGGCTGTTAGTGTTTCTATTGTTCATCAAATCGCTCTGAAAAAAGCAAAAAGTGATCAACGATATCATTTGCAACTGTTGTCGTTACAGTTGTAGTGTGGACTCCACCATACACTTGAGTCAGAATAATTTTTATCTTTTTACAGTTAGTTACAGTTACATTTATAGTTCTTGGTTTGAACAGTCTTTTGCTCTCTATACTGACAAGTCCACTCTGCACTGAGGGGGATGTTTAAAGCTAGAAGTTATTATTCCTAACAGATATAGACATCTGCAAAAGCCACTGAACAGAGTTAAGGGGAGTTCATAAATTTACCCATTGCTCCAACTTCCATTTTTCTGTTTAAAAATAAAATTGTGATTTCATCTTTCCATTCATACGAGAGCAAGCATTACAAAAATACTTCTTACATTACGTTAAAATCTGATATCAGCACTGATGTGAGATGTGGGAATTTTATATCTCTAACAAACATCATGTGCCCCAAGTCTGCCCCAACGCGGTGTCTAGTATACAAATGTTCTTTTATTAGTTTTACCTGCGTACGGTGGGTTTTATTAAGCCGCTTGGGCAAACAGACCTGGTGTGATGCATCTCCAAGTCAAAGAGAGATAAAGAACAAAGCAGAGACTGGAGGGCTCGACTTAAAAACTTCATTTCCATGTCAAAGTGTCAAAGAGGAGGAATGTCAATCAGTGCTCCCGATCCAAGTCTTTTATAGGTGCTGCTTTAAAGTTTTCTTTAGCGAGTATGTGCTGGGAGCAGCATGTTTTGCCATTGGTTCTTTTGTGGTAGATCATTGCCGCCAGTGTCTGCTGTCAGTCAAATCTATCCCCACTGGGGGACCAGCGTACAAAGCTCCAGGATGACAGCAGGTGTAATAGCAAAAACATGTCATATTTATTTCATGCTCTGATGATTTGTTTTTCAACAATTTATATTAGAAGCACAAAGCATTACAAACCTCAAAATGCAACTGTCATCCAGTGTCAAATAATTTGTTTGCAGAGTATAGAGCCATACAAATTACTTGTGTCGCTGAATGACAGCTAGGCTTCAAATTGTAATCTATTGAGGAAAAAATCCACCCACAGTCATTCTCTTTGCATACATAAAGTGGCCTATATATTTCTTTCACAGTGACACAAAGGCACATTCCAATACACAACACCTCCAACGTGGTGACTAATTTTATACTCTGTGAGACAAAAAATCCAAGACATTTGAGCCTAGACAATTAACTATTACTATTTTTTTTATTTTGTGTGTGTGTGTGTGTGTGTGTGTGTGTGTAAGTTAAATCTGTGTATGTCTTCATTTTAAATTGGGCTCCCATCCCATCGAGCCAAGCAAAGATAAATAACCCACAAACCCTTTAAGAGATGTTACACTGTCATACCTCTCTTCCTCCCTGCTTTTTGCTAAGACATCATATTCATCAAACATCAAATTGCCAGTGTGTCAACTGTGTTACATTTTTAAATTATTGAATATGAAAAGCAACAAAAGCCGTTGAAACTTTTTCTGGTTACTGGAAAAGTATGTTAAGACATGTTTACTGCCAAAGAATCAAATAGGTCAAGCTAGTTTTATGTTTTCACACTACTGTGTGCACGTCTCCTATGTGAAGAGGGCTGATGATCACAGTGTTTCCCATACAGAGTGTCTACTATAGCAAACAGCGGGGGGTTGTGTTAAATATTTTTATATGCAAATTAATGCATTATGTCATCAACAACTTCTGACCTTCATGTTGAATCTGAAATATGTTTGAATCTGACAGCTTGATGTTATGGTAACTTTGCTTTGAATTATCGAGGGACTTCATTCTTCCCAATTACAGCAAGCTGTATACATAAAAATTAACTGTATATGGGATTTTTATGTTCAGTACATAAATACATATATTTTAATATATTTATTTCAAGTGTAACCACTCCTTCATGAGTAAATATCACAACTCTGAACTTCTTGCATAAGTTAAAAACGGTAACTTGTTCAGTAAATGCGGAAACACAAACAAAAACAATATTACAAAGTTTACAACTTACATCTGTTTAACAAATACTAACAACATCAAAAAACACATTCAGCTAAAAAATTTAATTTAAATATCTTCTGAAATTGTAGAATATGTGGCCGGCCTTTATTTTCTTCAATACCTGCAAGTATGTGAGTGTGTCATGCTGCGTCCATATTTTAGTGCAACAAGTCAAAATAACGAACAAACAAACAAGAAGATTTAACAGGTTGGGGGAAGTAGGGTTTGGCGTAGCAGTTGAGCCATTGTTACCAATACCTGACAAAAGTGCTGATAAACAGTTTGGTATTATAGCTTTCACTATGATGTTGCACAAAGCAGCCACCTTGTTCGTTAAGGTTAAGGATGGTTAAATACTGCCACCCTTTCACGTCGCAGATCTAACTGGAAGAGGTCACACCGGTTAAAACTTCTAACGGTGAAATTGGAAATTCTGATTTGTCAGTTC
Source organism: Naso vlamingii (assembly GCA_029822935.1). Taxonomy (NCBI): domain Eukaryota; kingdom Metazoa; phylum Chordata; class Actinopteri; order Acanthuriformes; family Acanthuridae; genus Naso; species Naso vlamingii. The sequence continues at coordinate 22,514,400 of JAPQLA010000023.1, read as the reverse complement.
GAAAGAAAAGTTCCATTTTATATCAACACGAGATGCAATAGTGATAGCATTGACATTGCTGACCATTATGTTGCTGTAAACAGGTTTCCCTTTTTTATCTGTTAATTTTTTTTACCTATTATGACTGCGTCACTTTCAGATTTGGGGTCTATGTATTTATTCGTCTGTCCGCTGATTCTGAGAGAACTTCTTTGTCGATTGGTATGATCGTCCAAATCGAGGCCATAACGTATTTCTACTGCAGAAAGACATGGGAGTATGAATCATATGTTTTATTTCAGTACCTGTAGCCATCAGCAGCAGGAATGACCTATGCATTGGTGCCCATTTTACGCAAGGTTTTTAAATGTGACATATTTATTTTAATAAAGAGTCTTCCATCTATTAACCTACCTTTCAAACATAATTCCCTGGTTCATAATGTTTTCTCTAAGTCCTTTGTTGACCCACTCTCTGTGTTTTAAGATTAGGAGGGGAATATTTGTGGAATATCTGAGGATTTTACAAATGAGCCTCAATACAAGAATAGTATTGCAGCATATGAACCTTAAAGTCTTTTCTCACATGTATTTCCTTGGATGGTTTTGAGCTACTTTCCTGCTCACTCATCTGCTTATCCCTGTAGGACTTAGTCAGGTTTAAGGGCATGGAAGCTACAGAGGACCTTTCTGAGTTGTCAGATATTAGCCCAGTGTAAGAGAATAACTTGCAAAAGATTGTAAAAATCATAAAGTCTTTTTTATTACAAAATAATTTACTACAATCAAAACAAATAAAATAATATTATGTTTATCTGCTAAACAACGTGTGAATGTGCAAGCCTTAGAAATTGCTTTTTTCACGTACCGACATTGAATTGCTATTCTCAGATACACTGGCCTTAGATCTTGTGTGACTTAGCGGTACAGTGTTACCTGCTTTATGTGAAGAAGGACCCGTGCTCATTGCACATCCCCACTCTGATTTTACTGGTTGATGATTTCACATTTCCAGTGGGGGCGTGTCTAGGGAGTGGCCAGGGAAGGTATGGGTCACCCCTGTAATCTGGTTGGTTGGTTATCTGCCCAGTCAGAGGCAGGCCTGACTGATATGTTTGACGAGTAGAGGTGCAATTCAATTTTGAACCTACAGGTAGTAAAAGCCCATTTTGAAACTAAATGAAACTTTGAACACTGTAATGTCAGTAAATGTAAGTAGACATGGGTAGTTGGGAACAAAAACAGTAAATTACTACCATTTCAATGCTTCTGTGTGCAAGGGTATACATGTTGGTACTACAAGCCACTATGCTGGGACACACCTCTGATTTCCAGCTATTTGTATTAATATATTATTATTATTAATATTATTCCTAACAAATTTAAAATGACAACAGCAGTTGGAGACCATTTGTCTGAAACAGTGTTTCCTAGTCAACTACTCAGCCAGTCACAGTATCTATAACTGTGCTGATCTCATCTACTGTTTCTAAAAAAATATTATAGTGTAATAAAATGTAGATCCATGTGTTGTAAGGAAATGGTCTTTTCGACAGTTGTCAACTAGTTAACATTAAAATATCCAAATAGTAATTTTTTTTTCTCAGTCTATAGTTTCATTTCTTTTGCATTAATATCATATACAACAGTGATGGTGAATTATATTTTACATGTACTGAAGCATTGTAGTTTACATGAATCTTTTCTTTTCATGTCATTGTCATTTCTGACACTTTGGAGGAAAATATGTGATAATACTTTCAGCTCAAGTAGGCTACATTTGTCTAACAGCTGAAGTTGTTTGTTACTTTGAAAATTAAGAATTTTTCATGCAAAACAAATAAAGAGCCAAAAATATATGATGTGTTGTTGATAATGAAGAAGTTGATTGACAGGGAATTAAAGACAACTATTTTCACAATTGTTTGTGGTTCTAGTTGCAGTTTTTACTTTACAAAAGTTTACATTAATTTGAATGATTTTGATTAGTTGTGGAAAATGCTTGGAGTACTTTTATTACTTTAAGTACATTTGCCCTGTTATACTTGCATGCTTCTACTTAAGTAACATTTTTAATGCAGGACTGTGACTTGTAATAGAACACTTTCACAGTGTGGTATCAGTACTTAGAAGTTCCGCCACTGCCATGATTAGTTTAAGTAAACACTGAAACACGAAGCCCTGGGGAAAAAGACAAGAAGTCATTTTAATTACCTCTTATTATTTAATTATTTAAAAAGATACAAACATATAATCAAAGCTTAATGGATATCAAACAATACAGTATCATAGACAGTCAGTGCTAATGAGTTGATTAAAGCTACCACTGTGTGAACATATTGAAGCATTGTAGTTTTCAAACCCACATTGATTCAAACTGGTAGAATATCAACTATGTTAGACATCTCACAGGGGAACCCAGCAAAAAATTTACCAGGACTACAGTTGTGAGGTTTTTACTGCCTCTTTACCCTCTAAATACCAAAGACAAAAATACAACATGTGCAAGGTTGTTACTCAAGGGTGAACAAGTTTGGATTTAAAATTAAAGACAGTAATAACAACTAAATGAGCCATTTGTTTCTTGAGAATCTAAGTTTATACAACAAGGACTTTTACCGGCAAATTAATTGAGAAATTAGGTCACAGAATAAAATAAAATTTCACCAATAAATATTTGTCAGCAGGCAGTTGGTTGCATACTGTGTTAAGCAGGAGGGTCATTAAAAGAAGCAATTTTGGAAAGCGCTTAAAATGTTAAAAAATGCATGTGCAAAAGCCTCTGCTGCCCTCATGAAATAAACAAAGCCTTAAATTGTTATGCAGTTATGCAGGCTGAGGACAACTTGACCCAATGAAAGTAGAACAATTATAACCTGAAGGAAAGCCAAATTTTAAGTCTTCCAAACTGGACCTGACCAAACTTTATATAACCCATATAATAGACCAAGATTTTTGGAAATATCCAGTGGTGCAGTTTCTGCCTTGTTAAAACAGATGCAGAGGTGCTGATTACAGGAGGGCCCCCAGTTGCTGAAGCTGCTTGCCTCTTGGGGTTCTAGTTCAAAGCAGGTGAGTCAAGGCACATTCACATTCTCATGAAAGCTGCTCTGCGTGCTCTCTGGCGATGCTAGCAGCCGCCTTGAAACAGACTGACAGCTTCTCTGTGGCAGCGCTGATGCTGTAGGCGACTTGATGAATAAGAGGAAAAGCTGGAGAGATTTGTGTTTGACGCCACAGAGGTACTTACTATCCCCCTACTGTACTTCAGGGTAAAATGCAACGCCTTTCACTCACTAATGCAGGGCCTCTGACTTCACAGTGTCCTCAAATGGCATGTGATGCTTAAAATCAGGTCTCAAAAGTAATTTCATTTTCAGTGTATTAATCAATATAAGCATGATGTCCTGGGGGCTGAGAGGCTGGATGTAATTTCTTTCTTTTTTTCTTTTCTTTTCTTTTTTTTTTTTTTGGTATGTGTTTGTTTTTCCGTTCTTCATTTGTAGTTTTTTCTTCTTTGTCTTCTTCCTCTTGTTATTGTTCTAAAATTTGTTACAAAAACCACAAATAATTAATACAAATCAGATCCAAAAGGATTTTCATACTTTTTAAGAAATTGTGTAGGAGAGACCAAAGAATGAATAAATACCATTCTACATAATTGGATTTTTAAACTGTCATGTCTACAACAATTTTATATGTAACTAAGTAAAATGATACTGTTGTAACTTATAGTAAAAGAGACTAAAAATTAGTTTATTTTGCCTTATTTTCTCCTCAATGTGGTTGTTTTTATTAGAAGATGAGAACATTTTGTCTTTTCTCAAGTACATGACCATAAAGCATCAGGCAAGACAGTGAACAGTTTTCCAGCTTCCTCCTTTGTTTACATACACGAGATCATGTAATCTGCGGTTGCTTGGTGAGGGAGGATTAGGTGCAGGTAGATCTAAAAAAAAATCAATGAAATAAATACTATATTGGTCAAAAATGTCAGAAGTGAATAATTTGGATTCTAGCACATAAATTACGTTAGACAGGGATGCATGACTTCACCTGTAGCATGTCATGTCAGTGAACACGGGCACAAACAAACAGAGGATCTAAAACATATTGAATTTGAAAAACTGCGGCTTAACATCAAAGGTGGTAATCTTGAAAAAATTACTTTTACAATGGGAGTGTTATTGGATCCATCATCTAAAAGCCCTCTTTCCTATGAGCATAAATGAGGAAAAAGGCTTGATCCCTTTTCAGTAAACATGGTGACATTGGAACTTTCAAAATATCCTCACTAAGTACTAAGTATCCTCACTTTCTCTAAGACCGTGTATTAGTCACTGCAACAAGATTTTAGCAAGGAATTTAAAAATATATTAATCAAAAAATTGTTTTGTGTTGGATATCATATATGTTATGAGTGGATTGGAGCCCCCAGATCCACACCCCTGTGTCAGCCTCTTCCAAAATTTTTTTTTTATAACAAACTCTTTCCTGAACTGTACGAACCAGATTCAACTGAATCATTTTATTTCAGACTCATCTGGTCCATATCTGTCTCTGTTCTGCATTACTGGGGGCCCTACATTGAGTATTTATAACAATTTATGGTGTGGATTACACATTATGTGTCTCTTGGAAGTTTTAAAAATCCCTTGATTTGATCACAGAATATTTCTTGTAACATTGGGTTTTTGTTTGTAGGGAATTTATCTGCATTTGCACAAAATATGAAGCCCTGCTGGCCAAAACTATTGTGTATATTGTCAGATGGATGGATGAGTAAACTCCAAATAATACATTTCTGAGCAGACCTGCTTTTCTTTGTATAGATGCATGCATTAAGGACAATGCACCAGTTTGCTAGAGTGCAGTGACAGACAGGCGCAAATTATTTTGTCACAACAGGATATTTCAGCATTTTGTTAAGCCATTTTATTAGAAATTACTACTATAAAAAACTGTGCACAATAAGAATCTTTATCAATCTGTCAACCTCAATAGTAACAGGAAATGTGCAGTAGTAGTGTAGTGTAGTAGTAGTAGTGGTACCACTGAAAAAAATTAATCCCTTTGCACAAGACAAAACCAAAGAGAGTCACTGAAGTGGAACAAACGAGAAATATCAGCCCAAAATGATGATGATGTACCGGTAGGTGATTGGAAGAGGCTGTTAGCATTTAATAGAACAAATGATTGAACAAGTCATGTGCGTGAGCGTGTGTGTGTGTGTGTGTGTGTGTGTGTGTATGTATTTGTGAGTGAAGGAGTGGAGTGAGTATACACGTTTGTATTGATTTACTCAGGTTTGAACTGGATGGCAGAAAGTCCAGGGGGAGGAAGAGGTGAGGGGGGAGGATGTAGTGCGAGGAGGATCTAAGGAGGTGAGGAGGGCAGCAGCTCCAGTAAAAAGTCCTTCTGAGGCTTTTGTCAAGTAGTGCCTTTGTCCTTTTTGTCTTGTTCGGGTGCAGTAGCCCCATTCAGCTTTTTTCACAGTAAAGTGACACAACCACACAAAGCATTAACAGTAAAGCAGCGGTAAATTACAAAAAGCTTCAATTCTAAGTGAAGAGGCATTTCTAAATGAAGACAACATCACAGGTTAAAAGAAAAAAATCACAGATCAAGATCTGAAGCTGTGTAAATGGTGACTGTTTTGGGTGTGCAAAAAAAACAAAGAAAAGGATAGAAAGAAAAGGTGTGACTACAACTATGGAAATCCACCCCGCATGGCCCCGGGAGGGTGTGCCTGTTTGTGTTGACTTGGATGTTTGAGAGATGGTCCTGGAGGAGCAAACACGCCCAACCAACCGAGTCAATGCTCGTACTGCTCTCCCTTCACTTTTCACTCTACTTTGACTTGACTTTCAAAGGCCAAGGATTCTCTCCCTCAAAGGAGATGCACAGAAAAACAACAACAACAACAGCACTGCAGCTGTCTATGTCAGAAAGTAACATCTAGAAATAAAATTTTATGTTTTTCACGTTTTAGTTAACATACGAGCTGATTTCTGTTTTTCTCTGCTTCGTTTTTGTAGCAGCCCTTGGCATCATTGAACACGAAGAGCTCACTGGTGCAAAAACCTTAATTCATCTATCGAGCACCGTGAAACTAAAAAAGGCAGAGAGCCACAATAGGTTTTCAAAACAGTGTTTACAAACTGATATATTATTGATCATCATTCATAAATAACAGTGTTGTCATTTATCTTAAACACAATAACTGCATTAATTTACAAGCACATTTACTTACAGTTGTGATTTTAAAAAACAACAACTTTACATTTATCAAAAACATTCTCATGCACTACTCAAGCTGTATTGCAATGTCCGTTAACATGATAAATCAACATGACAAACAATCTGTTGTTATGACAGGTGTTTGGAATGTGTAAACAGAGCATACCTTGCTTCGCCTAGTCCCCTTTAAAGTTGGCAACTTTAAAGAGGACTGGTGACAGGTACTCTTAACTCCGACACATCACACTTGCAATTCAGCATAAACAACATGACTTAATGTAGCACACAAGAATCAAACAATAAAATTTGTACACATACATACCGTGCTGATCTGGTCGAGGGACCCCTGCTAGCGGCTTGGCAAACTTGGTGTGTGATGACACCAGCATTTTTTACACTCGTTCTAGAGTCCTCAGCCCCAGACGCACTGGAACTTGAATAACACACGACCTTACTTAGTGTGGTGGCCACTTACAGTTTTCAAAAATGATTTTTCTGTTTTTCTCCATGAAGGAATTGCACAAAATCTAACTGTTCCCCAGAAATGGTAGTATTTCAAAAGCACATTGGACCCCTGTTGCTTTTTCTGACTCTTTGCAGGCAAAACGCAGGTGAATGCCACAGGAAAGTCATTCACAGTGAGAAGTAGCCTCCAGTTCTCGGTGGACAAGCGGGACGATGGTGTCGCCTACACCTGCAGCGTGGAGCATGTGTCTCTGTCCAACCCTTACATGACAACTGAGGTCCTGGAGGTCCACTGTGAGTGCTGTCATACACACCGTGCAAAGCTGGATTAGGTTTAAGATTAGCATTGAGTAGAAATACAAGGATTGAGATTACATTTATGTCTGCAGGTTTAGCTTTGCATTTGCTCAGGATTAGTGTAGGATTAGTTTGCAGGTAAGGGATTAGTACGAAAGCAGAACAGGGATATGGGCGAAAGCTAAGAGCTGCCCAATGGGTAAAGTACTAACTACTGTTGTACTTTGTCAGTGTCAGAGTTAAAGCCTGTAGCACATAGCACCGTCATAGTGTTCAAATGTTTTGTCTTCTTTTCACAGATGCTCCCCATCTGGAGATCACACATTCACTGATTATTCCACAGGAAGGGCAGTACCTAAAATTGGAGTGTGTTTCCATAGGCAACCCCATGTAAGTGGGCATTTTCAACTTCAAGGTGGTGGCAATAACTAGCAGGAAAACATAAATCTGACTTGAAATGTGATTCCTCTTCATTACAGGCTGTAATTTCTTCAAGAATATTTCTTCAGGGTTTTCATTATTACTTTGCAATCAGAAACTTATAAGCAGCAAGATACAAAAAAATGTGTCTATGTTTTGTTTTCTTTCCCAGACCTGAACCGGTGCTGTGGTCAAAAGATGGAGGAGAGCTGCCAGACACCGAGCGCATGATTGTGGAGGGCAGGGAATTAACCATCACCACACTAAACAAAACAGACAACGGCACATACCGCTGCGAGGCCAGCAACCATCTGGGGACCGGCAGTGCTGAATATATACTGTTTGTATATGGTGGGTACTGTAATGACTCGTCTTGCTATGGATGACCAGTTTTGCTGTTGAATCGTATCCAAGGCTTTGTGGCATACTGTAACTCAAAGATGGTTGGTGCTCATTATAAATATAAAGCCAGCAGAGGGTTTGTCAGTATGGAAGTTTAAACTGAACAGAAAAAAACAACAACATGGAAACAAAACAATAATTGCTACCTTAGATATTAAAGAGGCAGCAATAGAAGTGGATCAAGTTCAGTATCTCCAGTAAATACATTGTTTCTGTCAGATAATGTGATGATCGTAATGACTATTGGAGACACGTTTAAAGAACATTTTTTAAAAGCAATGTTTTATGACAAGTAGAGAAATTAAAATAGAGAAATGTAGAGAATTTAAAAAAAAAAACTAATTGGTGATAAACTTGTGAATATCATCTGGCATAGACTCCATCCCCCCGTGACCATATCAAGCAGGTATAAACAGGTATATGTAGTTTCTTTTTTACCATTCAAACAAGTACACAGTATTTTACATCCAAGCAATACACTTCATGATAACATGTGATGCCTAAGACTTAACATTTTTAGTTGCTGGTCGCAGTTATTGTGAATACGCACTTGTTTATTTGATTTTTGAGTGAACTGAAAACTTCTTTACCTTATAATTATTTTGACCATAAAATCAGGGCCAACTTAGTTTTGTTCAGAGTGGTTTAAAAAGATCTCACTTAAAAGAACCAACCAGTGTGTTTGCAAGGTTCAGCTTCTCAACAACAGATTACATGCATTTCAAATTATGTCTCTGCGTGTTTGAGAGCATCTTGTACCGTTTTAGATTTATGGAAACATTTGTCATACCCAGTATGACAGCCATTGGTTTCCATTCATATTGGAAAAAAAATTAAACTCATTGAGTCTGTATACATTTTTCAGTACTTAATTAACAGTACTATAAATGTGTCGTCTTAACATAACGTGCGTAAAATAATTGACTGTGTACTTATGTAGCCTTACAAAGAGAGATCAATTGAAAACAATGGATATCTAGGACAACAGAACTGATGCAAATGTCTAAAATTTAGCAACATGATTGATGGACAGCATTTATCAAGCACTTTTTTAACCTTAGTCGTATAAAAAACTTGACCGTTGGCTCACACACACACCAATGGCAGCAGTCCACTGGGGTTGCACCAGTTGGGGTTCAGTGTCTTGCTCAAGAAAACTTCAACATGTAGAAAATAAATCATCAACTTCTCCATCACTGAACAAGATGGTTTACCTTCTTTAACAATGCTGCCCCACTTCTTTTATTCAAAATGAGGTATCTGTGATGTGAAGTCTTTTGGATTTGTGGTAAATGGGATTAAATTGGTAAAACCTCACAATCTTTTGTACGAACCTGATAGATGGATTGCATGTGTGTCAGATGTAATGCAACATCGGGTAAAATACAGTTGGCTTCCAATAACTGACCACAAATATTAAAATAAGGATGCTTAGTTCTTTTTCAAGTGTTATATATGTGTAAATTTGTGTTTTAAATGAATATAATTGAGGTAAATTCCATTTTTGGACCAGCACTGCACTGCAACAATGTGAACTCCTGCAGGTCACCAGTTTGCAGAACATTTCCTCAAGATTTTCCCCTCAAATCTTAAATTGGCATGATGCAGGATAACCTAGTTTACCTCACTGTACATACTGCTGCACAGGTTTAGCTTTTGGACTATTCCTATGAGGAAGCAGGAAGAAACGGTTAAGGATGCAGAATTTGGCTTGCGAGTACCGCCTGGAGGAGAGATAAGTTAATCCCGAGACAGAGCAGTGGCTCAGAGAATAAAGACAGCATGGTGCAGGAAATGGATCATTAAGGCCTCTGCAGCACATGTTTATAACGTTTATCAAATACAGTCAAGTGAAATTACAAAAACACAGACCGAATATTAAAATTCAACATGGTTTTATTTGTCTCCGTTTTTGCCAATTAAAGAGTCCCACACTAGACTGCAGTCTGTTTGTGAGCTACTTATCATAGCTCAGACGCCGGACTTATTCAAGCTCACAAGCAGTTCGTGGATGCACAGCAGCTTCTTTGTTCGATTTTAAAGGCAGAGGGTTTTGGAGAGAGAAAGCCCTTCATCGGGAAAAAACGAAGGAAAAGGAGGATGACACATTCGTCCTTTCAGCTTTTGTTAACTCAGTCTCTTCTTTCTGCAGGCTCATTGAACAGAGGTAGACAGTGATGTCAGGCTAGTCCATATCATCCTGTCATATCTGGGAGCTATGCGCTGGACTAGGGTTTTTCTTTTCTTTTTTCATTATTATTTTAAAAAAGAAACATTCCAATTTGTTGAATTAACCTGGGTTGTTAGATTTATACATGTATGTGCCAAGGAGCTGTTTTTCATTTTTGTCAGATTAACAGAGGAAATAGAAAAGCAACAACCCTCAGCAGCCCTTTCACACTAAATCAAAGACCCTGGTTTTTCGAGAAGGATGAAAAATTGAGCCGAGTTGGTAAAAGATGTGCGAGACGGGTTCATTTCCACTGATGATGACAGTCATTCTTCAGAGCTACACCGTGTCTGGCTGAATACTTACCGGGTCTCTTCGGATCATCTCAGCCTCTAAGCCTAATTTGCTAATGACAGGAGAGCTGAGAAGCAATAAATGTCATCTCTCCACCGCAATTTATCACCGTCTGCAATTATACTCCTTAATACACTGTATGAAATACAGCAAGGAAGTAGAGAGTGTGATAATTATTCTGAGTGAGATGTAAGAGAGATGGTAACTAACAGTAGTTCGGTTAAATACAGTTCAGAAAGGACTGCATCTGTAAGCTGCAGACCTGCTTCTCACCCTCTTACACTTTTATTTCACATGTCAGTGTACATATTCGCCCCCACGAGCATGACACCTGAGGAGTTTTAGATTTTCTTTGTGTGATTAATTTGCCAGCCCATCATCAGTTGCTTGCAAATTTAATAGATGTAAGAAATACGAGTCCTTCATGAGTGACTCATCCTTTTCCCAAAGATATTGCTGAAATAAATTAGTCAGTCAGAGCTTGAGTCATTATTTAATCATCTGTGCATTTTTTCCCATCATTTTGCCAGTATTCACTGAGGTGAAAGACAAGAATTAACCCACTGCACCAGCCTTGTGCAGTAATTGATTTGCGCTGTTTGATTTTCCTGTAAGTTTTCTAAAAGTGAGCCTGTTCCCAGCGGGAAGGTTGGTTTTTGCTCTCCGTTGTTTCTGTTTTTGTTTAGCAGACGTCATCACTTTAGCACCTCCATCTTCAGCTCCCTCGCCTCCCTCTCTAGCCTCTATTCTTCCAATCCGCAAATGCTGACATTCCCACATCAGGCATAGGCAGTCACAGCTGCGTTCGCAGGTACGCTTGCAACCCCCTCCATGGCCCCGCCTCAACGCTCCTGCACTCACAAACATGACACTGAACACACAGTTGATGATTGATGAGCTAACAACCAGGCTTTGAGCTAGAAAATAGCTTTGTTTTACTGGGTGGATTCAATACTGTCTTTTTTTTCTTACACAGTAATGTTACTGCACTGGTAATTTTATTACTGTCCCTTATTAGTTTTAGTATTGGTAGATAACAGTGCACAGACACTGTAGGACTACGTTGTCACATCAGGTATTTCTGTTTGTAAACCATCACACAAATTTACATCTTTGCAGAAGAAGAAAATAGAAAACATGAGAGTGTTTATACTTTCGTTCTTCGGCTGAGTGGTTTCTACCATTACAACCAAACAATACGAACACATGTAATTACTTTTGAATAATATTGATCAAAATAAAATTTTATATGTGTTTGCTTCCATTCATTTCTTATAATGGAATAACTGGTGGCATGTTGGTGTACGACTCTGCCACATTGAGCCAGATGAGCACTGTGCAGGTAGAACGTGCTGAATGGCTGCAAACAAAATAGCTTTGGACTTGTGATGGAGAAACACAATGGTTGAGAGTAAGATTTAGGGTGTTTTATTTTGATAACCAGCTCATGAACCTTAAATTCACCCTGTAAAACTTTCCTGAAGACAAGCAGGTTATATTGCGTGTCTATCACTGAAACACATTATGTGCATCCTTGCGGTCTAATAAACATATTGCATTCCATGCATTAAATGCATTTTGTTTCTTGTAAAGTTTATGCAAATATTTTAAGTTGTGCATTGTTTACATCTATGTTTGCTGGATTATAGGCTCACTTACTGACTTTGCGAATTGTTCGACTGTCAGTCAGAGGATTTACTTCAAATTTGGGGCAGGATTGTGAATTATGTTGATCCCACATGCATTTGGGTCCTTCTGCAAATGCACAATACAAACATATACATAGGCACACACATATTGCCTCATAGGATTATATATTTGAACCTGGCTTCTCATAAAAATGCAAGAAAAAAAATTCATTTAATAGTTGGCTAAGAAACGTTACTATCTTGCTGTATTTTGGTTCTTTTACTTACCTTCCATCATATCTTTCATCGCAGACTGTCTGTTTAGTACCCAATTGCAAGTGAATGACATGATACTTGAAAGTTTAAAAGTAGATGAAAAATCCTGAAGGATTATTGTATTTGGGGTCAGTCAACACAAAGTTCAAAAGTATACTTTTTCAATTACCTAATAATGTTAAAGGCATACAGATAGTTTTGTTTTTTATTTGCAGTGGTTTTAAGGTATTTGTATTCAAGATCTATGTAATGCTCAGAGCATTAAAATAATAAAATTAAAGTGGCTATATCCCACAGGAGATGAGTAAGAAAATATTTTTAACCTTTTTTAACCTGACTCATTAAGGATGTACAATGCATTTTACACCCCAAAAAACTCAGTCTGTAAGCCTTTGTTCTTCATCTTGTCCTTGTTGATGTATCTTGTGCTGCTCTCCCAGTGAGCGTTTCCAGTAACTCCATGCATTTGGCTCAGACAGCAAGCTTTGCTTTGTGTCACTTCTGCACACTGTCAAAGTAAAAACCCAGAAAAACAGGCCATGTTATTTTCTCAAGTTTCCTTTAAACTTTGTGGTCACCTTTTTTATCATGGTGTTGTTCCCCTCGTCTTCCCTTACTGCTGTCACTGTCTGCAACCATGGCAACAGCCAAAGACTTTCCAGGGCCTACAACAGGTAAATATCCCACTAGACGATCATTGCGAGCCAGATTTACAGTGTGTGATGCTGGATCTGGATCTGGGTCAGGACACATCACGACCTCCACACAGCATGAGCCAAACCATCACCATGCATGGATGCTCACTCTGCTGACGCCAGCTGCTTTCTCTCCAGCCATGTCACAGGCTGCATAAGTTATCACACAATATGTTTCTGGTTGGGTTTGTCTTTGCACAGTGGAAATGGAAGGCTCTGTTGGAGTAGAGCTGGGCTGGAGATTGTTTCTGTGCTGGTGTGTAAATATTTGATTTCAGATCATGTGGTTACAGCAGAAATGGAATGGGAAGTCCAAAATTCTTTGTGGGAACTCTTTCACATTTCTGATCTCTATTTATTATATTTTACGACATTTCTGATTTAGTCAGTGTGCACAGGTTGCAGAAATTTATATTTGATACAGTATTCATTTGAGAGAGATTGTTATTTTTATAAGGTTTAAAATACTTGTTGTTATGTCTGTGCGAGACAGGATGGTAACAAAACTGCTGGCAAACTGAGTCATTGTTGTGTCCCTGACATGTGTAGTCTTCATTTTGTGATAATGTGTGCGGTTTCTTTTGTGTTAGCGTTTTAAAGACATTCCAATTTTTAAAACCATCTTTTGTAGCATTACCTTGCTGTAGTTTATTCCAGGATTGTTTCAGTTAAAGCTCAAAACTTGTGTTGCGCAAGTATAAAGCATATGATGGTGACAGCATAAGTAGCAAGTTGTGTTGTGATGTTGTCTTTGTGAGCTGTGTGCATGAGCCCAGTGTGATATAAAAATTGCTTATGCCCCTTGCTGACAGAGAATCACCTGGAAGATCATTATATTCATCCACATGCAACCAAACTGTTGTAATAAAGCAGTTAATGGGTCAAAGTCTGAAGCGCCTGCTTGTGAGTCCCTGATAAAACAATTGTGGTGGTTTTATTCTGCATGGTGTTAAATAAACTGCATGTTTCACAACTTCATCTTTTTTATTTTTAAAGCCCCACACTTTGGGATGCTGAAAATAAGGGTTGCATTCTGTAATTAGGGGAGGATAATGAGGTTTGTAGGAACATCCCCGCCGTCATTTCCCAGGGTCACTTTGCAAAACTGAGCACAAGCCATAGCCATTCATCAGCTTGAGATAATGAGAGCATACAAGGTGCACAGAAAAGACACAGCCACTCACAGTTTATTACAGGACAGACACAAAGACATGCCCCTGCTTGGGAAACCTTCAGCTCGCTCTCTGCCCAGAGGACGCCTCATGTTAAATAACACTTATTTAAATAACCAGATACTCGGCAGCCGAATGTGGCAGCGTGCACAAGGAAAACACAAAGAGATAGCATGTGTAGAGGCTTTGGCAAACAAACTAAAACATCACTTAGAGCTAGACTTTAGTTTTCTTGCAGCACATTGCAGTTGCTAATGCCACAATTTGAATTGTGCAGAGATCTGTGTTATTTCCCATGATTACTTCTTTTATACCTCTATTCATGCACTTCAAAGCAGTGATGTCAGTTTGCTCTAAAGTGACAGAAGCTCATTTGGGACTGTCATGCCATGTGTGTTAGAGCTACATCTGGATTTTTCAGGATAATTGTAGGAGTAAAATATTTTCATTGCTGTTAAGTAAAATTCTTCAGCCACATCTTGCAGCTGTTAATTATTATCCCTCCACATTTCCCTCCATCTCTGTCTCTGCCTTTTTTCAGACCCTAATGCTTTAGGACAACACGGACCTGACCACGCTTTAATCGGAGGTGTCGTCGCAGTGGTGGTCTTCATCACCTTGTGTCTGATAATAGTTCTTGGACGATATCTGGCCAGACATAAAGGTAAAAGAGGTCGCTTGAACTCCCTTGAATAACAATTTTCTTGCTCATATTGAGAGGGTATGTCTAATGCTTTCAGCTTTTCAGGTTGAATAACTTGCTTTGGCTCTGTGTGTCTGCAGGGACATATTTAACACATGAGGCCAAGGGAGCAGAGGACGCCCCCGACGCAGACACAGCCATCATCAATGCCGAGGGAAACCATGTGCACGCAGAGGAAAAGAAAGAGTACTTCATTTAGACTTTTGTTACTCTTCCTTTGTTTCATGACAACTTTTGACAGCAGACATGCAATTTAAGCTGCCTCAGCGTTACTACATGATCTGTTCTGCTTCACTTATGATTCTTCTGTTTTCTCCAGAAAGCTCATGCTTGGATATGCTTGTTTTCGAAGCATTTGCTGACAATATAGCCTTCTTCTTATATATCAATGTAAACCATGTACAATTTCTTTCTGTTTCAGTTTTACAGTGCCTAAATGCTGTACATTTTTCTGCATTTCTTTTATCACTTGCATTACCTTTTTCTCTACTCTCTCTTACTTTACCTGTTAAACAACTTTTGCAGATTTTTTAAAATTCAGTGATAAAATTGTACTTCAAGTCAACCTAGTGTCAAACCTTAGCTTTTCAGAGTGTTTTGCTTTAGGAGCAGAATGTGTTTAATACATCCATTTTTAAACATAAACTTTAGAAGAATATTTTTAGGGTTTAAACAGTGGTTTTGGATGTTGCCTTGATTTTACCCCATCCTGGCAATACTGCATACATTTTAAAAAATTGTAACAAAGCAGACACTTTGACAAAACAAAACATGGAAGCACAATCTCTGTGATTGTCTCTAGATGAAATCAACTTCCTCTTAGCACTGTCTGTATATTTCTGCATTGATTTGTTTTTATGTTTTTGCTCATGCTGTTGATTTGTACCAACAGAGAACAAGTTAGAAAATTAAAGCACAAAGTCTGAGGACTAACATGGAGGGAAAACACATCAACTGTTTCTCAGGATTCAATATGAGTCTAGATGGAGAGATGGTGTCAGAGACGCAACGAAGACTTCAGTACACTTGCAGAAGTTGTCTCGGGTGAGGAATTTTAATTTCAGTTGGAGATTTAATGTTAGATCCAAACAGGATGATTGGAACCTTGTGGGGGTTCATTATTTATGTTGAATTTTATTGAACAACTATGCTCAATGTGTGGATATTGCTGTAACATACTTTGCTGACGTGAATATTGGTGAACAATATTGTTAAATCGTGGGATCCCTGACATATTTAACAATTTGTATATTAGCATATACAGTATTTAAATTATTCCACAAGTCTTAATTTTTCTTTCCATTTATCTAACAAGAGATTGTTTTGCCAGATGGCATGTAAATAATGTATAATTATTCAATTTTAGTCAAAGCTAAAACACTGGTTATGGCTTTTAATTTGAGGTCATATGAGTTCCCGTCACTTTGAGGAGATTGTTTTCACACTTATGATGATTTTTTTTTTCAAACAGGGATTCTAATGATTTGCTTAAAATGTTAAAAAAAAAAAATCTGGTTAAAGTATATGTATTTATTATTATGATTGATTGACATTTATTATAATGATACTATATTGATTGATATTATTGCTGTTACTAAAGTAGTTGTCTGTCATTATCTTTTCCATTTTTTAATTCTGTAACTTGTCATAAAAAACAATACAAGGATCACCGTTATGGCCTTTGAGTTTGCTGCAAACAGTACTAATGACATGATGAGGCATTGGTGAATCAGACATCCCTTCACTGTATATAGTCACTGTATCAAAGACATTGAACTACATTGCCAATGCTCATACATGTTATTTTGTTAGTTCAATATGATGCTATAAATAACTCATTTTGTACAAAGTTTTAATCGCTGTAATTAATTTGCTTTTTATGGGGGATGTGTGAGGTTTGCTTTTTTCTCAGTATTGATATTCATTTTTCAACTATGCCACTGTAAAAAAAAAAAAGAAAGAAAAAAGTAAAAGAGAGACAAAGTGCGGATTAAAATATGAACAACTTGAAACTGTCATTTTGTTGTGACTGGGTTTTGCTTGAAAATGCTCTTAAGAGTCTTGCTTCATGCTTGTGAATTACAGTGCTGTCACCCACAGTCACAATATCAGTCTGGATATCTGCAGTTATATGAAGGGAGCATATGTTGATGGACAATGCTATGACTAAGTTGCACTGTAATTGTTATTCCATGCAACTGTTGCGTATTACTCAGCCTTTAGTATTAATAATATATGCAAAGTGTTGAAGGATTAAAAAAACATGAAGCTCCTCAGGAAGATTGCCCGAGGCCCTCAGCTCTGCTCATGATTTGAGCATTAATACTGGGTGACAAAAGGAAGACTTGAGTCTCCTCGAATTCCTTCCCCATCTCACTGGAGCTGAGTCGAATATGCCTGAAGAGGCTTCATGAATCTACACTCAGATGTCAAAGCAGCAGGCTGCTGTTGCCCTTGTTTTAACAAACTTGAGAGAAAGTAGGCAGGGTGACAAAGAGGCGAACTTTGTGATTTGACATTATTGCCAAGGATGTTAGGATGCAGCTGACTGCTTTAATTGGAAGTGAAATGATAACATTTGAGATGAAGCTTTATTGATCCCTGTGGGGAAATTAGATCATTAAAAAAGCAAATAGTAAAAGCATCTAACAGGAAGAGAAAACAACAAATGGAATACATGTATGCTAAATAGATGCCAAAGTAGGAAGAAAACAGAAAAAAAAAACTGCTTTAAAGTGAAAACAACTGTGGAGTTAAAATTTATGCAGATGTTGCCTTTGCAATGGTGCAAAATCTGAAGGAGGAGCCTCACTGATTTATAGATTGGTACAGGTATTACTGGAAATTATGTCTTCTTAATTATAATGCGGATTACTGCAGGATAAATATGTGCTCTAGGTGTGAATTAGTATGCATAAAAATTCTCTTTCTGCAAATCAATTAGTTGTGAGAGAAACATGGATATATTAAGGAACATATGGTATGATTCAGAAAGTATTCCAAGAACACTTTGTTCAAATGTGCATCATATGTACATTTTCTAAACAAGGCCATATGTGTGAACAGGAAGTGTAATGGTCTGTAGACGAGCTTCATAAAACTGCACCCTATCAGACTTACATTTGACCAAAGCAAATGTTGATTATATTATCCTACACTGAGCAGTAATCTGGATACTACACGTACATTAAACCCCGCCGATTTAGAAAAGTAAAAGAAAGCACCTTTTATAGCTCATTATTACTGCTTCACTGACAGAGGAAGTTTTTGAAATTTGAGCATGGATATAATGGCCTTGTGCAGATTACTGAGCTCATATTAAATATCTCAACATCCTTAAAGAGGGAGATCTCGTTCCAGGACACGGGGCCCAAGTCATTATGATCCTCCATTCTTCAGCTTCCATTGACCTTGAGCATAATGTTGCTTCCCAGCAGACTAATGTTGCCATTATCAACACACTGTCCGGCCAACCATCTGCCTGCTTCACACAACGCCTCGCTCCCCCTCTCCTCTCGCTCAGACGGTTCCCAACGCTCACTTCATAATCATTACTACCAAAAGCCCAGCCAGTTCAAATAAACATCAGCTCCCACTATCACACTGCTTGGCGTTATTAAAAGCTTGGTGCTTCGTTAAGCTATGTAAATTGAGATAGACTGTCTTGAATAATTCTTGGCAGAAAATAATGCTAAGAATTCATCATAATTTAGTAATTGGATATCGAGAGGGGGAAACACTCGTGTGCAATCGTAAATAGTGAGTTGGAAAATGGATTTTCTCTTTACCCTTGAAATGCGAGAGCCATACCGTGGGCAATGTAACAATCTCAGCATGACCTCTGTGGAGGCCTTGTAAGTCTTAGTAAACTGAAGAAACTGATCCCCACTGTACCCTGTAGGCAGGGTCCATATCAGTCCTCCAGCCCACAATAAGCTCTTATCATAGCAGAACAGAAGTCTCCGACAAAATCCTTCAGGGGCGAATCGATATCTTAAAAAACATTATTACACTTAAACATGTTAGGTTTAGAGCACAATTCTGATATTGCAATCTGAAACATTTATTCTTGCACGAATAAATTTCTAATCCTGTACAATTATGTAGTATTTGCCTTTTTTAGGGTAAACATCAAGACTCTGGTAGCCAAGTAAAGTTTTTTACAGAAACTTAGACCAGACTGTTATCAACACAGTTTGCGTTTTCCTTTTCATCCCGCAGTTCTGCTGTAGATTAGTGACAACTGGAGGAGCCTTAGCAAGGCTGTGCATGAAAAGCCCTCCAACCCTGACACAAATAGTGGTCCTTCTTTTGGATTAACAGCACAACGTTTTTATGCAGAAGTAACAGTAATTCCACTTGTTTTCACTATCCAAGCATGTAAATTGCCTTGTGTAATTCACTGGGCGATTTGCTGAGGAAGTAAAAGGATAAAAGGATTTCAAAGATGGAGTGGGATTGCAAAGCAAATGCAGTATGCTAAACAGAAGTGATGAGGAAAATGTTTGTTCTCTGGATCATGGTTTTTTTTTG
>JAPQLA010000023.1:22396361-22408901 GCA_029822935.1 Naso vlamingii | reverse complement strand
AACTTTTTTAGCTATTATCTGCTGACACTGATATCATGTTGATTATATCGTGCATCCCTAGATACAATATATTCCAAGTTTACAACAGAAAGTATTTGAACAGTAGAAACAGCTATAGATGAGATGGTTCATTAAATGATAAAAGAACACAAAGGCAAAATTTCTGCAGAATAAAAAAAAAAACATGTTCCCCAGTGATACATAGCCATACAGATTTTCTTATAGCCTCGCAGATGACACCAGTTATTGGGGTTGTTATCTAATCAGACAGACACATCCATGTAAGAGACATGACAGTCGTTTGTCTCTCTTGACAATATCCCAAAATAACCAGGCAGCTCCCAGATCAACAGATGAACTGAAAAGGTGCTATAATGTCTGTAAATGTGATAATATCAGTGCAATTTACACCAATACACTGGTGCTACTTTGTCTTTATCTGCAGTGAGAGAGCTGCTGCAGTTGGTTTTGTCGTCTTTAATGTTGTGCTGATTAACTGAAGTCAGAGAAAAAAGCATGCCAATATATGTATTCTCCATCATCTGGATTAAACAACTACTGATGTGACTTGATACCTGGGATCAGGTACATGTTTACAAGAAATAAAAATCACCATGAGAAAGATGAACAGATCAATTAAAATTTGCACAGATAGCATCCAGAAAAAGATGTTCTGTCGCAAGACATAACAGATTTACTTTATCATACCAGTGTTTGTTCCTGCAGTGCTTCACTAATATGAGCTTCAATATATTAAAAACAAAACAAAAAAAAGTTTTCCTTCCTGCCTAATTAGGCAGAACACAAGCAGCTTTACTGAGCCTAATAAAACAGTCACAGTCCAATCACTGTCTTCACAATCACAGTCAAGGCTAATTAACACCATGACAGCTTTGGATGCATGGACAGTCATGACATGGCAGCAAGAAGAGAGAACGGGAAGTGGAGGGAACAATATGCAGATAAGAGAGGCTGTCATGGGTAAAACTGCGAGATGAGACAAGAATTTCCCCTCGCAAATGAAACATAGATTGAAAACACTCACACAGCATGAAGGAACTGATAATAGCAGTAGAAGAAGATTGCATGTCTGCTCTTTGAAACTAAGATAAGTCTGAGATCACAGCTCGAGGTGCCAAGAGAGAGAATTTTCCAACAGTCAGAGAATAACTGCAACAATGCTCAGAATAGTTGGCAAGTCATCTTAAGTCCAAGTTGTCTGGAGTCAGAGCTGTAGATACTCAGCTCCTACATGCAGCATTTAATTTTGGCATCCCATGGAGCCTTCCAGTGATTATGGGGCAACTCTGCGACACAACGGTGACTCACAGCTTCCTGTTGTCTGTAGCAGCCAAGAGGAGGTGTGAACAGCGCAAGGGAAGAATGTTTTACTCTCACTGGAATACAACCACAACTGATGCCGTGTATCACATCAGCAGCAAGAGCTACTTGCCCAGGTAAAGAAAAAGATAAAAGGAAGGAATCTCACCAGATGAAGCATGTCATACATGGAGTCTGAGGAGCGCTTGCTTTGCTTGCTCCACTTCAGAATGGACATATCCAGCTGCAGGTGGACAGTCAGCGTCAGTCTAAGTGCCGGAGAGAAAGAGATTCCAGGCTTTGGAAAGAGTCAAGACTACACTGTGCTGCTCCAACACATTTCTCAGCCTTTGTGTCTTCCTTCTGTTTTAAAAAAAGGAGAAGGTGCTGGGGTGCTTGTGATGAAGGATGAGTGAAGATGCTCAGCCTCCTCCTCTCCGCCCACCAGTGCTTAGTCTTCCATCTCCCCTTCTTTTTGCCTTCAGAGTCTGCTGTAGTTCTGTCACTGATATTCTGCTGTTTTCTCGCTCTCCCTCTCTCTCGTCTCTACATGCTGGGTAAACTCCGGCACACAGTGTGAGTGTGAAGATTTGGCCAACTCCCGCAGCATTGTAAATGAATCTTGATAATCCTCCAGATCGGGAAGAGAACAGAGTAGCAGAGAGTAAAGGAGTCTCCTCCTCAAGGTTGTTGTGGAGCAGGACTGGCTGGGTGAACCACACCGCAGTAGAATATAAATGCAGGTTTTTAGGAATAGGGGGAGAGTTATGGAGAGAGGAGAGCTACAGGCTGCAGAGGAGTGTGAATACAGGAAAAGCCAGTGTGTCAGGTTTTGCAGGAAGAAAATGAAAACTGGACACTCCTAGCATGTCAAAATGTATTTAATTGTAAGCTTTGAGCTCCTGCGATAAATTCCCAGGCATATAAAATGATCATGTTCGGATTAGTAACAGGAAAAAACAGCATGGCATACTTGTCCATTGAAGCTACAGCCAGTAGAGCAAATGGTTTATTTACATCCTTTATAACGGTACATACATAGTTTCTTATGTAAAAAGGGGTTACATCCTCTATAACCCCTCCTTCACATGCATTGTGACTCTGGATTTATCCGAAGAATACCTGGACGAGCTGTATGTGTGAACACAAATGTCACAGTGATCTGACCCTACCTTGGCACTGGCGGCCCCCTAGTCCAAAGTCTAGATGAGCCTCATGTGAACAGAGCAGAAAATTGTCCGGATAATTATCTAATGATCCTTCTAATTGTCTAGAGTTCATGTGTGAAAGAGGCTTATGATAAAGTTTCGCTCACTGTAGCTGCTGAAAGTCACTATCAAGTGTTAAGCAGGGTTGGGGAGGTTACTTTGGAAATATAATAGGTTACTTATTACTAGTTACCCAATTTAAAATGTAATAAATAATGTAACTGTTTAATTACTTTATCTAAGAAATGTAACTTATTACATTTGATTACATTTTGATTACTTTTCTAAATTGCTAATGAATGTTTTCAAATGTTAACTATTTTTAAAACCAGGAGGAGTTAACCTTACAGTAGTACTCAACACTGATTGGGCTACATACCTTCAGATGTTTCCTCAGGTTTGACAATGGAAACTTTTGACATCAATAGCATTTTTTGCAAAGCAAAAGAATAATTATTTAATAAATGGCCTAAGCTTTTCACAGAATATATTCAGCTGTAACCCCCTTTGTAATCATTAAAATAATCATAAGCAACTAATTTAATTACAGTTTTTTCTCAGTAACTTTACAGATTAAAGTTACATTTATTTTGTAATTGAATTATCTTACTCCGTTACATGTAACTAGGTACTCCCCAACGCTAGTGTTAAGCCTGGGAAGAAGTCCTTGCTTTTAATTTCTGACACTAGAGCATAACAACTAACCAATGTGCCCATCTAACTAAACCCAAGAACAAGTAAAAGTATTATAATGGAATTTTTCCTCTTTCAAGAAACGACAAAGAGGTTTCTCTCTTCCAAAGCATAAAGTAACATTTTCAATTTCAACAGGGGTTACATTAGAGATTATGGGCCATTTCATCATTTACTTTGAAGGTAAGAGATCTTTAAGAGTCACTGCAAGTTTTTTGGAAATAAAATTCTAAGTCTTTGGGTGTTACAGCAGGTTTTCACTGACTGGAGGAACATTTGTTTTGACAAGTTAAAGGATGAACAGTCATCATGTTGTACACAAGGGAGGCACTGTCAAGCACAGCCATAGGGGCAGATTTACAGACATTTAAATAAATTTGTTTGGTTATTTATGAGCTTGTGGTGCAAATACAGACATCATTACTGCATTTCACTAACACAGACAAATCTACACTCTTCTGAGATTGGATGAATCAATTGAAGAGGCTGTGCTCTGTAGTATTGAAAGTATTTGAAGATAAAAACAACAAGTCAGAGGTTTTCTTTGTCTTTGAATAAACAGACATCTAGGCTCACAGAGAAACAGGGGAATTGTTGAAAAAGACAAAAGGCACAATTTAGAACAATGCTTAAGCCAACAGTGATGGAATGCTCCATAGAATTTTCTCCCTTATTTCACACACGTCGTAAATCAATACCATTATTTTGCTCCTATCCATAGTGCTACCTTTACTTATTACAGAGGCATTTAAATAAATTTAGCACAATATTTGTGTAACTGCTGCTGATTAAACAGACAACCCACAAAGGAGCAGTGATATGACCCGTACACAATTGAAAGGGCAAGTGGGAGGACTGAGGATCTCACAGTGATCCTTGGGAGTTTAAACTGGAGATAGTGTTGTACATGAACTAATCTACAAGCAGGTACCTTTTCATTCAGCATTTCATGAGCAGGAGCCTAGTTCTTTGAAGTCAGCTAGTTGCAGAAAGAAGATAGTGCTGCTCTAATCTTATTTTATTTATTTATTTATTTATTTATTTTTGAGGCTCACTTTTTACTCCACGAGAAGAATTAGTCATCTTGTTAGCCACAGCACTTCGAAAGCAAAACAGCAGAAGTAGCTCTTTTAATTTTTTTTTCTATTTGCTTGTTTTGCTAATCTTGCTCTGGAATTTCTTTTGTGTTTGAATGTTCATTTAGAATTAAAATACTCCTCCACTCATTACCTGATGCTAATCATCAAACATAATTAAGCGATTAGTAGGCAAGCTTAATCAAAGTCCCATCCATCACTTGGCTGTTACATATGAGTCTCTAATGCTTCAGATGAACTTCATGTAGGCGTATATTAATGTTTAAGTTCCTTTGATTTCCATTTTACCAGGAGCTACTAAACAGACTGAAAACAACTGTGTATCAAGAGGCCACAAGAAGACTAGTATCAAGAAGCATGGGGTTAGCTATATATGTAGGTATGTATGTACACAACTCTGCTTTCTATACACAACATAATGAGCCAGTAACAGATGGTGCTTCAAAGTGTGGTAAGGCAACAGTACTGAAGTGCCCTTTTCATAATAACACAGAGCCGGGGGGGGATGATGTGAAGGACAAGGACATGCAACAAGCGCGTGAGCTGGCGCATCACAGGAAAGATGTGTCAGAAGTTTTCTGAAGCTCTGCTCCAACTCCTCAAACAAATAAACTGGGGCTCTTACCTTTCTGCACTCATCAAACTCGCCAAATAGCTCAGAGTCGTCGTCCAGACTGTCTCCTGAACTCTCGAGCAACAGTCCCACCCCATCGTCCAGTATCTCCTCTGCAACAGACAAAATACTCGTGTATGAGCCTCATGTAATGTTGTATAAGATTTTCTTTTTAATGAGATGAGGCCATTTTTCATAAGCACTGTTAAGTACGTGAGAAATACTGTCCTTGCCTTGTCATTTTCACAAAGATTTAAGACCTTTATGTAGAACACTCCGACCTTGTCAAACTAATGCACAAAGTGGAGCTGCAGCACACTGCTGAGAGCCTCCTAGCCTCCCTAATTAAGACCCTGCGGATTTACCATGCTTGCATAAATGAAACTGGTGTCACTAAGGACAATAGCAAGAAATCTTTCCCGCTCACAAGAAAAATCAAAGCTGGAGAAGTTAATCTATTTGGTGTCCTATGCTGTAAGGTGATTACAGGCCAGCTGGGTTGGTAAACATGAGCAAGCCATGACTTTAACACACTGAAGTTAAACTTCTCATTAACCTCTGCTAATTTGACCCAAGAATGTAAATACTTGCCTGGAGCAGCTTTAAATGAGCAAGGGAAACAGAATAATGAGATGGACTGCATTTGCATGTCAGACTGTTTGGTGGTGACTCTCACCTTGACTCTGGGAGAAGATGTCGGTGTAGAGATCTTCCTCCGCATCTGAGCGGCGTGGCGGCAGGTAGCAGAGCTGACGGCGGTCCACTGAAGGCAGGGTGTTGACTGTTAAAGCCAGTGACGCTTGAGAAAACGCCGCCTTCATGTCACCGAAGTTCAGACTGTGAGAGTCCTTTCCATTCAGCTGAAGTATTTCATCCCCTGCATTTAGACCTGCAAAGTGTGAATATTATTAGCTTTGGTTCAATGTACTGCCTAGCAGGCATCAATGCACTAAATAAACATTATGTACTTATGAAATTCAAAAAAAAAAAAAAAAAAATCATCTGATTTCCAGCATTGATTAACTGACCTTTGACTTCTAGCTAAGAGGGGGAGATTTTGTTATTGTAAGGAGTTGTAGGTTCATTAGCTTTTCTTTGCCCCTACAACCGAAAAGCACGACACACTTCTTCATGTCCTGTGAAGGGGTAGCTGCTGAGACTGTGCAGGTATCTTGCCTCTTGTAGCACAGCCACACTGCACGTGTTCTACCTGAATTATAGCTCCAGGACGATATTTTGACATCACTCAACCCTGCACTCTAACTTGGTGAAGGACAATGCTGAACACGAACCTCACGACAGCTGCTTTACATCAGTAGCTTTGCTTCAAAGGCAAGTGAGAGGCATTGTGTTCATGATTATAGTAATCAACGCCCTTGAGAACTGCTGTGTTTTCTGAAACCTTTCGTGCCTATTTGAAAAACATACGGTAATGCATTTCTGAGGAGAGAAAGTGCAAATGTCTGTCGGCATGTTCGAAAAAGGCTTGGTTTTGAAAACATATGTATAAGAATGGAAAAACAGCAAATGTACCCTGGACCCTTTTTCATTATTTTCTCTAGCTGTAACTCATCACTTCACAAACACATGATTAAATGTCTTTGAAGGGAGTTCATTTGATGGAAAAAAAAGGGTAATAAACCTTTGGCAAAGGCTAATCCGCCCGCCTTCACATCTGTGATGTAGAGCTGCTGCACTCCGTCCTCCTCCACCACTGAAATGGAGAAACCTGGAGGAGGAAAAGGAGAGGCGAGAAGAGGAGGAGAGAGAGAAGGGGAGACAAGGGGGACTCTTATATAAAAACATCAGAGGCATTGTGCAGTACAAATGGGAATGGTATGAAAAAGCACAGGTCATGTATAGGTCAAAGTAATGCAATTATACTCCTGAAACAACAGCAACACATTTAAAATCTTGACAATGACTTCATTACAGCATCTAAAAGTAAGACACAAGATCGTTTAAATGGTTCCTACCGTAACCAATCATGCAGGATTCATCTCTGTCAAACTGGATTACTTTTGTTATTTTGGAGCAGAGCTCAATTTCTTTGTAAAGCTGCAAAGAACAAAAAGACGTTATTATATAAAATATGAAACAACTGCCTACTTTATTCATATTCATACTGGTGGGTGGGTTACTGACAGCACACAGAGAGACTGTTAATTTTCTTTATTCTTACACAAAAAAGCTCTGACAATGTCTTTGGGCCGATCTATGACATATCATGATTACATGATGCCAATACAAAAGACCGATTTTGTTCATTAAGGCTCTCCATGAATAGATTCATGTTTTGGTCCCCCCCAGTCAAGCAGTTATTCAGAAAAACACATGAAATCAAAAGGATAAAAATATAAAATTTATCAATAATTCATGTCAAAAAATGCTTTTATGCTTTGTGTTTTTCTCCATGTTGTGTTCCCCTCACACATTCTAACACAATTACTCACTCCATGATTAATCTTTTAAGTCTGGCAGAGGAATTAGATCATGTTTGAGCAACGAGTTACATACCAAGTCGCTCACATCCTCTTCTGGTTTGGGAATATAGAATTGCACTTGATTTTCAATGAGAAATTTGAGTCGCAAGTAGTGTTTGGTGGGATCAAGCTGATGAGCCTGTAGGATGAGGGCAAACAGACAGAGCTGTGGGTTTGATAACATAAACTTGACATCAGCTTATCAGTGACTCATTTTGAAGAAATCGAGATTAACAAACATATTTAGCACTTTGAGCAAGCAACACAGTCGGTTACAATGTGACATGAGACCTTTTTCTTTCATATTTCTTACTTTGCAAGTCAGCTCAGTCTAATTATTGACCAGACAGCAGCTTTCATTTAAAAGTGGTCTGCTCACCTTCCCAAGTGTCATCACATCTTATTCATGTAAACGTCACTAGAGTTAAATGGGAACTGTGGTGAGGTCAGGTCAGATCAGGTCATTTGAGGTCGGGCACTGTTACCTTGCAGATGGTTTCTAGAACGCACAGTACTGACTCCCCCGGCTGGATGATGGTCAGCACCGGCTGGTCATTTGGCAGACACACCCATGAAGGGGTGAGGTGGCCCGGGACCCAGATGTCACTTTCCGTGCTAGGCCGTGGAAGGCTCTTCACAGTGCCATCCTCACTTTTCTTTGAATAGAGACATTAAGAAGGTTTTTTAGACTTCTAATTCAGTGCAGATTCCTTTTCACTATATTAACAGGTTTCACATGTGTGATAGTTCTACTATTATGTTTTTTTATCACTCTGTGGAGTGAACTCTCTCCCCAGTACTCCATCTAAATGGCTGCCGTCAGTACACCCACATAGCAGTTGCAGTATATTTTTCAAGGACTGTAGTACATTACTTTTCATTTGCTCAAAAGGAATGAAAGAAAAATTACAACCTCTAATGTTCCTGAGTAGCTGTTAAAGTTGTCAGCACTGTTCATTTGCTCTGCTGCTTACACAGGAAACATAGAGGGCTGATACATCATTGACATCAGCGTTGGCTAAGGATTTAGTCAACAAAGTCCTCGCTCATGTTTGATGAGTGCTTAATCTGCAAATCATGAGGTCCCAGAACACAGAGAGGGTGCTGTTCTAGTGGGTCAGTGAGAGAGAAAAAGTCACAGAATGTATCAAAAAATCTACAGTGCCTTGACAATGCCTAAGTGCTTGCTGCTTGCCACATCTACACACGCACCTCCTGACTGATCCATACTCATTTCACAGCACAATTGGCACTTGCTTAGCTTTGTGTTTTACAGTAACTGTAACTGACATTTGGCCAATATCATTTGTGTTGTGGACAGTTGGCAGCATATTGTAATTTAAATCAGTTGTTACAATAAGCTTGCATGATGTGCACAAAATTCACATTTTTTGGGTACCACTCGAGGTCTCTTGCTCTGTCTCTTTTAAAATCTGATTTAAACTGCATACAAAATAATCAATTTTTTTGTGTAACTTCGGTGAGAGGAAGCGACACAACAGATAGCATATAGGTGCCAATTCCAGTTTGGGAAGAGGCAGAGTCTGTCCCTGCATGCTCTTGAACAAATTGAGCCTGATGTTTGACCTTCACGTCACTGTCAAATGTATGCAAATAGAGAATGATTCCTCCTTACTGTGTGTTCCTTGGCTGGATCAACATATATGCCGTCTACAGGTTTCTTCAGTGACTCATCACCATCAGCAAAGACCTAGTGGGACATAATAAACGTCAAGTGGTTGTATCACAAGCAAAAACTGTGGAGGATTAAAGCTTGAGGAAAAGGGAAATCTGTGTTTGGCTTAAGCAGCACTGTTAACAGCTTTGAAACCTGTAAATGGCTGTAAAACTTTACAGACCTGATTGATACTAGGATGGGCTTTAGTTTTTTTCTTTGAGGTAGTGTCAAGACCCCAGAGAGAAGAGAACCTGCTCTTGCGCTTGCTGCAGGAACGAGACATAGCCTGTGTTCTCCGTCTCACTCCATTCTCTGTGCGAGCTGCCACCTGCAAAAACATAACAACTCAGTCAGGCAACAAAAATACACCAAATTAGACAGAGAACATTCTGCTTGTCCTCAGATGACATCACATTTTGCAAAAATCTGTGAAAGCCTCATACATTGTAACCGAAACAAATAAAAAGAACACAGTATATTAAGGGGGGAAGTATAAAAAAGAAGAGCCATTTAAAAAAAAAAAAAAAAATAGTATGCTTGCACCAAAGACAGTAACCTTTAGAAAAGGGGAGAAGAAGAAGAAAAAACAAACAAACAAAAAAAAAACATACTGGCCCATGTGACAAAAAACATGGTAAAATATTTGCACACAGCAGTCTGGGAATACGCTTCTTGAATAACATGGTTTTTTTTCCATTCGACTGTCTCTGTAAATTTGATCTTGTTATTCACTAACTTATCTGGTTAAATAAAATTAGGCAAAGGAGTCACATAGGCCTCTTAATAATAAATAGTGAACATATAACAAGGTAATCCTGTATTTTTCCCCCAGAGAAGATATTCATGTTTCTGCAGCACAGCAAGCACAGATAAATAAATTATTAAAAAGGATATTAAAAACAAAAAACTAGAAAGCACGAGGCATACAGATTTTCACACAATGTGACATTTCTACTATTTTTTTTTTTTAAATGTGCTGAATTAGGCATTAAAGCACTGTGAATATAAGAGCAATCATGCTCTAAACTGACTCAGGCACTCGTTCTGTCTTTTTTGCTCAGTCAACTTTTCTTAGTCCTTTTCGGACATAGTGCTGATACATGTATTCATGGAAGAGGAAATGAAGCAAATTAGAGAGGAGTGAAACTGTGAAAAAGGATAAAACGAGGAGGAGAGAGCTGTTAGTGTCTTTTGTTCCAAGTCCCACCTGCTATCTTGCAGCTTAAACACCTGTCTGCTCCACAGCACTGCTAAAATAGTTGTTTTCCTGTACTAGAAGTGCTTTTAGCTGTGAAGTATGTAACCTTGGTACAGCAGTGGGAGGCCAAAACTGCACCAAAACCGCCCAAACATTTGCCCTACGTGAGACCCAGGCTCCAAAATAGCATGCATTTTAGTTTCTGGAATCAATTGCCCTACCAGGAACATCACCAGGCATCTTCAGTGAGAACGGTGTGTATTTTGAGGGGGATAGAAAGCTTTGCTCCGCTTGCAATCGAATAAACTTCTAAACACAACAGTGCAGCACAGTGTTTCAGTATATCTTGCTACAACTAAAAGGTTACAGGCTTGATACCTCCAACAGCTTTGTTTGTATTACTGAAGTATACTTGAGCTAGACGTTGGTTCCTCAAGTATTCATTGGTTTGAAGTCATATTTGGAAAAGAGACTGTCTAAATGAATTGAAGTGAAAATGTATGAAAACGTGTTATAAAAGCATATCATAGTGGCAACAGTGTTTAATAAATAGAAAGGTGATATTTACCAATGCATGGAAGGACGAGACAGAGAATATACCCAGTCGGCCCATTGCTAGCTTGGTGGGGCGAGAGGCAAAGGCCAGGAGGCGTTTAGGGTTGGGCAGCTCTCCTCCCTGCAGGCTGGCCAGGTAGCACCTGAAGCGGAATAGATCCATGTGAAACTGCTCCAGGTTCTGCTCCCACAGGAAGATCTGCAGAACACAACAACATATCCAGTTAATTGTTAATCAAGGCACTCGTTAGTCAACTTCAGACCAAAATGAAGCATCTCTTCTCTGCCTGAGAAGCTCTGTTACCACTTTGCTCAAAGTGTTGCCAACCTGCACTCTCTTTTTCAAATGGTTTGATGTTTACTGGGGCAGTAGAGCAGGACATTGTTATTATTCACTGGGCCATCCCATCCCAGTCACGGTCCTGCTCTGCTGTTTGGAAGAGGCGGCCAGCGCCATGGTGGAGGGCTCTGTATCACTGCCAAGTAGCCCAGAGACGAGAAAGAAACAATACTGCACATTCCACTGGCAGATAGAGGCTGGGAGAGTTTCAGCTTTCTAAGGAGCAGGCCTATATCCATTCAGCTTTGCACAATGTGAAACCTGACACTGCCAAACAGAACCGCTCCAACCAGTCACTACCTAACCTACCAAACAAAGGCCATCTGATCTCCCCTTTCTGTAAACAGACCTATTAAAGACAATATGAGCTTTGCAATTAATTGAGAGATTGGCAGGCTTTCGACCAGTGCCAACTAAATATGTTGTTTAAACACAAAAAGCAATCTGGTTCCTCTAAGTGTGTAGCATCAGTAGTCTGATGATACTAGATGATATCCTTGAGATCTGTTACTTTATCTCCTCATACTAGGGGTATGAATCTCTCAGTATCTCGCTATTCAATTTCAATTCTTGGGGTAAAGATTCAATTCAAAATGTATTCTCGATTCAAAATGATCTCCAATTCAAAGTCCATTCCTGAATCAGTATATAGAGGGTTCAATCTTCAGAATAGGTTTCAGTCTGTTTTATAAGACAGAGTGGAAAAATATGGCAAGAAAGCAGAGTAAAGTGTGTTTAAAATTATGGAGTTTTTTTCTTACATATTAAATTGTAACCTGCTAAAATGCAATGCGAAATGCAAAAGCAAACCATAGACAAAAGGTAATGGTTATTCATGCTAAACTTGCACAAATAAAAACTTTTTGACACAAAAATTTTAACAGTTTTTAAATTCACAGTAAATTCAATAAGTTCAAGTTGTATCGAGTTGTATGACCAATAATTGTCTAAGATATTTATCATTGATATCATATTTACCAGCTGGCTGATTAAGAAAAAAACAAACAAAAAAAAAAAAAAAAAAAAAAAATAAATATAAATATATATATATATATATATATATATATATATATATATATATATATATATATATATATACACTTTTTTTTTTAATTGTAAAGAACACCAAGTCTCGTCTGTACTAGAATTTACCTATTATTATTATTGTGACAGTGTATTTGTTTTTTAAAACAGACATAAAATGAGACAAACAAAATATGATTCTACCACAAATGATAGGTGTATTCTTTTATTTAAAATACAGACATTTAGTAATGAAAAATTTAAAGTAATTTCTATGGATTACATGTACATGATATGCAGGATATATTTTTAACGGTAAAAACAAGCTCCAT
>JAPQLA010000023.1:22373225-22383288 GCA_029822935.1 Naso vlamingii | reverse complement strand
AAGACGAGTTAACACAATGATGATCAAGCTGATCGCTGGCATTTCACAAGCTACCAGACTTTTTAAACCTGGACTCTGTGGCAGCTTTCATGGGCTGGTACTTCCAGTAGCAATGTGTTTAAAATCAACGGGCAAAGAGAGGATGGGGAAGCAATTGTAGCGGTAGAGTAGGCAACCTAACTATCATGGAGCCTTTGGCATTTTAATCACATCAACTGTGTTGGCAATAAAACTTAAAGCCAGGAGGGGGAGACAAAAGTCCTACACTGTAGGTTCAAAAGTAAGGATGATGACCATATTTTGGCCCAAATACCTTTACATGCATATGAGTATATTTTAGCATCTGGTTCTGTCATTTGTTCTTTTAAGTTGATATAACGACCCACCAGGTAGAGGAAGAGTTAGTGGCAGTTTAGCCACTTAAGTGTGTCACACAGTCTTTAACAAGAAAACACATCTTTAATCTAGAATTCATGGTAACCAAAATTTTACACAATATGTGGTTTTATATGAAAATAACTATGCATAGCTTGCTGTTACAGAGTCAGACTGTATATGAGAGTGACGATGATTCATTTATTGCTCTTTGTCAGACACGTGTCTGTTTTCATTGACACGACCCTTAAGCACCATTTTGGTTGTACAGCAGAGGTAAACCACAGACAGCAGCTGCTCTCTCACAGAAGAAGCTGTTTTGTAAAGTTGTTTGGAGTTATCAAGATCGCCAAACTGGAGAAGGAGTAGAAAAATAAGTCAAAGCCAAACTGAGACAAACTCAACAAGGATGCCAGGGATCGATGTTTAGCTAAGCTGCCCTCCATTAATAACACGGATCCATACGAGCTAACAGCAAACAGCTGGAGAGCAGACGCTGCATCGCCCTGTCCAACTTCCCCAACAACTACTTTCTTGTTTATGGTATAAATGTGTAACCATTTACATGTGAATAGAAGCTCAAAGGAATTTCACCAATGGCTGGTTGCAGGATCTGCTTACATTTCACTCAAGGAGCTTCGACAACACAGTCATCACAGTGCTTCATCAGCAGAAGTTGGCTGCGATCATTAAACTCTCTTGGAGCTTTTCTTTTTCTTGCTTTTTAAATTGGGCATTTGCTCTCTAATTTAAGCACATGCAGCGCATATCACACACCAGGTGGAGCTTTGCTAATGGAAATTATACGTAAAGTCACAGGTAATGTTAAAGAACAGCAGGTGTGTGAACTGCAGCAAAGTTATGAACCGTGTTGGCGAGTGATTGATGGTGTCTGTGTATGCTTTTTTCTGCATCAAAGTGTTTTCTGTATGTCAGTATGCTGAGAGGGTGAGCATGAAAACAACTGCAAATAATGGATCTTTGAATATAAAGTTAAGTGAACTAGACATTGTTTTCTATCTGTGCAGGCGTCCGAAACTTGTTCGCCGTTCGTCCCTCAGTGGCTTGACCATTAACGTTATATTGCTTTAATTAAAAGTCACAACAAACTTCTTATCAGCCGCATAACAAGATTGTGGTTCGTTTGTTTTGTTTATTTTTGAACATGAACGTAAAAGAGTCATGCATGTTACATTGTTATGATAGCCATAGAAATCACCTCATGTTCAAATGAGTGAAGAAGAATAAAAAACAAATTAATAAAACTACATCCATCATGTGGTTTTAATGGTGTGATGTTCTACTGTTCATCTGTTCATGTCAAACTATAGAGTTTCATATAATGTAGGGATTGTTTCCAGTAGGGTTGTAATTGAGTAAAATGCTTTGCATGGTGTTGTTTACATCGCTGTACCCCCAAAATGAAGTTTGGACCCAAATTATGCTTCTGCTTGCGTCACCTGACAAAGACCAATTGCAGTTCAGTTACATTTCCTGATAGTTGATAGTGTGTACTTCCAAGGGCTCAGTGGGACGCAACAGTTAAGACAAATTTGCAAGTTGGGGGGGGGGGGGGCAGTCTGCATAACATACCAGAAGTATCACATGGTTTATATAGTATGCATCTGCCAATATTTCTCCACATTTTCTGGAAAAGGAAGGAAATACATCAAAAATTTGAGCTGAAGACTGCATTCACACCTTAAATTAGGGTTTGGACAACATATTCTCTTGCTTTAATTTCTTGCCAAATTGAATATCTATCTCACGTTGCATGACGTATTCAGACATTCAGAGCAACTTATAGCAGTAAATAAACTGGCAGAGCCAACACATTTGGTGACTAATGACAACAATCATGTTTGACTGGTAAAAAAGAAAACAACATGCTGTTGAAGCACATGTTTGGACTGGGGGAATGTGTGTCCAAATGGAAACCAACTTGCATGCACTTAAAGCTTAACGCTGACATGACTGACTAACCTAAAACATGGATATGTGCATTTAGTTTGTAAACTAAAGCAAGAGCATGAGTTGTTTTAGTTTCACTGGCTTTCACACTGAGAAAACCAAAATGGTCCAGGTTTAAAGCTGCAATATCCTGGTTGGTAGAGACAGTTCCTCTTGTTTATCATAGTCTTGTTTCTTAAGCTCTTTGCCATGTTAAAATAAGTGTGGCAGCAGGCTACACAACATATGCTACAGGTCAAAATTTCTGAAAGTAAAAGCCACAGCAAAATGCAGTAAATTGCAGAATGTGTGACTGAGAAAACCTTTATATGTGGTGTATGTGCTGTTCTGCTGAATTAGGCTATAAAGTCAAACTTTTCCAATAAGCTAAGTATTTGAAAGACCACCTGATCTCCAATGAACTCTGCTGGCTTGTAAATCTACAATATAACCTTTGTTCTGCTGAACACTGTGCCATTTAATTAAGTAAAGCTTCTGACACAAGACCATGCAAACCAATCTGTGATAACAATTATTTTCCTCTCAGGAGAGGAAAATAGGTTGGAGACCCATCTCCTATTGCATGTGATTTTTTGAAATGTTTAAAAAAAAAAAAAAAAAAAGAACTCAGAGTTTGTGCGTTTGTAAAAGGTTGCTTTCCTTCAGTAATAACAGGAGCACTGTCAAGATTTATGAGCCTGAAAGCCAAAGCCTAACCTCCTGTCCTGCTAAGCCTTGAGCGGTCAATACATTTCCATAACTATGACACCAGATGACCATTTCTCGCCCCTCTCCCCACCGCAGGAGTCACAACGGGCTTTCAAACACAAAGCCGGGATTTTAAATGAACTCACACATCATAAAGTCTTCCAGCACCCCCTCCAAGATGCGCTCTGGGAATTCTCCTTGACTTTGACCATCTCGCACATTTGCAATTCATCATCTCTCTGTCTCAGCATCACAAAAACGCCTCCAATCCCCCTGCTTTGTCATTACAACGACACAGACACAGGCTGTATTGTTTGTGTCTGGCAGTGAATGGAGCGCAATACAATGGCCTGCTGCCTGCAGTTGTAGGTAAAGTTGTGCCCTACACAGGAGTGCTACAGGTACAAACATGAGGTGGAAACCCCACCCTAAACACAAGCTGTAAAGACCCCAGGATACGGTTACAACACGCACACACACACACACAAAAGCGGAAAATTAAAGCATGACAGTGTGGAAATTCAAACACTACTAGAAACTATTAAGTCTGCATTCTGATAAGATAAATCCTGAGAATACAAACCCTCAAGGCGCAACATGATTCACAAGAGCTTTGGCTGCATCTGACAAATTTAACTAGACTGTGAAATACACTCAAACCTATGCTTACAGGCCACACATAGACTCCAAGTGTGTTATTGGTGGTGGTATTTGGCACCTCTTCAGGAGAGTGGGAAGTTTGAGGCAGAACGGCCATTTGTCTTTTCTAACTGCTAACACAGCCAAACACAGTGTTGCAGAGAGGCAAAAACACACAGCAGCAAATACAATGACTTACCTCACAGTGTACAACCAGGAAACGTCACTTCTGCGTTTTACTCCCCACAGTAGCCAAGAGAAATCACACACATTACTAGGAGGTAAATTTCAAGCCCTACATGAGGGGATTATTGATACTTCTCTTGCAAGTCCAAACAGTCTGACTCCTATATGCAAGGATGAGTTGAAGAACTGAGGGAAGGAGGGGGAGTGACTGTTTGTAACATCCCCCCACCCACCATCAACCCCCCTGCAGACTCTTTCACACTCTTCACTCCCTTCCTTCTTGCTCCCTCCTTCGTTCTATAATTCCATCCCCCTAAACTACAAACCTACTGCCAGCAGGAATGTGTTCCCTCCCTTGTCTCCACTGTAATTGCCCCTCCACTCCCCTATGAGAAGCAATAATTTTACACTAAATGATGCAGCCTTTCATTGTGCAAAAAGATCATGTGTCAGTTTCAGGCCTGCATTTCTTAGTCTGGATCAGTAGCAGCTTAAATGTAAATTTCACTTCATTTTTGGTTTAGAAAGAAAATAATCTTGATTTCATCTTTATTCTTTAAGGTTAAAAAGCAGGATTTATAATAATAGGAATGTGTGAAATTAAACTAATGTTCTCTCTAACCCTCCGAGGCAACAAAGGCTGAAGGTCGCAGTATTAATGTGTTGTGGTGCGTAATTTGGAGCATTCAGCAGACAGCCCAAAATGGACCTATGAATGAGAGAGAGGCTGGACTTGTTGTTGTCATAGCACCAGTGATGTCGTGTGGCTATCACGTCAGCAGTGACAGCGACGCCGGATTCATTTTGAGATGATGGAAGCGGCAGAGGGAACAGGGGAGAGAGGAAGGGGAGGACGGAGGACTGAGGGCACTGTTCAGCTGCAGCCTGCATCATGAGCTCCAGGAGCAGCTTTGCATGCATGCTGAAAGTAAAACATGCCCAGAGATAGTCAAAGGTGTAGACACCCTAACAACCACACAGAGACTCAGAGAGCACTGAGCTTTCTCTTTCTGAAAGGAGTCCAGCAATTGCAAGGGGTGAATCGTCATGTCTAGACCTTGCGATGACTATGACCAAAATGAAAAGCACACAGAACTGTGGTCAGACTGGTTCCTCTTAATTCCATCTTCATGTCCTGCCAAGGTTGTGACCCTGATATTAAATCAAACCACTGGGGTCTCATAGCAAAGACAGGAATGTCTGGTCTGCAGAGGCAACCAGACATAATAACCTGAGTTCTTATCAACTCTGAGCTTGATTTTGCATGATATCAGAGGAAAGCAGATTTTTCTTTGAGGTTTTGTGCCAAAATTGCTACAAATTCCACACACAAAAAATGTATGTATGCCAGTTTTTTCTTTTCAGTTACTGAAACAATTTGTTTGGGTGTGATCCAGTGAAAACAAAAGACTTGGAAGAACATGACAGTTAGAAAACACGATGTCAAGAGATTATTGTTTAGACTGAAGATCTAATTAAAAGAATATATAAAAACATTATTAATGTAGTTCTTGGATAGTTTTTTGATAGCAATAACAACCAAATATTAACCTGACACGATTACTGGCATTTTTTTTTGAAAAGCTAAATCTATGTTACATAGTGTTTATGTTTAAAAAAAAAAAAAGAAAGAAAAAAAAGAGAGAGAGACCTTGTTTGCTCGTCCCCTTGACCAAAGTACACTGTATCAGACTGCAGCGCAATAAATGCATCTATCAGTGAAATGTGGGCTAATGCTGAATCCACATCTGCTCTCACCACAGGCATTTCAGAAATGTAGATTGCTTGCATGGAGCTAAGCTAAACAAAATACTCAGCTTCCTCATCACCAGGACAAGACTATTATACCCAGCGCAATCCACACTCAATTTAGGAGCTGATTGAATTGGACATTCAATGCATTGACAGGCTTTCAATGCCGCCGCAGCAATTTAGAAGGTGAGACTCTGTTACAGATCCACAGCAACACTTCAGACTGCTGATGCTGTCCAGGTGTCACAACCAACTGCAATCAGTGCCAATCACCTTCAGCCTTAGTGAAGGGGGGGGGAAAAAAAACAGCTGAAAGCAATGGAATTACAGAGAACCATTGGGCACAATATATAATAGGTCAAAAAAAATCTAGGTTATCTGAAATGTCTTATGCTGCCAGCAGAAAGAGTTTGTATTGAGTTGCAGAGTTTCTCTGCAAGATCTTATAGAAAAATTGTGTTGTTTAGGTGTGTTACACAATCACCTGAAAATGAAATGCTGAAATACGGTATTTGAAACATAATGACACAGCTACAATTTCAGACTTTCTAAAAGAAAAAAATTGCTCAAATCAGCTTAAGTTAGACATGAAGCCTTTGAACAATTCTAGTATTTTAAAGTAATTCCACAGTTTTTTCTGATGGGATTCAATTTTAGGTTTATTTATTTCCCCCTCATTTTTGCATGTGTCCTTACTCACGCCTGTAACACAGATCATGCCGCCACCCTGACTCACAGCAGGGATGCTGTTAGACAAGTGATAAGCTCTGCTTTTTCTTTAACCGAAACAGCCTTCTTTTTAGAAGGAGATTGGTTGCACCAAAATGAGTTCTGAGTGGCACTGCAAAGAGTCTAAATATATTTGATGATAAACATTCCATTTTCCAAAAATTTTTTATTTCCCCCCTTTTTTTTGGCTCTACAAAACTAAAACTTGCCATACTTTTCTTACAGCACAAATCTGTGAAATGCATCGACAGAGACTTAACACTTTCTGAAGATGCTGCAGCCTAATACGTTACTCCCAACATGCAAAATCACATCACAGCTGCCACGAATAGCTTTGAAATAAAGGTCAGCCAATAACTAACTATATGCTGGATTATTATTATTATTAGAAATTCTGAATAAACCACAGGGCAACATCATCCATCAAGATGTAGCTATGCTGTGAAATCGTCCATTGTATATAATGTATTAGTTAAAAGGACTCACTGAGGAAAACAGTCAGCAAAACTTGTGATCAAGGGCATACAAAGCTAATTTCAATATGGAGGGTCAAGGCAGACGTTTGAAGCTCTGCAGAGCAAAGTAAAATTATACTCCAGTGGTGTGACTTTTATGAACCTTAACATAATGCCTGGAATTAAAAAAACTGCAAATATGACAATGCTATGAAACAAGTCCAGTGTGATTACCTGCTGTCTATCAACAACTTTAAACTACAAAGCCAAAATGCTTCCTTGTCTCACACCAGTTAATGTCTTAATTAACATACAAGGGATGATGTAGATTCAACAGCATCTGTTTGTTGATTCTAACTTTGTTCTCACAAAGCTACTGGTGAATAAATCCACACAGTGCACACTTCACACTGAAGCTGATTTTACTGTTAAACAAGGGGTTGGCTGAATGCAGCATTCATTTCAGCATAAAGCATTTTTGTGAATTTACACCACTGGAAAGAGCATCTATCTACAAAAAGGTTCAAATATTTATTTTCTTGAACTTCTCCTTGATCACAACAACACACCTCCCCCCAACGTCCCTCTGAGGAAACAGTCGATCCATTGTACTGAGGAAGAACACCATGTACAGCTGATATCTAAAGAGAAAAATGCAACTGTTACGCAAGACATGAAAGCAGTAACCTCAGTCCGAGTAGAGATCATTAGCAGAGGATCCAGTGGTCTCCAGCAGTGAGTTGCCTCTCAAGAGTCGACATCAAAGACACCGGTATAGTGGGGGAAATAATTTAGAATTCAGAGAAAAGGCTGGAATTGATTGTCAGTACAGAACCTATACAGAATAGGTAGCTCTCCGGTACTAGGTATTAATG
Source organism: Naso vlamingii (assembly GCA_029822935.1). NCBI lineage: Eukaryota > Metazoa > Chordata > Actinopteri > Acanthuriformes > Acanthuridae > Naso > Naso vlamingii. The sequence continues at coordinate 22,375,619 of JAPQLA010000023.1, read as the reverse complement.
ATGCTTGGAGCATATTAAAGTGCGGCATTCTGGACTTAACAAGCTGCTGGCAAGGGTCAACTATATACTGAGCTACCTACACAGAAGACCATGCCATAATTTTGCCAAGAAGAATTTATAGACTGCATGATGGTTCAGTAAACACTGATTTACCGACCCAAAGATGTCTAGATGACCCTGAAAAAAAATGGAATAAATCTAAGTAAATGGATAATCAATATAAATATAATAACTTTTTTTCTTATAGAGGAATCAATCGATTTTTTTCCTGTTACCAGTTCAATCTCAAGAAAATAGTAGAATTTCTGAAAACCCCAAGCAATGTCTTTATGTGCAATCGTACTGTCAGACCTGCATGCAAAAATGATGCTCAAAGGCAACAAATCCTCACATTTGAGAGGCTAAAACCTGCAAATATTTTTCCTGAATCCTGAATAAATCTTAACTTTTCTACTAAATTTAACCCAGTTTTAAGACATCTTTTGACCTAAATATCACCACATTAATACTTCATGAGTGGTTCAAATGCACACCCAGAATAACCAAATATCATCATGTGCCAATTCACAACGCATTGCACGCTTGAGTCAACCTCAAGCAAACAAAAAGGGCTCTGAGAAGTTCTTGTTTTTTGATTGATGGCACGGTAAAGTTAGCCCAACTCCAACCTCCCAAAAGTGACTCATTGCCTCAACAGTTTAGTGCACTTAGTATCTATTATTCATCCCAAACCACAAGGCTCTACCAGCCATTTGAAGCTGATGATCATCACCATGTGCATTTCTGACAGGGGGTCATACGTTCCTGCACAAAGCTCAGAAAAAGAAGGAGGAACGGAGCTTTGATGAGGCCTTTTAATGCTCATCTGTCATGTCTTTCCAAACCCCATGACCACTGAGGAGAGAAAGTACCAGAGAGCTACTAAATACCATCCTCAGATTTGCATGTACACACGCTGGCCTCTCAATTTGGAATAGTAGTCCACTGTAACTGGAACAGAATCTTTTCAGAAATCACTTTTCTGAGGCTACCACAACCTCAAAGAAGGCTTTGAAGCTCAAGTCAATACTCAGCGGCACAGGAGAGTCGACTTAATTTGTGGGGAGCACTTGTTTGCTTGTTTCTAAGGTGCAAGCCACAGCATACAGCTGATTCATTTTAACTTTGAGAATATTCATTTATGTCGGAAATAATTCATGAGAAGACGACCGTGTTGGTTATGCTTTCAAGCTACGGCAGAAACAGTGGTTATCTGCTAAAAGCTTTAGCTTAAAGTGCAAAAGACCCTCCACTTTTTAAGGTTAGGTCTTTTTAAGGTTAGTGGAAACCAAACCTTTACTTACAATATATGTAGCGCATCATATACGCTCTTAAAAATCACTGCTAGAGGGGTTGTCCTCTGCAAACCATCTGGGATCTAATCTTGGCAAGCCATCTAGGTGCTTTTGCAAATTATGCTGACTGTCAGCACTTCATGGATTCACCATATATGAGCTCACTTTGTCAGAAGCTGGATTAAGTAACAACATCCAGTCTTGTGCAATTTGTAATAAATGAAAAAATATGCAAGCTTTTCTTTTAAATGCATGTGAAATACTGTTGAGGGTTCAGATATTGAGTAAATCATCTGCTTTGCAGCACATGTTCCAGCACAAAACAGTGCTACACTCAGATGTGTTCAGTGTGGCTGATTGTCAAGAACAATGGGATTCCTCTTTTCAACCTTCCAAAAATGGTGGAAGACGGACTGTTACAACAGCACATCAATAGTGCTCTCTAATGGAGACGGATGTCCTGTCGGGAGGAACAAGGGAAGGCCAAGCTTGTCTGAAACTCAATACAACATGGATGTAAACAGCAGCAGAAAGGACAGTATAGTTGTCCTTCATTCATCAATGTGATTTGAAAAGGAATAAAGCAGAATAATCTAGAAAAACAACCTACCTAATCTAATCTACAGTGATTTAATGCCATGAAAAATTATCAAACAAAATCACTTCTTGCAAACAGTATGACTGCAACATGAGGTCTGGTTTGTTCAAGTATAAGTAATCTGTTGTTCTGTGCAGAAAGAGAGCAGATAATTCTCACAAGACAAATTTGGCAATCAGCCTGTGCAGACTGCAGTCAACATGAGAGTCTGGACAAAGACGACCACTCACAGCTGCAACATCAACACAGTTACACAATGTGGCTGCTCCCTTGCATGATTTGTGTGGGAGAAGGCCTCTTTTGGCATTAAAAGTGTTTAACAGAGTGTGATTCAATTTGTCAATTAATTTGTTTTTTAACAGTAAGACAAGAGGAAAGTGAACTCTTTGTCCTGTGAAGTACAACCTTTAAATAATTTGGGACTACAAATACCTATTGTTTACCTTTTTTTAATTTCAGCTA
>JAPQLA010000023.1:22298434-22310443 GCA_029822935.1 Naso vlamingii | reverse complement strand
TATATATATATATGTTGCACTTTTTTGCAAAGTGGAAAGCAAAACATCAATTAAACTGCACAAAAAAGCAGTGAATGACAGTAAGATTATGAACGCGTGCATTAACCCCACAATATATCAACCATTCCTCAAATGATTGTTGAGACAGCAGGGCCCCTCTGTTGTTCTCTTGTTTATAATCTCTAAATGCAAAATGACAAGGGTTTAATAACATTCAGAGCGTTCAGTGATTGACAAGAAAGGGAAGCAGGATTATGGCTCCATACTGTTAGAGATAAAAGCTGAACTCCTCTTGGAATCTGCGTGGTTGGTGATGTGGGCTATGCTCTTTTAAAGAGTCACAAGATGTGAAGAAAAGTTAGGGGCACTGACTCTTCTCCAGACTTAGATGAAAAATACCCCCAGGAGGTTTCACGACTTCCAACATCTGACGGATCACACTGTCTGTATGAAAGCATGAAATGCTGTGGATGTGTTGGGATTTTTTTCTCAAGGGATGGCGTGTAGGTGGATCCTCAGGTTGGCCCCTGAGAGCCTGAAAGTCTAAGCATTTGACCATGATAAACTCATATCTTTGAATATGTCTATTGAAGGTCACACATAACAATAATACACTGAGATACTGAATTTACCTTCAGTTTCTTTGTTAAATCAAAATGTCTCTGTAAGTCTGTGTTGCTGTATTTTTCCATAATTTTATTTCAAAAGAACTTATGAGGGCAACGTTTAGAGGGAGAGAGAAAAAAATATTGTGACTATTTTAAATCTGGTGCTCAACATTTTAGAAGCGCCACTCCACCCAGCATAAAACCTCAGAAATGTGTTGCCTCATAACTCGACAGCAGACTTGTCCAAAAATTTTAGACAATATACAGACTTTTCAAACTACATGACATAATTCGAGGTCATATATATTCATAGCATCCCTATGAAAGGCCATGCAGAGCCTTGCAGGGCTCTGTCAGTGATTTACACTTCCCTTTTGCAGAGGATGGGGGCACCAAAGTTCAGGAATAACCTGGCTTGCCTCTGCAGTCGGTGTGGCTCCTTGTTGTAACCACAGCAGCAGCAGCAGAAGCAGCAGCACTACAGTCGAGAGGAGCAAGAAGTTGCGCTCCGTCACGTGTTGAATAAATTAGATTTGAGGGGGGACGTCCAACGCTGCTCGGCCGCGCACTGTTTGCTTTCAGTCAGCGTGCTGCAGCAGCGTCTGCGAGCAGGCAGCGACAGTGGATGCCGAGAAGTTGAGAACGTCTCCTGGAAGAGGACGCAAGGAAAGTTTTACGAGGCGCAAATACCAGTTTTACTTTTAGTTTTTTTTCGTGTGGTAAGCAATCGGAAAGAGCAACACCAATAGCCCAATTAATATAAGACATTGTCTGGCAACGCGGGGGATCTCTGCAATCACAGGAAAAGGACACGCGTTTCATATGTCCTGAAATGGATTTAACTTTCACTTTGGACTTAATAAAGGAATATTGAGAAGAATTTGGATATCTTGGAACTCGTCTTGTCTTCTCTCAAACACAGCAGAGCAACAGATGAATGTGAGTATCCATCTCAGCCTGTCACAGATCACCTCACTCCATAAGGAAGTTAACCTGATGCGATGAAGCTGTCCATCAGCAGATTAACCACAAGCACACGTATTTTCTTCACTTGTTTGTTAAATATACTACTTGGCAGCGCGCTGATCCTCAGCCTGCTGGACTTTTCTTGGAAAGGTAAAACTCACTCCAAGCCCAGAAGACGTTGGCCACTTTTTTTTGCAGACCGGTCCTCAGCTCTTTTATACTGAGACTTCTGTGTAGCGCTAATGGACTTACAGTTTCATTCAGTGTTTCAGCTTGGCCTATTTGCTTTTAAAAGTCATTCCCTCTTTTTAAAAAAACTGTCACAAAGTTAATTTAAGAAAGAACCCTACACTGCAGCAGTTTATCAATGCTGAATGGTATGTTAATTTAGAGCTTTCATCCTAAACCCTTTACAAGCAGAAATTGCTCATACATGCTATTTTGATTAGCCTATGTTTCATATCTAAGTTGTAGAATAAAATGTTACTTCATGTGCGTTTTAAACCTGTCTGCGCTGTTTTTTGTCAGCAGCACTGCGCAGAGCGCCCAGTTCGCGCGCATACTTTGAAGACAGCCAAATATTTAAACTGCATGTCATGTCGCACTTAAAAAAAAAAAAAAAAATCACTCTGAGACATTCCTCTGGTCAACCTATGGAGTTATTTTATTGTCCACTGAGGGCTGCTGCTGTTGCTGCCGCTGAGCCTTTGTGCCTCCCTCTTACTCCAGTTGAGCACATACCAAATGATTATCCACATGTCGACACCGTTATTGTGTTGGCAGTCTTGTGTTCATTGACCGTGAAAAGGTGTTCCTTTCCCTCAATTAATAAATTAATTAAGTCCCCACTGGGTTCCATCACCGCGCACTTTCGTTGAGGGAGTGATGGTTGCCATGGTGCAGCTGAGTAATTATGCAGCCTTTTCTTGACTTCAGACACAACAAGGAGTGCAGGCTCCGCCTTTTTTTTCTTCTCACCGCCAGTCATCAACTTATGGAGAACGGCAAAGTCCTGTTTTTCATTAAGGGCCTATGTGCCACCTCTGCAGCTGTTGAGTAGTAACATGTGTAGTTACCTTGCTGCTGCCAGACTGTGAATGAATACTTTATACCGGACAATAACAGAATCCATACCATGAACCTTTTTTCATTTAATTGAGTGTTTCACCTGTTCATCCACCTTCCTATCACAGACATATATCTAATCTATCCCTATCTCTATCCATGCATCTGTTTTGAAATTTGCCTGTAATTCCCATCAGCCTCTCGGTTGACTTCCGGTCTAGAACTTCTGACGTGCGCCACGTTTACGACTACGCTGAGTTATAACGTGTAGTTCACAAAGGAAACAAACAAAAACACAGCAGTGATAGATAAAACCAAAATGTGAGCCTCCACAGCTTTTATAACAATCCAAGGATTATGTCATCCTGAAGCACAGTGCAATGAAGTAATCATTTCCCTAGCCTTGTCTTGTTGCTTGCATATGCTGTTAATGAAGCTTGTGTTCCAGATCCCTAAAAAGGAATGAAAAACATGAGATATGTTTCTCCCAGGGTGGCCACACATACACCCTGAAAGTTTCTTGCTGCCATACATTTCTGAAAATAGCCTTCTCTGTGGCTTTACTGCTTGCAGTGTCATCATAAGTTAATTAAGTCAACGGTACATCAATCATGGCCTTTGGGTGTGTCATGCCAGAAGGCTGTCATCTCTAGTTTTTTAATTTGTGACTAGACTCTCATCTAAAACAAATAATTGACATCAATGCTGAAAGCAGGAAATTGTGTGAGCAGCTCTAATTGTTTTAGAATCTGAGTCATTTCTGTTCTCTTTACAAACATGTTTGGGATCATACACACATTAGGTGAACTTTGACCTCAGTTGTAGTAATGTTGTGCAAACACTACTTGCACCCCTGCTACTGTTACTCGATGCACATGTGTTTTTAATGATGCAATCACGAGTACCGCCAAGGCAATATCAGAGGTGTCATCTTCAAAGACATAAGGTGTGTGTTTTTTTATCCGGAACATCTTACACAAACAGCTGAGCCAACCCATGCTGCTCTTTGCTGTGGGAAAGAGACAATCCCTCTCGTTAGAGACCCTCAGAAACCTTCAGCTCATTGTGAAAAAGGAGCTGCTGTGTTTTTTTTTCAATACAGTGTTTGTTATAACCAGGAAGTGTGTGTTTGTGTATATGAGCCCTGTGATGGCTTATATCCTTTTTACATGCTGAGGGACTGATGTTTCAAAGACTAATGCAGGGCATAGAAATGTGGCACTTGTGAGAGGCAGTAGTCTGGCAAACATTAAGGGCTTTTTAGTTTGCTTTGTGCTAAGCCTATCATCCTCATCCAGTCAATCTGCAGCTCTGTCTGTGGTTTCTATTATGGCTCCATTGAGCCTAAGGCAGTCTAATATGCTCTCAAAACCATAGTAGTTAACTAGAATCGTGGCAATGAATTAGAAGCTCGTTTTACACGTCTGTCATGATAGTTGTTCCTCTTGGTTCGTTGGTGGTAAATGTCGTTGTTGTTGTTGAATTGGGTTAGATTTTAATCTACATTTGGGTTGTATTCTTGAAGATCAGATGCCATGGTTAGATCAGGAAAACAAGACATGATCTCAAATGTCTTATCTGAATTTAGTTTAAAGTGATATTCCAGAAATTTTGTCATAGGGCCTCATTTTCTACTTTTCCAGTATTATTCGGCTCATTTGATGGAGTGCAGAGTTTGGACTGCTTGTTGTTTTGAGGCGAATGCTAATGCTAGCGCATGTCAAGGGCACCAGTAGCAAGCCAGCAGTAGCCACTACTAAACTCCTGTGAAACACTCTACAGTGCATTGAATTTGAATTCACCTCAATACACTGCAGTGTATTGTGGAATAGCTCTGGAGAAGTCAAAAAATGAGGCACTATGTCAAAAATTCCAGAATATCCCTTTAAGATATTAGCTGAAGAAAGTTATTTGACAATTATTTATTATCCCTAGTAGAAACATGTCTTCTCAGATGAAATGATATGACTTGGCGAGTTTAATCTAGGGCAAATCCACTGCATTAATTATGATGTTTAAATGTATCTTTCACTCCATGTGGTTAAAAAATAATTTCATTTCATGAGAGGTTTGGCACTCCTCTATGCAATGTACTCATTGGCTCATGGAAGAAGGCAGCAGTATTTGTTCAGATTTATTGTCTGTTCAGAGTTTTGCCAAACCAGAGGCCTGGATGTCTTGATCTCATAGTGAAAGAAAGACAAATAGTACTTAGAAGAAAATAAATAAGGAAATGTATTTTCAGCTATCATGAAAATGAATATTTGACACATTTTACCATATATGATCTAAACCACAGTGGAGAGGCACCGGTACATGTTCCTAGCATTCACTGCTGCCAGGGATTTTGATGCTGATTCCAGTCATGCAAAGTACCTCGAATGATATCCACTGTATTCAAACAGAGGTTTCATTCTGCATGTAAATCCTAGAAACCTTGGATTTGGTCGGTTGACTTGGTTTAGAGGATTTAAAAGAAAGTGGGTCAATGCTTGGTTACTGCTAACAATCAGGTGTACATGATGTGTTACACACATGTGCCGGTTTCAGAAAAAGAAACCCTCACTGAAACGGCAAGTAAAAGATTTTAGTGCCTTTGCTGTGGGCACATGGAGGTTAATTCTCCAACGCTTGCATCATCTTTACATAACTGTTCACTACGTTTTAACTACCACCAAGAGGGACTCAACATGATCAAGGACAATGATGCAAGGAAAACATCTAAATCCAACCCACAACCAGATTGGCTTACTAAATGCAACAGCTCTCCCCACTCAGCAGCTATTTTTCAGGATTACTTTTCCTGAAGAATTATGCACAATTAGGTTGTTACCCTCACATTGTGACTCCAAACTACCCGCTAAATTTCAAACATGGAACTAAGTGATGGAGGCCAAGGTGGGTGGGTGGCAGTGTTTGTTATTGGTGAACTTATTAGCATGAAAGTGCAGAAATATCCAAGCTCCATGCTGAATCTTTTAAACCCATGTGTCCTTCTTAGCCTGGTATTGTGCAATTAGCTTACCCGACTATGTCTGCTATATCCATTAGCGTACGCCGCTCTGCAGAGGTCCTCCACTGCAGCTCAACCAGAGAATGCATTATTTCAGTTGTGGCATTTGGACAAAGATTCTGGCCTTGAAAAGCTATCCTTTGTGCTTTAGTAAAAGCTTTGTAAAATGCATCCCCAGTATTGCAGTAAAGTAAGTCAATACGAAGACTTTAAAGTTCAACTGCTGTCAAGATTTTCAGGCTGTCATGGATGTGTTTACATTTTTCCCCAAGAACAGCTTTCAAAAAGTGAACAAAAGTATTGTATCTAACAGTTAATTTGTTGTGAGTGCAATTGTTGTTTGCAGTTATTATGATCTCTCAGAAATTAACATCAATTAGAAGTAAAAGCAAGAAATTGCTCTTGAGTTCTTTTTTCTTTATACTTCTAAATAATGTTGAACTAGTAAGCACAGAGTTGATTTAATTATCATATTTCTACACAAATAGTGCTCCAAGATTTCTCACACTAAGTTGAATTCAATCCAGTTTATGATGTTAAGGTTAGCATCTTCAGTGTTGTGGGCTCTGAATCATGGCAAACTGAAAGTAACCCCGGAATCTTGTGTGCTTATGGCCAACTTCCAGCAATCCTCAATTACAGCGCTGCAGAGCCAGAAAAAGGGAGAGAGGTAGACTGCATGGAGCCTTTCAACTCTACTGTACTGCTCTGTCACTCATGCACAGTGTCACCACCATAGCTGAGACAAATCGCCACACTGCCTTCAGGGACACATAGAAGTCATTTAGTGCACACACACGTACAGATGTTTTGTGAACAATTTCCATGTAGGTATCAGTTAAACCACTGGGGGGAGCCTTGAGGAGCTTTCACTGGACACTCAATCCCTCAAAATGTAATACAGTATAATGTGCTTCTGTATACATTTCCTCATAATAAAAGCTTTATTTATTTTGCAGACAAGTCAAAGTAGTTATGATTTACATGAATTTAGACAGAACCACAGACAATTGGAAGCTGTTCTCTTTATTTAATGAAAAAGACACAATAATTTCTTGTGTGCCAGACTCTTGGTGGTTTTGAATTATTCTGCAGATGGTAATAAGTCTTGTTGAACAATTTCAACACTGCTCCAAAGTCTCTCTCAGTCTCAATTACAGATCCTCTGCTGTGGTGTCGGTCTATTGCCAGCGTGAACCTACTGTTTATACAAGGAATTCTAACACCCTTACTCCCTTTATATATCAATCTTTGAATAAGTTTAGCCTTAATTTAAAGTCTCAGTAAGTATTACATATATACATATACATTGCATAGTTATTGAAAGATTGATATGTTTACTTTAGAAGAGTTAGATATTTTAATTGGTTCCTGGAGAGGTGTTTACAAATTGCTCAGTTAATGAGAGCTGAATGTAGGTGGACACATAAATATTCAATCAGGGACCTCACCTCAGATAGTGAGAACAATGACTAGTGATTCTTTTCCCTTCACTACATTAGAGTTGAATAGTTACAGCCAACAACTCCTCGTCTGAGGCAGTATGCTGCAGCCTGTGGTTTTACTGTTTCTTTAGCAAAGGAGAGCCTTCTGGTATGTAGGAGGAACAAGGTGTCACTTCTTAAGTTAACTAAGAGGTATAGGAAAATGTTATGAGCAGGGTCTTTTCTGTGTGCTGTGGTTAGGAACAGAGCCCATACAGCACATGGTGAACTGTTTAAGGAATATACTTATTTTTCTTAAACTAACTTACTCTGTATTTTGACACAGAAATAACACACCTTGTCTTAGTGTTTGCTGTTTGATGTTGCTCAGCTTTTCCTCTCTGTGTGTCTTCAGGTTTAAAAAGAAGGAGCCAAAATGAAGACAGCTGCCAAGGGTTTTGGGAAGTCTGTAATGGACCCTTTGCATCGTGAGGGTTGGTGGAACACGAGGATACTGCTAATGGTATATGTAGCCTTGGAGCTTGTAACAGTTCACCCACCCATGGTCTTGGGGACCCTTGAACTACAGCTAGATGAGGAACAGCCAGCAGGAACAATTGTAGGGGACATCAGTGCGGGACTTCCCCCTGGCATCAAGGCATCCCTGTACTTCATCTCAGACCATGAAGGCACAGGTGTGGGTAGTGATCTGGACATTGACGAGAGCACGGGCATTATTAAAACCGCTAAAGTTCTGGACAGGGAACTTAGAGACAGATACAACTTCATTGCAGTCACCATGACAGGTGTGACTGTGGAGGTGACCATCAAGGTGAACGATATAAATGACCATGCCCCGAGTTTCCCGAGAAAACAAGCCACATTTAAAATCCCTGAGCAGACAGCTATTGGCACCAGGTTTCCTCTTGAGCCAGCTGTTGATGCTGATAAAGGCCAGCTTACAACACAGGGTTACCTTATCAAGGATGGAAATGTTGGCCAGGCATTCACCTTGGAGACCAGGAGAGGAAGCAATGAGGTCCTCTATCTGGACTTGGTGGTCAATGCTATTCTAGACAGAGAAAAACGGTCCACCTATACTTTATCTCTGGAGGCCTTTGATGGGGGTTCCCCTAAAAGGACGGATCAGACGACATTAGATATTACAGTACAAGATATTAATGATAACGCTCCTGTTTTCAACCAGAGCCGCTACCATGCTATAATATCTGAAAATCTCCAGCCAGGAAGCAACATCCTGCAGGTGTTTGCCACAGACGCAGATGAAGGAGATAATGGCATGGTGCTGTATGAAATCAACAGGAGACAAAGTGACCCAGATCGCTACTTCGTCATCGACTCTCGGACAGGCATCATCACGCTCAATAAGCCACTGGACTTTGAGATGAGGAGAGTCCATGAGCTGGTGGTCCAGGCGCAAGACAACGCGACCCAGCCAGAGGTGACCAATGCTTTTGTTACTATCCATGTCAGAGACTACAATGACAACCAGCCCACCATGACCATCATCTTCCTCAGTGAGGATGGATCTCCAAAAATCTCAGAAGGTGCACAGCCAGGCCAGTATGTAGCTAGGATCTCAGTCACTGACCCAGACTATGGAGAGTATGCCAATGTCAATGTGTCGCTAGAGGGAGGGGATGGAAAATTTGCCCTGACAACCAAGGATAGCATCATCTATCTGATATGTGTGGACAAAATTCTGGACCGTGAGGAGAGAGACACCTACGAACTGAGGGTGATGGCAACAGACTCAGGCACCCCTCCTCTTAGGGCTGAGTCCTCCTTTATCATCCAGGTGACTGACGTCAATGACAATCCCCCTCTCTTTGACCAGCCAGTGTACAGACAGGTCATCCCCGAAGTGGTGTTTCCAGGGAGCTTTGTGTTACAGGTGACAGCTAGAGACAAAGACCAGGGGCCCAATGGGGACATTAACTACAGCATCCTGCAAGACCAAGATGCTTACTCCAACTGGTTCAGCATAGACTCCATTACAGGGATTATCACCACCCTCTCACAGCTGGATTATGAAAAGAACCCCAATCCCAGTATAACTGTGGTGGCCATGGATGGAGGGAAACCACCCCTGTCCTCCAGCGCTGTGGTAAACATTGTGCTTCAGGATATAAATGATAATGAGCCCGTTTTTGAGAGAAACTTCTACAACGTGTCCATCAAGGAGAACACAGCTCCAGGGACCTGCATTCTTGAGGTAGGACTTTCACTGCATATTTATCACATTAAAAAAATTGTGAATTGATTGATTTTGTAAACACACCCCCACACTGTAATGCTGAGCTCATGCAAGAGTCTGAACTCAACATGGGGGCAAATGTGAGGAGCATAGCAAATGGAAATTTATGAGATAAATAGGGGAGAAATTTGTCAGACTTTGCTGACCCCTTTCATTCCTTTATGAAGAGTTATTTTTTAATGTTAAAGCTGTTTAAATTGGACTGCCTTAGTGATGATTTACCTGCAGTTTTAGGCCAAGATGATCCCTTCTTTGGCTGTCCTCCCCTTCACCTCTCAAAAGGTTTCCAGGGTAACAGAGGCAGTGTAAAGTCCTCTGTCAAGCCAGACACAAAGGGGTTTTTCACGTATTCACAGGCAGAGACAAATTCAGGGCTTTATCCAAAGAAATAGATGTCACTTCACTCTCAAAAGGCACCTTAATTAGGCTAGTTGAGCGTGAGAAAAAATGGCTATAGACGACAAGATGAATTAAAGTTTAGACAAATTACAGCACCCCCAGTGACTGCAGTTCCCTTTTCATTAAAACATATTGTTTTCTTAAAGGTTTTTGGAATTCTTATGAAAGAACCTACGAAAAAAACAGCTCATCCGTTGTTTAAACCACTCCAGTAATCTCTCAAGTATAGACATTCATTCAAATTTTATTTCACAAGAGTCTGCTGTATTGCATGGATCAAGGAGCTGGATAGCGCAGTCCAGACAGAGGGCCCGGCAGACGGGATCTTGGCCCAGGGTTTGGCCTTGGGACAGGGAGGGGTGAGGGGAGATGCAGGCCTTACCGCGACTTCTGGCTTGACTGCAGAAATAGAAGCTACGAGGGCTTCTTGTGGGAGGTCCCCTAATTATAAATCACAGGGACCACAAGGATGAGGAAAAAAGAGAATGTGCTCATATTGATTATGGAATTTTGAGAGTGAACCAAAGAATAATTAAAAAATGTATGTTTTGGAGAACTGAAAAGCTCTACAATCACTCTTTCCGATGTGGGCTGAATCTCTGTGAAAATATCTGTAAACCGATATTTTCATTTCTTTCAAACTAGAGTTGGTCAGACTTTTGTTTTTCCCCCTCATTGCCTCCAAAGGCATCACTACCTGGTCTCAAGCAATCCTCAGAGTACGACATGTTTGATCCGTGGTTACACAGGGCCTGAGTATGAAGTAGTTCTGTAAAGCCATTGATCTCTGGCCTCACTTGAGTCTGTCTGGATGCTGCAGACGTGTGCTTGGCGGGCCATGTGAGAACAGACTGCTCTTACTCAGGGTGCCAGCGCTACATCCAAACATCTCAGCAAGACATCTGATGACTGCCTCTTTCTCTGTCTTCTCTCTCTGCAGATGAAATTCTCAATGTGCATATGTGTAGTGATCATTAACTCAAACAATTGAATGGGCTTGATATTTTTCCTCCACAGGTCACTGGCACAGCAGTTCATGATTATTTTATTATCGTCTGGCTCCACAGTGCTGTGCTTGTGATATTTTGTCATTTTCCACTATACATGCATTGGTTTATAATGTTTAAGATGTGTGTGGAAATAGATAACTAAAAATAAGGACTTAAGCTTCTTAACAGCCATCAGTCTTGTAATTCAATACACTAGATCTGCTGCAAAGAAAATGGGTCATCCTTGAGAGTGGAAATCAAATACGACATGAAAAACAACATTTTAAAACCCACAAGCTGGATTGTGGAATGCGTTTCATGAGCCATCACTAATTCTATTCTCCATTATTAGTTTTCAAACTGTATCCAATTTTACAAGTTTTCTGGATGGGGTAGAAGTCAAATAAAGCTGTTACACCACAGATTTGATGCTATAAAGGAACCACAATACCAAAATAGCTTGCAATACTCTTGACTCTTGATTTGATCCATGTATATCTCCATTTTGCACCATGGTACAAGCATGCACTTGAGAGGTACTGTTACACTGTATTTGCTAAAGTATGTTTTATTCCAAATATGCGAAGACTTGAATAGGAAGACTTAGATAGGAAAGTTAACAAGAAACAAGACTAGGCTAGCCTAGTTATGGCCGAACTGATAAATGGAAGTTGTGTGTTGATGAATAATGTACAGCTCTATCTGTGTGTTATGAAGATTATCTTGCTGACATGACAAGGTGATGTAGCTATGGCAGCATGCTAACATTGCTACAATATGCAACACTTGGTGTTGCTCACATTTGCCATTTGTACAACACATGAAAAGCATCTTAAGCTGTGATACTTACACTTGGAGTTCAGCAAGATAATCTTCACAAGCGAACACAACGTAATTTTTCAAGTGTAGATGAAATTGCTGGTCTTCTTCCTCTTCTTGTTTCATGGCATCTGGCATCCAGCTCGCTAGTGCTACCTCTAGTTCCGAAGTGTGAATTACTCTGCTACATCACCCTCGCATGCACATTTCAACAATGGGGAGTCATCCACTCACAGAGGCGGTCAGTCAATCAGTCAGTCAGTCAGTCAGTCAGTAAGCCCCTATAAGCCCCTATTACATTTCTACAGCCGTTCCTTTCCAGCCAAAAAGCAACATTTATCTCAAGGTGGGTGAAATGGGAAATATGTCATAATTTCTACTATGATCACAATTTTTTATGGCAAGATCAGGCTTGATTATAGATCCACTTTAAAGATTTTTTATTTTT
>JAPQLA010000023.1:22268993-22284433 GCA_029822935.1 Naso vlamingii | reverse complement strand
CCGCACCAATCACACGCGGAAAGGCTGAGAGGGTGTGGGAGGTGTGTCAGGTGAGGGAGCGACACACCTCTGCGCGGTCCAATCAGGGGCGAGGAATGGCACAGCCTATTCTGCATAGGAAAAAAACTGCACAAAACACACTGGGGCCGGGGAAACGGCGGTGGCCGTAACATGTTCATTTATGTTCATTTATGTTGAATCCAGTGTGTTCTGATTGACTTTGAATTCAAAATGTGTTTAGTTAAGTTTATGTGTAATTGTTTAGTTTAAAATAATCTCTTTTATTTCTACACCGTGACCGAGAGTGGTAGCGTGACCAGTGACTTCCCTTCTGTTCTATTCTGAGATACATGAGAGGGCTGTAGAGTGATTTTTACAGGAATTATTTGTTTAACGCAAATATATTGCCTATTGCTGATATGTGACCTGTGACCTTCCCAGTAGGAATTTATTGTCACAATGCCCAACCCTAGTACTGGTTAATCCTAACCCTGCTCATAAATGTGGCTATACAGCACTGTAGGCACATTATAATGCCTTATAAATACATTCATAATGCATTATACATGCATGCTTTAAGTAAAGTGTAAATTTAAGTGCAAATTTAATCCTGGTGAAATCAGAATTTAATTTTGACTGGAAATGTATATTGCATGACAGGAATTGTCCAGATGAGTGTTTTAGCGCAATTTTAGAAATAATATTTATCCATTCAAACTTGCATGTAAACACTTAAATGACCATTCATGTTCACTAGGCATGTTCTTAGTGTCTGTGAATAATGAACTATCCCTTTACCCTCTAAGAAGGTTGGGTCTAAGGACTGCACAGTTTACTGATGTTGCACTCATTACATTTGACAAAGTAATGTGCAGCTACAACATTTTCCTCTCTTGTACTGAAAGCAGCTTGACAGTATCAGTAAGATGTACAGTATCTAAAAAGTATTGTGAAATATTTTCCTCCTTTAGGTGGACTTTAAAAGAAAGTAACATCTGTGGGATGCATTACGAAATTACTTTCAAGTATTAAGAAACGTGTTTTGTAAGGGGATGAGAAAGATAAAATGTGCAGCAGTTTGCGTGCCAGTGTGTTCTTTTCCCAGTCTGGGAAGGTGGGACAAAGCTGCTGGATTTGGCAAGTGTTTGTGCGGTAGGAGATGGGTGCATCAAGATGGGGCCAAAGCACACAAGCAGAAAAGATATTTGGCCTGAACATACAAGAGACAATGCTTCAATCACAGCAGATCCATAATTACAGAACAGTAGGATCTGAAAGCATTCCCTGATTTATTTACATAATTCCTCTGTGTTAGCTTACGATTGAGTTGGAGTCATAAAATCAACTACTTATAATTAATTATGTGAGAGGACAAGTGCTTAAAGATGAGAGCTTGCTGAAGGAAATTGAGTTATGTTCCATGCAAGGTACTCTGCACACTTCAACAGTATTGTAGAAGGGAGACAGCTCAGCAATCTAATTTCAGTGTGATGTCTATTGATGTTTTATGTCTTCAGGCTGCTAGCAGGGGCAGATAGGCTAACTAAGTGCAAGTGAGCACTCAGTTTTAGGAGATTTGGGCCAATGGGGGGACTCCTGCAGGATTTTGCATTGTCCACATCCTGGTTTGGTTTGGGTTCTGTCTGAAGGGAAGTGAGGAATGATATCCTTTGGGTCACAGGCCATGATTACAGGAATAAGTATATGAGGAAAGAAGTACTTACAGAAACTGTCCCAGTGGATATTTTGTGTAGCTGTGGCAAGTACTACAGAGTTGGCTTTGCAACTTCCAGGCCTTTGTGGACCATTTTAACCACTTAGGTCATTTGTTATTTTCTAGAGAGCCTCCTCTCAACTGTAGGAGCTGTGCTACCAGTTGGAGCATGAGTGCTTTGTTGAAATTACCACTTTTAAATCCTCAGCTGATTTATTATAAACCAAATTGAAGTGGCTCAGTCTTTTCCTTGAAGTGAGTGAGTTCATTTCGCATAAGCTCTTCTTTGTGTTTGCTTAATAAAGTGATTTAAATTATCGTACCATTTTTTTTTTAAGGCTCAGCTTCTTAACTACAGATCTTGCACTCTTGCAATTTCGGTGAGTGTTTTGAAATGCATGCTCTACTCATTTAGATCCTTGGATTTGTTTTTTCCACTCTTATTTCAGACAGCCAGTGTTTTCCATTCGTTGCAGTATGAAAATAAATTGGCAAACTGTTAAACCTTGTTTAAGTTGCGTAATCCATTAGAATTGACCCATAATTCTTTGTTAATGTCACACTACTGTGGCACAATGATGAGTATAAGTGCATATAGATGTGAGAAAATTATAGACTTGATGGATTATGTGACTTAAGTAAGTTTCAAGAGTAGCCTTTTTATTTTTCATACAATACAGAAATGAATGGAAGCCTATGGAGGCCTGGAACATGAGAAAAACACATTAAAACTTTAAATTTACTCAAGCATGTGTGTATCAAGCACATGTGACTTTCATGTACAAAATGGGCTCAAACTTAAGTTACAGTCTAAAAACAGAATCATTTAGATTTTCAAAGGAATCATTAAATCAAGGCATCGTTTTGTGAAAAAGCTGACTTGTCCATAAGGACTTCTTTCTCTCCTGGAGATTTGCTTCCTGTGAGTCATAACATTTTATGATTTGTAGTAGGAGAGTTTCTCTTTCATGCGCTCTCCTAACTGGTAAAAACAGTGGTAATTTTGATGTAACCTCTGCATTTCTCTGGGCTTTGCCTTCTGTGAAGTTCATTACTGCTGTACAGTATGTAATAAGCCTCATTAATTCGATCCCAGTGGTATTCACTCCTCTGCTTAAAGGGGCGAGTGCTGGATTTGGTGTGGTCTCTCCGAGGCTTGGGTGGTATAGTAAAAGGGATTAGCGGTGTGACGTCAGAGTGCTCCGACTGGAAAGAGCAGTATGTTATGCTCACATAGCTGTGTTCGCACTGGACAGTAGGTTAGTTCCCAATCCTGCTTACGCTCGGGAATCTTCAGATGTGGGCGATGAAGGAAGCCAGTGGAAATGAACACCGTGGCAGTGGTGTGCTCTGTGGATGGGAGAGAGGAAATTGCTTGCTCATACAGAACCAAACTAATTAATGGTTTTCAAATCTTTTCCAGACTCTCCAAAAAAAGATTTTGACTCACCACCTTTGTTTTCTGTTTCTTAGCTCATTAGATATACAAAAAGTAAAGAACAGAGGGGAATCACTGTTTTTCAAAGGCGGACTGTCAGACTAGATTGATGGATCATCCTATTTCTCCATATTCATGCTATTCTGCCAAGTAAATTATTCAAATGAATTCAACTCGGCCAGGACAGCTCAGAGAACAGTTTGTGTGAAACGCCTTTTTGGAGATACAGAGCTCATTTAGCTATGGTTGTTAGCGGAGTGGTGGGTGGTGCTGAGAGGAAAGCAGATTGGTTCTAAATAAATCAAATAATTCCTTTATCTCTTGCCAAGCACCTTCTGACTCTGACTTTGTCTTTCATTTAAAACACTTTGCCTCTGGCGCTAAAGAAATATAAATGGTTCTACGTATTTGGTTGTGTTTGGGACCTTGATAATAGTGGTCATGCCCTCATTTTTCCCCCTCATACTACTTACATATCTTACTGTACTTACTGTTTGTTCTCATCTAGAGTTCTTGTAACTTGTCCTAATTAAGGTTTTATTTACAAGGACGTTAGTATACTTGTTGTAATGTTTCTTTTTAACCCTGAGAGCTAATGTGAAGCGGGGGTTTCTTTAGAAGACCAGTCGAGACCCTTTTCACTTTGCGAGTTCACTGTTGCCAGGCTGCAAAAAAATGCCGGAGGAGTTGCCACAATGTGCTCGTATAGAATGGCTTATGGCACAAACACGGCACTGTCTGTGTCTGTAGCGACTGTTGATGTGGGGACAGCTGCTTTATGATGGTAAACTCCTTTCCTGAAAGCTGAGGACCCCCTGCTAACTCGCCAGCATAACCACATTGTACGTGGATTGACTCAACATGTTAGATTAGCTGGTTAAATACAGTGATCCTTTTCCTCAAAAGTACAATCCTGACATTTAGGGCATTAGAATACCAACAAAGACTGTTCAATCTTTCTCAGGGCTTTCTTTTCTTGTTTATTCTTGGCCCAGTGTGAGGAAGCTAGCAACCTGCATGTTAATTATGCCTCTCAGTGCAACTCTGTGGAAGAGGTCACATGTTGAGACCGAGGCAAAGTTTGATGAAGACAAACATGAGAAGCTGGAAAGTTTTTTGGTGCACAATGCCTCTGTTGTTGACATAGATAATAACTTTTGTGCATACGGGTTAAAGCACTTTGAATATATACACTGCATGAATACTGCCAAGCCAGTAATACAGAGCTGTTGCCATCTTGGCAAACGTTTGCACAAAATAAATACAGCAAGACAGAAAAGGGAAGAAAAAGCAAGTGAATATTGGGATCCAAACCAGAAACCAAGATGTGTAGGATTTTTTTCACTTTTCTCTGTCATGCATACAGCCTGAAAGTCATCTCGACACCATGTAAGAAGAGGACAGCGGTAAAGAGATAGACAGAGAAGGCAAAAGTGGAGAGTTGAAAAAAGGAGAGCAGGAGAGGACTGAGTAGAGGAGAAGAAAAAAAGAAAGCGAGAAAATGGAATAAAAATAGGCTCATGATGGAGCTGGTGTCTCGATGAGGCAGCCCACTAACCTCAGAGGCGCCACACTCCCTGGCTTATCCCAGCCCAGTGAAAAGGAGGGGCCACACCACAGATCTTTGTGACTGCCAAGGCTCCAGCGCCAAGCCGAGTCTCTCTCTCTCCCAGTCTGGTTGTGAAGGGGCCAGGCATGTGAGACTGAGGCAACAAAGCGTGCTCCCTTCTCTGGATGACAGGGCAACCCCCTTACGTTTCAGAGAAGGAGCAGCGAAGAGCTTCCAGCCAGGTGTCGCATCAGACCTGCTGGTTTTTCTCCATGTGTGTGACTGCTGAGAAGGTGCCGTTGCTTGAGCAAAGTCACTGACCCAGTGTGGGAGCTGGTTGCTACTGAGTCAGAAGCCTGACATTTGAACTGCCCAGGCAGTGGCTGCATGCTGCAGTGCAGGTCACATCAATCACAGAAAGTTGGTGGTGGAGGAAGCAGACACAGACCTGGCAGGAGGTCAGAGACCAGGGAGTGAATTCCCACAGGTTTACCAGCACCTTCTGCAAAACCAGAACTTAATGGATGTGTGGTTGCTGAAAATGAGAGTGTAGAAGACAAATTGAAAATGTAAGTGATGCACCTGAGTGATCCGAAAAATCCAGTCATAAGCCAGATTTCCGATCTGGAAAATTTGCAATCATACAGGTTATCAGATGTCAGTGGAGGCCAAGGTTTGCACATTTTTAAACCATGTTTATGCATCATGGAGTCAATGTAAGTAAAATGGCCTTAGTTTTTCATATGAAAACAGTCTGAAATATCAGGAAGTCTCCACTGTCATCTGGGAAATATTGACAGACAAAGAAAGGAAGAGAACTAGACAGCTCGACATGCTCTCTCATCTGGAGAATATTCAAAAGAAAAATATTTTCATAACTGTTTGAAATTTTACATATTAAGTGGATTAAGGGGACTGTACACACATATTTTTCCAGCTATTGAAAAAAAGGAACATCTGGAATGCATTACTTGTGTCTTTTAAAGACTATTGTGCTACTTTTGATTTGTCAGCTCTCTGTCAAAGAAGTGTGCATGAAATATGAACAGATAGACAGGGGATTTATTTGTTTTTTTCTTTTTGCATCTTCCCCTTGTAAGACAAGTACATACAGTATAATTAGATGGCCAAGATTTGAAACCCATGTTTTTCAAAGCCACAGAGGTTTGAATTTTGCTGAATGGTCACATTTCTCAGTTATTCTATATCAGGAATTTGTAAGTGGAGTCCTTTTGTTACCAAAGATTTGCGAGATTGCAGTCAGATTGTATTGAGATCGAATCTTTGCTTGCTTCTTTTCTGTAAAATAAAATGTTAAAGCAACAATGAAGAACACTATATAATTCTGCTAGGACCTGATTTTGAATGGGCAGGTTCATATCTCAGAGTTTATCTTGTCATGTGCTAATAAAGGTCACACAGATGGCAAAACGAGGCACAATAATGCAGTGGGGCGTCGCATTTTTTTCCAGCTGCTGCAAAGAAGCACTGTCTTTGAGCAGGATTTAATAGATGATATTATGTTGAAATTAGAGCTGTTAATAATAAAAGAGGGGTGCAACAGCAGCTTAAAAACTAAAATCTAGTTCCGAACATATCACATTTTTACTGGTGGGTGGACTTTCCAGTGTAAAATATTGTCAAATGTAGGTATTTTGCTTGAATGGGGCTGTAACATTAAGCTAACTGTGAAGTAGCTGGGTACTGCTTAGCGGCTAATAAATCACATGATAGTGGATCAGTGCACAGACTAGTGTGCTCGCAGATACCAACACCAGCATTTTTCAGCTGGTTTGGATGCATTTTCCGATACTGGTATTGGTATCACAACAACTCTAGTTAAAATAGTTAAGTTGAGGTGAAAGTCTTGTTTAGAGACCCTGCAATACCGCAGCCATGAAGATCTGTCTTTGTGCCCGCTTTGTTGTTTTACACCAAAATAAAACATGCTTGCGTAACGCATGCACCAGTGCTTGATTATAGACAGCATGCTGGTGTTCCAGAAGCAGAAAAAGCATGACAAGTGTGATGTGTAACACAACAGCATCGATGTGCTGTGTATGCAAAAACAGTGGCGTGACATGGCAATAACAAATGTTTGTTTGTTGGTTAAGGAGCTCTCTGACCTTGTTGTCTCACAAAAATGCAGACATTTTTGGTTGCATTTCTCCTAATTTGAATTAGCTGCTAACTGCTGCTAGCTGCTTTTCAAATCCCACGGTGATGGGTCACACACTGAAGGTGCTTTGAAAATGTCACACCCCTGTCCTATCCTGTTGTTCCACCACCTCACTGTTTTTGCACAGACGTTGATTCGTTCGGAACAACCATGATGCCGCCCCATTCTGTCTTCAAACTTTTTACAATGTACAAAATAAGGGCTAATATCTCATAATGACTAATTGCTTTCTTTATCAAGCTATTTCAGGAAAAAAAGAGGAAAACTGGTCCATTAAGGTGATGAATCAAAACATTTTTCCCACCAAACAAGCTCCCTTTAGACGAGTGCAAAAATTTCCGTATCACACTTGCTTCACCAAGTTTGTCTATTTTGTGCAATTTGGTGATTTCTTTCTTTTTTTTTTTTTTTAATGGTCGAGTTCTGCATCCCAGCTAATTATAATGGGATTAAAAACCCACAATAGAAGTTATGTTCTGACAATGCTTTTTTGTCCAACTGTTCCTTCATACTTGTATTTTTCCATTTCCTCCAGGACTTAATCACCCAACAACTAAGACCAAATGGAAGCCACAAGACAGTTCTGTAGATCCGTTTTTTGTAAAGCTTAGAATTAATTTTTCAATTGTTGCTGAAAATGTGAAACCTCAGAATACCTTCAATACCACTAAATATGTTGCTTTAGGCAAACGGGGAGAGAACTTTCATCCAATATTCAGTGTTTTTATTCAAAATTCTCATTATGGACCCATTTGGAGCAAATTAAGTTTCATTTCTGCCCATGTCACGCTGGTGTTCTTTATTTGGTGTGGTCTGTGATAACACTCAAAGTGTGGAGTTATAGCTTTACTCATAACCGCCCGGTTTGCACTCCAAGACCTTTTCATCTGGTAGCAATCTTCCTCAGAGCAGTTTCAGCCACCAAAAGCCCAATCCATCAGCCACTGTCATGTGCCACAATGAAATGTGAAAGGTAGAGTAAATGCAGAGAGACATAATGTTCTTTAAAAATGGAAAATACCAAGTTAAACTTCATTTGTGTGTAATTGCTCTCTGGAAGGATGAGAAAATAAGGAAATCAGTTCACAATTCCCCTATTTCTATTTCAAGATGAACATGGAGCATTAAACGAAGAACATTCTCGCTTTTAAAGTTGCTGCCTGCTCATTACCCTTACAATAACAGTGGGGAATATAGTTAAAATGTGTTGATTTCATTCACACACAACAGACTAGTTTTAATTGGTTCCTCTTTCATGTTTTATGAGACTGTCACCACAGTGTGTTTGGGTTTGATGCAGATAATGAGCAGCAGATTGCATCAAAGTTCAATGCAAACAGCAAAAATAGGTGCTGTGTGCATGCAATCTAAGTGATTGTTGCCAGATTATGCGCACCATATGTATTCCTTTAGGAGAGTAGACCGTATTTCCCTTTTTACGAATTCCTCCCAAAGTCATCATATAGTACACCCGTATTTACCTACGCCAGCTAACTGGTTCCATGCTTTTCAGTTCAAATGGTGTGGACAGATGATAGCAGGTCAAAGAAGGACAGGACAGCCTTCAGCGATCTTCCTCACATAAAACAAATCATATCCGCTCAACTTTAAGGAGTAAGACCTGGGATAAAAGGTAATATTAACTGTCTGTCTAAACAGATGAAAAGGGCACGCAGCCTCCTCAGTCCTGCCTCGAGCATCAGCCGCACAGTCAACACACAGTGCGTCCCCTCACCAAGGTCAATGAAGGGCTGCATCACGGGATTATGTGGTGCAGGATGTCTGCTCTTACTAGACCAAGAAAAGGAAATGAGAGGTGTCTAAATAAAGCCAGTTAAAATGAATCAGAAGTACAGTGAACAGGCCTCTTGCTCCATTCACTCGTGGCTTGAGATGAGTTGAAGTTATGCACTTAAACAAATAATGCACCCAGAGTGAGAGGGATGGGGAGGCAACAAATTGAAAGATGGAAGCAACAGAGAAGGAGAATGAGAAACAGTCGAGCAAATCACAGCTGTTGGAAACACAAGCTGACTCACAGTTTTTTCAGCATTATTGAAAGTCTCCTGTGGAGGAACGAGGGCTGCAGGGTTAAAGCGTCCCTCTAACAGAGACAAGATAGTCATGTGAGACTACACTAACTCTGCAGTTTGCTGCTTGCTGCTTGTTATTTCTACTCAGTCTCCTGTGTTATTGTATTATACTTCAGATAACTTTATTAGATTGATGCATTCAGAGGCAAGAAAAGAAAAGAAGAAAAGATTCAGACTAAATCTGTTGAATATCAGCTCCAGGTGATCCTGATCAACCTTCAATTTAGCAGAATTGCACTCATTGGCTCAAATGTTTTCAGGTCATCTAAGCAGCTGTCAGTGCTCCATTTTTACTTGTTGCCTTGTAGTAACCCAAATAAATCTAAAAAATGCTGGGTGTCTTTGCAAACTGTAGTTTCCATTCAATTATCTGTTCACATTCGAATCAAAACAGACATAAAATAACAGCTAAATCCTTTCTTCCCTCACATTAAGGTTGCCTCCAAGGGATTATTTAACAGTAATCCTTTGTAGGCAGCATTAAAACACTGCATCAAATCTAATTTATACTTTTCTAGTCAAGTCACGTTAAGGACATAAAGATATCACAACCTGTTATGTGATCAGAAACACCGACATCTATAATTATGCACAGAAAATTGACTTCTGTTTCTGTATAAATGTTTCTACATTTATACAACCATATATGAAGTTTCACATACATCAGCTTTTCACTGTTTGGCTAAAGGTGAACACTCCAAAACCATGACTGCATCACTTTGCTTCCTTAGATCACTTGTTTTAGTTTCTGTTTGCACAGAAGACTTGGAAAATATAAAAAACCTGTGCAGCACTTTATGCTGAAGAAATTGATTGACCTTTTTTGTGCTTTTTGTTTTCTCGTTTACATAACTGTGAATGCTTTACCAGGGTGAAGTGAGGCCCAGCAAGTAGCCAGAAGTAAGCAGCTGTTTCTCATCTGTCTCTACAAGCATGTGTGTTATGGCTCCGCTCTGATTGGGTATCACATAACCCCCATGTATCTCCTGAGCCCTTTGAGACGAGGCTAGCTGTTTTATTATTGCACTTTAAAGAATAGCTCATGGCAAAATACATTTTAACTGCGTATCTGCCTCTCATCTTTTGTGTTATTAGAATACTAAACCTGTGCAGCACAGTGGAAAACACCTTTAAATTTATTAAAGAGTGAATAAACAAAAAATGTTCCAACTACAAGTTATCATTAATATTGAATTTGTTTGATTTGACCATTTTGTTGTAATAATGCAGTTAAATGTACTGGACAGATACATTTTTCAATCTTGCATCAGAATCACTGTTCATGAAATTCAAATTAAATTTTAGAGTTCAACTAAAGCCCAAAAGGGAACGCGAGTTTGTGAACTTTGTGTAAGTTCACCATTATTTGACAGAAACGGCTGAGCCAACCATTCAACCCAGCTTCATTTTCAGTGATCCCATCTTGCTGAGAGCTTTTCTCCTTTTCCTCTTGTCAGGGGTCACTGAGATGTAAACCTGGTCTCTTGCCAAGGCAAAAGCTTATATCTGTTTCTGTGTTTGGAAGCTGCCCCTCTCCGTACCTCCTCCACTTCCCGCATCCTGCACGACGGTCCTTAGGTTGTTTGTGAAATGGAAGTAGCGCAGGAGCCCTCTGGGACGTAACAGAGAAGGGCAGGTCTGCAGCCCCTTCACCTCTGTGTTCCTGCTGAGTCCCCAGTGGCTCAGTGAGTAGTGGGCTTGCTCTCCTGGTCTTTAGGCTTTTGTGTGTGTGTGTGTTTGTCTGAGGAAGACAGAGGGCTTAACGTTTGTGTTGAGGGTGGGCCTTTTTGCTCTTTTGCATCAGAAGTAGATGTCACAATGAGTTAGTCCAGCAGTCTGCTGAAGTCTGGCTAGACTGGAGAACAATATTTTTCCAAGATTGCCCTGGAGTGCCACTAACCGAAAGGCAGGGATGCTGCCGTCTGAGCTTCTGCACATTCCTCCCCTTGCTCTGCGTGATCCATCCTCCTGCTTTTCCTTGCAACAGGTTGAAATATGCATATGTCCCAGTTTATGCTGTAATCACACATTGTTTGTGCCAGCCTATCAGTCCCACTTTACCTCTTTAACACAGTGAGCTGCAGTGAGGTTTGCATGCTGTTATCCTTATCTGCAGGATGCACCAGGCAGTCTGCATGAATACCGTCTGACTCAAAGGTGGGAGCATTTACAGTGGGTAAGATATGGAAAATTCATTTGCAAAAACAGATAAATGACATTCTTAAAATGAACAAACCAATGCCAGTTTGATGGATATTCCTCTGAGTGAAAATTAAAAAAAGGCACAGATGGCTATTTGCTCCAAGGTGTCTGTAGTCAACAACTTTGTAGGCTGGTTGACCCAGATTATTTATTTTCAAAACATAACCAAGTAATTTTGTTTACTTAATCTAACACAACTGAGTTTTCGATTTCACTCAGGACTTGAACCCAAGGTTCCCAGTTGAATCCCCCAAAACCTCCTCCATATTTGGACTCTGTTGCTCTTTATGCTGCATCACTGGGTGATGGTTGTAAATGGCTGAATAGCTGCTGTGTGACTGTTCTCAGCAGGATGCAAATAGACACTGACACTGAAAATGAAAAACAATAAACAAAACATGAGATATTTTATTAAAAACAACCCAACACCAGTTTGATGGATAATTCCTGGATTTCAAACCATAAAACATGATTAAGGAAAATAAATGGAGATATCTGTTTTTGCAAACGAACCCGTTATATAATCTCCAGCACGTAATTTTTGTTGTATAATAATTTGTAATTGATTTCACCTGCGCTTTGTACAGTTTCTCATATTACACCACAGTGGAGTTTCCCTCCCCGTCCCAGAGCTCAGTTACCTTTCGGCCTTGTTTGAGCTCATCAGATGTAGATGCAGATCTACTTTTCTGGAAAAAATTAAGAATCCATTTGTAACAATAAAATAAACATTTTCTTGGACCGAGCGCGAGTCAAGGCTTCACTAGAGGGAAATCACGCTGCCTAAATTGTTCTTAACAAAAGATTAGGGATGTCCTACATTCCTTGCCAAAGCATTGAATCTATAATATTTGAAACCAAAGACTGTGATTTTAGTAACAGGCATGAATGAGGACTTGTTTGGAGATGAACCTCCGCCCAGTTCCACACTACCCACGGATTGAAATCCAATAGTTCCCATAGTTGTTTTTTCTTTTATTTGAAGCAGAAATTGAGAAAGTGTTGGGGACAATCATGCACACCTCCAGCGGCCGACAGGTTTGGGTTGGTGCAGTGGTTTTCTCCGGACAGCTGTCTCAGCCCAGGATTGCACGGCGCCCAGGTGGGAGTATCCGTGACCAGGCCGTGGCGAGCATGGCACACTTGGGTCGCCAGCCGTAGCATGAATTCCATCAGCACCTGCATGTCATCTGTCAGCTGCACTAATCTGAAGCCAGCAGTTGTAAAAATAGGGCTGTTAGATGGTAGATCTCTCTTCATTGACTCAGTCTATGAGACACCCTGGCTTAATCCTGCAGTTGTTCCCCTGATTGAAAACAAATGCATCCTTCTTCACTGCTGTAAGTGAAACCAAAATTCCTTCAAACGGATTGATCTAAAAATACCATTTTCACAAAACTAACATTGATGGGTCATAGTGAATGCAACTTAAGAAAAAAGTTACTTTCTCTAATTTATGAACTAGTTATGTAAAAAAAAAAAAAATTATAGTTATGAAAAAATAGTACTACAGTATGAAGTGAAGTCAGGGCAGCAACATGTTTTTTGCAGCTGTGTTTAATAGATTAACAGGAACTTTATAACTTTAAGCATGAGAAATGAAGGTACAACATAAAGGGTTAACTTCTATCACTGGCAAAATCAATATGTAGTCGTAATTCACAAGTCAAAGGCTTGAAATAGTCTTCCGAGTGGCAAGAATATAAATCAGACACACTTATTCTGTTTCTGTCTAGCCACAGATCATCAGGGTGGGTTAGGCCAAGGGTCAGGGGTCAGAGGATGGCCAACAGTAGGCCTAGCAACTTAGCTCTGCATGGCCTGAAACAGAAGTAAATCAAAGACACACTCACCACTCAAAGCTGTGCTCCAAGATTCTCAATCAAATCAGTCTCTACGAATGGGAAAGAGAAAAAAGTACACCAGAGAGAGGGTTTCCCCCAAAGTGTTCCCCCTCTGCGGCTCTCTCCAGCACAACTTTTGTCTTTTCATCTGGGTCTTGTGTGATCTGTTTTATCCATCAGTCCAAGGAGGCCTGTAGGTCTTTCTCTGAAGGGATATGTCAAACTGTTAGCAGTGTATGGTCTATTGGCACATAACATTGAGCAAAGAGTTGAACCATGGGCATCAAAAGAAAAACCGCTAAAAGGCAGACACAGCGTCTGCAAGCCAATAACCATGGAGGCTATTTGTCTCAGCTTTGAATTTGAACAAACCTGACAAAAGTTATTCATTTTTAATTTGGAGATCAGTGCCGGTGCAATCTATCTCTTTTATGTGTAGAGGAAATACTGAAAATGACACTGAAGCATTTACATTTAGATCTGAACAGCTGAAAAGAAAATAAGGAATATTGATTCATCTGAGTTTCTCAGTGCCTGAAATCAGATGTGACCTGCTTTACCGCTCAAATCTCAGTGTTCAGTAAAAATAGAACTTTGTGTTTAAATAGAGAAATAAGTGATAAACTGTAATTTCATAACAGGTTGTAAGCATATAGTTTTGACTGTTAGGGGCACCTCTAACAGATCATGATGGCTTTAAGGAAGCCCGTACATAGATCATTCGTTCTGTGCAGAGAAGGACACCCTGCTAAAAGAGAAGATGGCAAACAAATTGACTGACCCAGACGGATGCCTGGATGTCCAAATGACTCTACCAGAAACAGAGGGAGAAAGAGAGGTCAAGATGCTGCAATAAAACTGATTTTTACCTTTGAGAAATGTTGTTTTCAAGATAAAACACATTTTCTGTAAACCCGGTGACTCATAACTCATAACACCTGCTATCAACATACACTCAGAGAAAACAGGAATACTTGAAAGGAGGTATTTGTTCTTTCATCCTTTGTACAGAACCAGTGCCATGAGGCATTAAATAAAATCTTGACATAGTACAGTGGATTTAAGCAACTGTCGATCCCTGGCTTTGATGGTTTATGTATGAGTAGTTTGTTATTTCCGTTGCCTCCTCCGCTTTCCAGATCCTCATCCTCCATCCTGGCTCTGTTTGGCAGCGCACATTGTTGTGTCGCTTGTGGTGTCAAGCAGCAGGTCCACCGAAGTCATACAGAAGCCAAGCCGAGAACCGTGAGAAAGGACTGCAGTGTGATTGGATTAGCTTTTGAGCGCCACGTTGCTTAATTAATGAAAATGACCCGGGAGCAGAGAGTGAAGCCATTGTCTGCACAGTGACAAAGTCCCTGCCCATCAACAGTATCCTTAACAGGATTTCACAAAGTATGCCAGCCGTTCTTAATTTGTTGGCTTAGACCACTACAGAAGGGCACTGGCAGCTGAGGTGTTGTCTGCCTTTCACTTTGCAGCGGTGAAATTTCAAACGCTGGCAATCCTCTTCAGGATCTGAATAAAAAGTCTTCTAAACGGATTTTTAAAAGACATTTGTGAAAGTAGCAAGCAGTAGCAAAGCCCTTTCACTTGTCTTTCACACTCATTTTTTGACTCTACAGCAAATTATGCTGTCCAGTGATTCAAGCTTCATTCCATTTAGCCAGTCAGCAAGTCACACCTGCGGATTATGGCACAGCTCAATGCATTCATTGCACATGTGAACAGTAGCTATGGTTCACTTGATGATGTGCGAGCCCCTCGGTCATTCCAGCCTCCTTTCATCCCTCCTCCTTTAACTTTCTATTGAAGAGGGATGTAACAGTGGGTTGATACTGTGAGGGTGACGACCCTGCGGGGTCTTCTGAGAAGTTCAGCACAACCATTGTGACCAGATTAGTTTGCATTCCTCAGTGCTGAATGGCAAGCTCTGGAAACTATTACCTGGAATTACCTCAAATCAAAGACTTCTTCCTATTATCTCAGCAGGATCAGTCAGCGCAGACCATGACTGCCAACTAACATGTTAAAATAACATCACTGCATGCGTGTTCCCCTGACAACCAAACTGTTTTTGTTGAATTAGTTAAAAAAAAAAAAATCTGCGCATCTGCAGAGCCTTTAAAGGGATAGTTCACCCAAAATCAGCCATATCAGTCATTATCAACTCACCCCCACGCTGATAGGAGGTTAATCCACAAAACACTGCTTGTGTTTTACAGGAAAAAGGTGTTGCAGTAATCACCCAAACAACTGTAGTGAATAGTGACCAGGTTTTAAACGCAAATAAATGAATAAATAAATAAAATAAAATAGAAAAACATTTAATAAAACCATAGAATGCCTCCATACTGCTCGTCAGTAATCCAAGTGTCCTTAACAACTATCACAATTATTTTTAAATAAAATATTTTAAGA
>JAPQLA010000023.1:22252517-22265419 GCA_029822935.1 Naso vlamingii | reverse complement strand
GAGAGGAGATGATCTCTGCCTACAGTTTCTATTGGTGGGGTTAGAGACACCTCCCTGAAATGACTTTTTGCAGGTTGAAAGGTTGGATGTCTGATATAACATGTGAAAGATACTGAAGTCACTTTTCAGGGCTAGCTCACCTTTAATACATGCTGTCTGAACATGTACCATAAGTGATCCCACCCCCTCCCAGAATATATAAAACCAGTTTCCCTGCTCGGGCATGATAAAATATTCATTGAATTACATCTTTTACAAACTTCATTTCAAGTCATTGGTCAGATTAACTGCTCAATTAGTGATGCAGCTATAGTGGTGTTGTTAGCTGATTTTGCATGGACTGGGACCTTTGAGTACTGAGGGAGTGTTGGTGGTGAACAATACTAGCACAGGAGCTTCAGACAGTGGGGGGAAGAGGTTCTCATGCCTAGGGCAGGTGGGAATGTGTAACAGAACCAGAGCTGCTGGGTTCTGTAGCTTCTCCAAGATATAGAGACCATTTAAACAACAAGGTATACAGTACAGAGGCAACTTAGGGCCGCTCCCACTAGGACTCTGACTTAAGGCTGTTTTATACTCGCAAGACAAGTGTCGGCAGGTGTCTTAAGAAATGTGTTGCACGACATAAATGCGTGTATGCTTAAATGAAGTGTCGGACGCTGTCTGTGGCACATGCTGTGGTCTCCACAGTAACCAACCGAGCACTTCTCCTCAGGCCCACAGCCCAAACCAGCAGTAAAATGGCTAGTTTCTCAGAGACATTTGATTTGGCAGAGGAAGAAGAGACTTTATATTTAATTTTACTCCGGAGGAGAAGGAGATGATGGAGGAAAAGACTGTGGTCTGTGCACCTAATAAACTGGAATAAAGAGGAGCGAGGGGAATATGTGTTGGTTAATCAAATATAAAAAATATAAATATTGTTTTGATGACTTCCTTCATCGGATTACATCCTATATCCAACACCAGAACACCCACAGTAATCCCGTTGGAGTTTTGCTACAGATCCTGGCATCATCACAACAGTTAGTGCCAGTCGCTCCTCAAAGCCATTCCTTTTGCGAGCATTTTTTTTTTCCTTGGCAAATAGAGCGTTGTTTCATCTCTGTGGCAACTATGGAACGCTCAGTCCACCCAACCAATCAAAATGTGAGACAAATCAAAACGACATCTGCGACGTTAAAGGTTTCGACAATGCAAGACACTGTCGGACGACACATTCTTATGTCTTTTTTATGTCATTTTCGTCTAAAGACACTATGGACAGACACTTGTCTTTCCAGTATAAAACAGCCTTTAGGGGATGACAGACATGGTAGGTTCAAGCAGGTAGAGGAGTGAAACTTGAGGAGGTTGGGCATCAGTCAGCACCCACCTCCAAAGAAATGAGTAGGGGCTATGTTGTGCTCAGCCCTGGTGAGCCAGGAACCAAACCAGGCAAAAAACAAAAACAAAAAACAAAAAAAAATCCAAATGTTGTTCGACTGAGGTGAGACTGGATGCCACAGTGACTCCCTATTGCCTGTTGCTCCCTAGGTGTTAAGAGACAGGTTCTGCAAGGATAGCTGGTTAACATGCGAACTTCATCTCAGCAACACAATACTTTTTATTTTTATTTTTTTTAAGTAATGTCTAAACGGTTATTTCTTCACATCCTCTTGATAATTTTATTTATTTTAGAAAATTTTGAGCTAAAATTCTCCTTTAAATGGTTCTGGCAAACCAAACCTGATTTGAGACCAGGACATATTTCTTACTCTTTCTCATATTTCTTACTTCTTACTCTCTGTATTTGCCTTGCTGATTCCAGACTAAACAAAATTTTGGGTCTTTCTGTCATGGACCCAAGAGTTCCCGAAAGCCACCATCTGTTCAGTTTTGCTTTTCCTGGAGTTGAAGATCAGCTCTCACCTTATGAATTATTACATCATGTGTATCACACATATTTTGCTGAGTTCAGTGCTACAACGATGACCTCAGCGACACATGCACAGATATAACAGACAATAATAACAATATGCTTTGATATTTGAAGTCAGGGTACGTGCATGATGATGTGATTTAGCTTTACACATAAGCAAATACAGTTCACTTTAAGGTGATACTTTTTGCATCGTCAAGTGGCAGATTATTGAGTTTGGAGAGTTATTGGTTTACTAGATTAATGTGTGCACAGTTAGTCTTGTTTGTCTACCACCCGTCTCTGATACTACATCTGTTGACGGTGGGGTGATAACAGGCCACACACTCACATCCACGCCATCTGCTCCATCAGTCCATTTCCCCACTGCTCTGTATTCATTGCTAATATTCTCATTTAGGCCCAATGGAACGGCCACCTAACATGTTTTCACAGCCGGTGTGTGACATCATCACATTTCAAAAGCACCTCATAAACACAGAGTTCTCGAACTGAGGTTGGGTCTGGGAAAGCTTATAGCCACCCCATCACCCGCCTTGTCGTTGTCTCTGGAGTGACAGTGATCTAAGAGACCATGAATGATGAAAGCAGCTGAAAAAGTATGAAGGTGAGGAGATTTTAATTTTTGGGGGAAGAGTGGGGGAGAGGGTTTAAATACTTCTGCAGATTCAGAATCTGTTCTTTGTTAACTTCAGAATTAATTACTAATCAGATCCTGTACTGCACTCTGGGTACCAGCCTGTACTCTGTGGGGAAGTTAGATTCATTGTGCCATTAAAGATTTTTGGAACGCCTACAAACAATCCTGCCTTCATTTGAAAAAAAAAAAAAAATCCTCCTCAAATGGCATTGAAATATCAAACAAAGACAGGCTTACAAAAGAAATCTCAGTCTCCGGTCAGCTAAAAGGTCTTAAGTCAATTCATAATAATAAGACCCAAGACTTCAAATGTGTGAAGCGTGTCTTTTCAACAGTGTTGTACTTTAAACCTTTAACCAAAGGCCACACAGTGTGCAGAACAAAAAGTGAAATATTTCTGAATCTAAAGCTTTGATCTCCAAAGTGAGTGTTTGGCAGAGAAATGGATGTTTCCCCACAAAACTGTTTAATGGGGGCTTAAGGAAAGACAGAAATCATCACCCATGAACAGTTACACAGCTGGTTGGCTTGGTGAATTATTATGTGCACATGGAGCAAAGGGATGCTGATATCATTCCTCATTAATTATTGATCACTGATTGAAGCTTCTCCTCATCGTTGATATTTTTGGGTCATCATTTGCACTTTCCCACTTCAGAGTCAGCGCTAGAAAAAATGCAAAGCAGCTGATATGAGGGTTTTCATCTGTGAGTAGACAGATCCAAGGCTCATTTTGATTTTTTCTGAATATTTCATTACTGCACATTTTTTATTATGTTACAGTAAGTGATAAAAATCTGCCCATTTTGTCATGCTGGGCAGAATATAAGTATTATGCCAGTGATGACCATGTCAAACTTTTGTTTGATCACAACACCAAAATGTCTCAAAGGAGAGTAGTAACATTTCTTTTTCGTACTTCTGGTCATCTATTCTAGTTTTGGCAATGCACCTGATAGCCTCAGTCTTGCTAGTTCCCCCTCTGAGCCTTTGCCCTCTGAAATGAGATGTAATCCCTTTGAGGAGTGGTTGATCTGCTTATCGTTTCGCTACACACAGAGCCAGTTTCTCCCCCAAAGAATCTATCATGTGACATCTGAATCTTTAACCCATCAAATGAGCTTAAACCACACTGGTGAAGCAACTTTTGAGAGATCCCATGACTTGCCAATAATCCACAGGTCCCATTTCCCATTGGCTTTTTGGATTACAATATGTTTTCTTTGTTCCATTTTTCTTTTCTGCTATTAACACTAAAACAGCCCACATAACCCTGGTTTCTCTATGAAAGCCACATCTAATCCTTCATTAGCCCACATTCAGGCATTTATTGAAATGTTTGCAAGCTTTATATGTGGCCATGCTGGATCAGTGGATTGACAGTTTCACAGTAGAAAATTATGCATCTGTAATACATGCATGTGGAAAATGCTTCTTATAGTAGCTCTTTGCTACGACCCATGTTATCTCAGGTTATTTTTTTTTGTGTTCTCCCATGTGTCTGTGAAAACCAGGGCCCCTCACAGCAGCCGCAGTTAAAGACACTTTTGTTAGATACTGCAACTGTTTGTAGCTGAAGGGAATAGACTCTAGTGTGCTGATGTAATCTATTAAAGGGAAGGAAAACATTGTATAGTTGTTGCTGAATGAGCCCTGGAAGGCCCCAACCTCAGAGGAAACTGGGAACAGGGGGTTGGAGGATTAGTGTTTTTTCTTAGACTTGGGCTTTGCTTTTCCCCACTTTTTCCTCACAGTTTTTTCCCCATTTCCTTTCTCTTTAAAAGGGCACCAAATTTGCTCTTGGCCCTTATGGTACAATGCACCCTTTACACTCCGAGGCAAGTATGAAATTTCAGTTACTGATGTATGTTTTCTTAACAGATTGCATGAAAATACTCAGATCAGATTGCAATCTGTGTTTTGAGACACAAATCAATACTGGGACAGAGGGCATCAACACAAAGATTTACTGCAAATTTCAGAAAAGAACCTCAGACTGAAACCATAAGCGTGTGGTCACATAATGATTATGTATTATCTTGAGCGTTGTTGGTGTTCTTTAAAGTGGCTTTATTTTCCGATCCCAGTGCTTCCAATAAAAAGCAGACATCAGCAGTTTTTAAACCATAATAGGGTTCAAACCATAATTTTGCTACCCCGCCATGTGAGCAAGATGCTAATATGAGTCTTGAGTTCCACAGTTTGAAAAAATTGCAGAGGTTTTCCATGCAACATCCAAAATTTGATTATTTCCTACTGAACATCAAAACCAGGAAGTACAGTAAAGTATTGGGCCAACATTGAAGTTTTAGTGTCTCAAACAAAACTCTGCAACATGTGATCTGTAATGCTAGTTACAGTGTTTTTGTGAAGACTGTTGTGTCATAAGGCAGGGTTAATCAGCACCACAGGGGTGCCATGTGCTCCGTCTGTTTCTCCTTCACAGTTGCTCTCCTACTGTTATGCTCAACTGAGTCGCGTTAATCTTCTCCTCAGAACCAATCCTGCTCTTCTGCAGCAGATTGGCCCTGCTCACTTTCAATTTTAAATGCATCACTTAGTGCTGGAAACAGAAACAGAGGCATACCAAATGAATATAATGCTCCCCCTTTCTAATGGCTGGCAAAAGACCATAACGACACGCTTCTTTCCTGTCACAACTGGAAAAAACATCTCCCTTATTTTCTCTTCATCTCAAGCAAAATCTCTGTCTGCAGTTTATTTTCATTGGATTGTTTATTTAGTTAACCTTTCAGCACTTCTTCCTTTGACCTGCTGGCTTAGAGCTGCTCTGCCGCTCGCACCAGCTCGTCCACAACCCAGGAAACCAGTGACCCCAGGGCAGCCTCACTGTGTACATCTTGGCTCTTCCCCCTTTCAGAAAAGTTCCAGAAATGTAAGACATGAGTGCATGTGTCTTAAGGACGGCTTATCCTCCCTACTACGGGACTTGAATTGCCTAGAAGCCCCTGTCATTAAACAGCCTACACCCCTCTTTGATCTGGTTATGGTCTGTGTCCTTCCTCTTTATCTGCTCTCCTGCTTTCAGGACCTGTCCTGTATGCCTGTACCGAAGGATCACTGTGACCTGTTTTATCTCCAAATGAGGATATGCCTCAGCTTCTATGCAAACATCTAGCTTGAAATACTGACTTTTTATATTAGGAACAGGCTCCTCAGAAGTACAAAGCAGCCTCTTGTATGCTTTGGAAATTTTTCCTATAACAGGTGCAGAGAGACCCAGTTCAAATTTCTGCCTCTAATATAAAGACCATATGAGGATTAATCTTTAGTCAGTTTTGAAGCAAAAACACATACCTGTAAGCAGAAACAGATTTGATCATAGTTATCTCCTTGGTGTGTTGAAAGTAGAGCCATGCAGACTGAAAAGGGCAAGAATGATTCTTCAGGAAAATGTTTTCAAGCTGTAAAAATACTTCTCAAAGAGGCTGCTAGAGAAAAGTCACAACCCCTTCACTCACAAACCCATATTTGCCCAAATCAAAGTCTGACTGCACACTGACTCGCCGTGTTCCTCTTTCCCAAGTCAGACAGACGAGGAAGAGATACGGCGACCTCTGACTGTTGTTGTGTCTGTTAGGTCACACAGTCCTCACACACTTTGACACATTCCACTCCTTTCTATAAATCTTTCCTGAGGAATCAGACTGTGATTTATTTCGGCCATTGTCACAGGGGTCTATAGTGTCAAAGCGCTCAACACTGAGGTTAGTGTCCAGGGTCTCCCAGCAGGATATGATACATTAACCCATTCAATGTCTGTATAATGTCCTCTAACACTGCCTTAATGGGCTCATTTGTTTTGCTATTATGGGCATGTTTGAAAGACTAATATGCATGACTATAAATAATTTGTTTAGCAGAACAAAAAGATTGGCAAGACACAAAAACTAATGTAGAGTAATGACTTTCTCATGTAATTGGGTTATTCTACAAATGGTGCACCTTAGTGAAGCATAAAATATACTTTTGAGCTGGTGAATCATTTATAAGTACTTTTGTTTATTCAGAATAAAGACATATATACATATTTAATGTTCTGCTGCTTGCAGGGGGTATTGGGATGAATCAGGAAACAACGTGATGTTCAGCGGTGTGTTGACTCTCTTTTTAGCAAAAAAACAAACAAAAAAAATTAAAAAACACTTTGATGTTTTGCATCCAGTAGCTGTGCATTTTTTATGCATTATGAATAACCTCCACAGTAAAATTTATTTTTGTTTTTTTGGGTAGGGCACAGCATTATAGCAAAAGAATATATGCAAAACTTCTCTGAAATCTAATTTTTCTGCACCTCTAAGCGTAAAAAAAAAAATATATATAAAAAAATTTTCTTAATGATTTTTAATAAGTATGCTCAGATCTAAGGTGAATGAAAAGTGAATTTTGTGTGTATCATTCACAGATTAAAGGCCTTTGCAGATAAGATGCGGTGTGTGCCACGCTCGCCACTGGGTACAGTGGAAGTCCCCGCCCAAATAAAACTTTGGGGGTGCACTGATGGCAAGTGTTAATCCTCCTGCTCTGCTCAGCTTGGTGGGACACAGATGAGCTCTTGTACCTCGCAACACAATGGTTTTGACAGCGGAGTGGTGGAATTTGTGCATCCTTTATGAAAGTGGCTTAATTGAGATTTCAGTTAAGTTTTGTAGCTCTACAGTAACTAGTTTGAAGCTGTTTTAATAGATTCCACAGTTTTCTTATTCCTGCACCAACTCTAATAAAACTGGCAATTATTACTTACTTGGTGAAAAAGATCTCTGCCTCAAGAATTTGAGCTCATCAGCGTTACTGGAGCTAAAAAAGGATCCAGTTTGCTCCTGTGGATCAAATAATAAAGAAGTAAGAAAGATACTGACATCAGCAGACAAGAATCTGTTGGCTTTCAGCTGAAGGCACAGTAGCCTATGTCGATGATGAGGAATTCTCCAGAGTATGGTACTCACATGAAACTGATGATGATGAAGCTTTGCTGGCAACTGATAATCTGTTCTCACACAAAGAAGGATTTGAGATGAACCACAGCACCATGACGTGTTTAGGCTGTCCTGCCGTAACCAAACTAGCAAAGGTTCACACTGAACTCATCCAACATGTCTGCAGATAAGGAGATGATAGATGATGACCCGCTCACCTCCTCTGTGTGGACGATGTATGCATTCAGTTATAATGATGTTTCTCTGCAGTGCTCCTGAGGTCAGTTCAGTTCAGTGCAGTTTGTTCGGTTTGCATAAGCCTTTTCATCGCTCACAGAACAAGTACCCACAAATTGAGACAAAATGAAACACAGAGGGTGGCTGAAAATGGGCTTTCAGCATGGCCAATGAAGCATTGACTCCAGTATCTAAATGACAGAGTCTAAACCCTGCAGAATTGTAGCGTAGCGTATTAAGGCATTAGATGAAATGTTGTCTTTTGGCTTCACTCTCCTGTTAATGAGTGGGTTACTGCTCGTGGCTTATTTGAAGATCATTTGCCAGTCTGAGATGCCCTATAATACCATACCTCAGAACATCAGAGCGGTCTTTAATTACAAAGTCCAAACAACATTTACTTGGAACACTGAAACACACAAAAAGCTCCAGGGAGAAGTTAGGTGCCAATTTATCTGTGATTTATTTTACCCTTCCTTTTTCCTGTACCATAATTCACTTGTCTGCCTTGATTATTGATGAAGGTAGGAGAACCTCATCTGCCTCCCTGACAGAGGTGGCGGGAAGTTGGCTACCAGATGAAAGAGGGAATAGATGGTTGTCAGGCCAAAGGTCACAGAGGGCAGCTGGACATTTGGCTGACCTGTGACTTAGGACCTCACATGCTAGCCAGAACTTTCTGCTTGATTGGATTAGATTAGGTAGGCTTCGTGCCCCATTGGGTGTAAATCACACACGCAGATGCATGAACTTTCACAAACATGATAAAGTGTTGTGTGTATAGATGAGGCGGAGTACATGAGACTCGAGATCTCTCAAGTTTTGTCTCTCTGCTGCTCCCATTGTCACTCTGCCTTCTTTGCAGCTCTTTTAAAAATATACCCAATCATTTTGGGAATCCCATGGGACACAGTTTTGCTAGCCAGTGTTCAGTCTGTTAGTGCCACTAGCCTTTCATCCACCCAATTTAACCAGCTCCTGATGAAGGCCATGCGTTTTTATTTTGGTAATTTGTGGGTATTATTGTCATAATATACATATGCAATTATTAGGGCCTGACTGATATGTTGGTTTACTGATATTACTGCCTGATATTGACCTATCACAGATTTACTGGTATCAGAATATATATATATTTAAGGTGTTTTTTAAGGCTGAAAAAAAAAGTCAGACTAGTGATTAAAATGGTTTAATTAAGTAGTTTGTCCAGCAGAGGGCAGTCCGTTATTTAATAGCGAATAGATGAAGTGTTTACTGTTCAGTGCATTGATGTTTGGAATAAAGTTTATTAAGTTTTAAGATATCCTGCCTCCATTACAGTATTTCATACCCACACTTGTCCAATATATGTATATGTAATATTGGCTGCTATATGAGATATAGGAATTTTCCTGCTGCCTAATATCGGTATTGGCATCTGCCCTAAAAATCCCATATTGGTCGGACCCTAACAGTTATATACTATCATATACCTTTACTGCTCTTACCTCCTAATATCATTATCATTAGTCATATTTTTGTTGTTATCACAAATGGTGTTGTTGTGGTTGTTGTTGCTGTGCTTTGCTCTCCTCTCTTTCTCTTTCGTCTCAGCCAGTCCAGGTTCTGTTAGAGGTATTTGCCTGTTAAAAGAAAAGTTTTTCCTTGCTGCCATCGCCAAGCGCCTGCTCGTGGAGAAGCGTATGGTCTCTGTAAATTAAAAAGTATGGCCTAGCCTTTATGAGAAGTGTCATGAGATAACTTGCGTTGTGATTTGGCACTATATAAAAATAAATTGACTTGACTTGGCCTTGTTGCTTCCCATGGGAACAGACCTGGCTACCAGGCTACTCCTGCAGGTCTTGGGCCAGCTTTCTGTTCTTATATGAAGTGATTCTCTCATGTTACCACCATCAACTTCAGCCACACGATCTTTATGTAATTTCCAGTCTGGCCACCTACCCGTGACCAGGTCGCTTTGAGAGACTCTACCAGAAGTTATCGCCTGCAACAAAATAGCAGTTGATGGAGAGATCTGGCTGGAGCACAAAACGATGAAGGAGATGTGTTATCCTTTATGTAAATGTATTTTGTATTTTATATACTCAAACTGTGAGAGAAGAGAGGGTAGATGAATGACAAATTTCTAATAGTAGTACATATTAATGTATTGTTAAGAATGATCGTATTAAATAGTCAGTTCACACAAATCCAACAAAGACAGCCATATTTGTAAAAAGCTGTTTCAATATCTGCCATCAAGATCCCAGATGTAACACTTCCAACTGGTGTGTGTAGACAGAAATCGTGGATACCACTCACAGTAAATGATAAAACAGAGTTTTTTTAATATTGTGCTAAAGCACAAACTAGCAACATAAATAACACGCATTTAAACCTTTGATTTACTAATGTTAATGCAGTGGAAAGCTTTGAATTTCAGCATTGAAGTCTTTCCACCAGATGCACACAGAAGACATTCTCCTGCACAGCTGGCCAAGCAATTAATACTGAAGCGTATATCCAGACACTTGATGATAACAACCCCGTCCTCTGTCAGTGTCATTGCTCAGCAAAAAGCAGGAAATGTAATCACTGAACAGACTCAAGCTTGTGCATAAGTGCTTTCAGGTAGTGTGTGAGGTAAATTTGAGGTGTATATGAGTGCACTGTGGGGATCATCTGGGGAAGTCCTGGCCAAAGCTCAGCTTTTGTGAAACCCAAACAGGTTTTTATCTTTCAAATAGATTAAATATGTTTAATTCAGACTTTGTGTGTTCCTTTTAGGAGCTTGCGTGAGTGTAATCTTGCAGAGGACATGTTTACTGTGGAAGTCCCTTTTGGTCTGAGAAACAACTCAAGTGCTCACTGACTACCTTATGTATACTCAGAAAGGGGATTGTTTGAAATAAATCACATGAAGGAGGGGAGTGGACATGTATACAAGATAAAATATAATTACCCTATCACCTAAATATTTTGCTGAGAACTAAATAAATATCCTAGCGAGGAAATGAAACCCACCTATTTCTTTGGAGGCTCAAAAGAATTTGTGTGAAATAAAACCCCATGAATCACAGCAAACATCTCAGATGGTAAACATATAAATATCACAGAATAACCATACTGAACACGTCAAAGAGACAACAGGCTCCAACGTAACTGACAGTGTTCCAACTTATGAGGTGACGCAGTTCTTACATGTGGAAGTATGGAAAATCTTATTATCACATTTTCCAGTGAGTTGGAAAACAAGAGAAAAGGTGTAACGACGACAGAGCGCCAGTATCTCGATCCATCTCCACGTGACAGAGCCGGAGTTTTATGTGAAGAACAGCTGTTGTTTGTTGTTGGCAGGGAACTGTTTGGAAAGTTACAGTACATACTGCGTGAGTGTTTGCCTGCACTCATCTGTCTATCTGGACATGATTCTCTGACTACTCAGGATGAATCTCTGTTGACTCTCAACAATGCAACGTGGTTAGAAGCAAAAGAAAGAGATCCAAACAGACACTCAGCTCACCGGACCGTTTCCATCGCCAGAGTCTGTTTTCTTTATGCGTCCAAACCACGTCTGAATCAGGGATGACTTCCTTACTGGAGAAACCGCGTGCACACCAGAACCCTGTCTGTGCAGTCTGCGTTTGTTTGTAATGTTTATCAGTCAGTGACAGAGTGTGTTTATGTGTATGGTTCCAGTAGGCCTTCACGACCCCGATGCCCTGACTCACCCCATCTCCCCTCATCTTCCTCAGCTTGCAGAAAGCAACACTGGAGACTGATTGAATTCTCTCCCCCTTCAGGACTGATTCTATTACTACAAGACTAGCACAGTAAAGCTGCGGCTGTTGGAGGTGGGCTGCACTTTAAATGTGGATGATGAAATTCAGGGAGTACGTCTCCATGTCAGAACTCTTTTAAGGATGTCTAAGCTCTATCTTGAAACCTGAAAATACGCTTGATGCTGGCTACACAAGGGCAGATGAAGTGCAAGCTGTTACTTGGTTGATGTTGACAGCCGCATTGTTTAAAATTGAATCGCATCTGATCCCTCAGACAGATGTTAGACAGACAATGGAAAGATTGCTGCTGAAATGTGTTCTGTAGACTGTCTGAGAGCTGTCTGCTGAAGACTTGCACTGTTTTGCTTAACTTTTTGTTCCTAACAACTGAAGATGCTCAGATACAATTTTTCCCACCTGATACTGATTTCAAAACCTGAACACTGTGTATTTTCAAAGTACCAATCAGATACAGTGTCTAAAAAAATTAATTTATTCTTGTTATTATTTTCTAATAGCTGCACAATACTGACCCAGTATGGTTGTTATATTATAGATGTGCTTGAAGTTTCACTGCAGATGTTTAGGATGCTAGTTTTTTTTTTTTTTTTTTGGATAAATAAATTTACATCATATCAAAACAGTGCACAGACTTGTGGACTCATCAATACCTGATCCAGCATTTTAGAAAGTATTGGAACATCTACTTTACCAAAACAGTAATCTGTTTTCTGTGTGAGGATGTGAGACTTTTTTAAATGTTACATTTTAGGACAGTCAAATGAAATATGATTGTAATGTAATTTCTTTTAAAGTCTCTATGAGGAACTTTTAACAAAACAGTCTAAATTAAGTACTGATGCCTCACATCTTAACTACATCAGCAAATGAGACCATCGGTGAGGAGATTGGAAATTACTATCCTGACTTTTAAAAATACTTTTGTCCTATCCTCTCAGTCAGCGGAAATGCAATAAAACGCTTCATGGCACACAGACCAGAAGACACAATATGTTGTTTGGCAACATGATCGATCTGCCAGAGATTGGGATTTGCACTTAAGAGACTTGGACTCAAGTTGCACTTCAGTCGCGCACACTTGGAACTTGACCTCAAAAGACTTCAGACTTGACTTGGACTCGAGGTTTGTGACTCGTGAACAATCTTTTTTTTTTTCTTTTTAGCAGTAACAAGGTATGACCAGCTAAATCTCATTCCTCTCTTAATGCGTCATTGCCCATGTGTGATCTTTACTGCTATCTGTAACACAGTACACGCTTTGAATTCCATCAATACAGCTATGCTGTATTCGAAGCAGACCAACTTGCATGCAGCAAATTAACATTCATTGCCACCATAAGAGACTTGAGAATTGACTTGGGCTTGAGCTCAAAGACTTGTTGTGA
>JAPQLA010000023.1:22211578-22227053 GCA_029822935.1 Naso vlamingii | reverse complement strand
TCTGGGAACCATTAGAGAAGGGATCAGTTACGCGTGTTTATGTGTATGCACGTGTGCGTGTGTGTGTGTGTGTGTGTAGGCATGCACATATGTGTTTGTGTGCTTGCATGAGACTGTATCACTTAGTCAGTGCTGACCTTGAGCTATTTGGTCCTGTGGGCTTTGTTGTGGTGTTTGAGACACGTGTCAACATAGGCTCCGCCTCCCTCTTCAAGTCACTAGCCTGGATGCCCTCCGGAGCAGCTCGGTGATGGAAACATTCAGGGTCTATCATGCATACCACTTCAGCTTCAGCCCAGTGTTGGTCCTCACCTTGAAGTGTTTTCATGCACGCTTGTTATTTGTTAGAATGATGACAGAGTTAATCCTGTGAACACCTGGTCTGCTCCTGTTTTAGGGTCAGTGACTGTAGACCCTCAACCACCTCTGCACCCTCTGTTTTCATTACTTTGGCGTCACAGTTAACCACAATAGAAAGAACTGTCAAGTTATTATTAGGGATGTATAAAGTCACAGAGTGAGACACATTCTCATCACCCAGGGGAGGTCATTAATTTCTCATTTGGAAGGCGAGTGCACTGGTGATACGGGGAATTGCTTCTTTGCAAAGGACAACACCATTCAGGGATTAACATATCAAATGTTGATAAATGACTTCTGCATAGAAGGCAAGAAATATGTGTTTGTTGTTTGAGCAACCTCAACTAACCCTCCCGCTGCAGCGTTGGCGCCACTAACCTCACATTGGCTTAAGATGTCAGAATAGAAAACATCCAAAACAAAAACTTTGCAGTTTCCCACTGTACTTCTTCTGCCCATATGTTATCAGTGACCAGGATACAGCAGGATCACACTGGAGTCAGATTTGGTGAAAATATTTAAGCCTGTAATTCCTACCAGATTAACGGCTTAGAGGCAAGTTATCTCAATTCTAGCAAGAAACAAAAACATGCCTAAGAAAGTAAAAACCAAAACAGCCCTGCTCCTCTCTTTCTTTACCAGTTGCTGCTTATTTTAAAGCATGAAGCTGAAATTGAATCAATCCAAGATCCACTCTCTCAGGGCAGGATAATGAAAAGGCATAGGTGCCCCTAATTTCTGCAGAGCACGGCAGGCCTGGCTGTTGCGTGTCTAGAGTGTGTGTTTACTGCTTCTTTCTCGATGACTGCGGCATTCTCCAATGGAAAATCTCGTAAACTGTGGCTGAACCGTTGAGCTGTTGCAGCAGTGGTGGTGGTAGCACTCAGGTAGGCAAGGCTGTGTGTTTGGAGGAGATTAGCATTGATTTGGTTCTAACACGGCAACTTTTCACACTTGCTTTTTAAATATCTTGAGCACACACAACAGTGCAGACACTCTGTGTTGTGTGTAAGTGCCTCTGCAAAACAGCCTGTTATAAAGTACACCCACACCCACACATACAGGAAATCTCTGCTCACATTTCACCCCTGATTCATCTCTCTACAGGCTCTCTGTCTATTTTCAAACCTCTGGACCGTGAGGAGCAGGACGTCTTTAACCTCACAATAATCGCTGAGGATCATGGGATACCACAGCACTCGTCCAGCCAGCTGCTGTGTGTCCATGTGATTGATGTTAATGATGAGGTGCCCTGGTTTGAGGAGAGACAGTATGAAGCTCAGATCTCTGAGAACCAGCCTCCAGGAACTAGTGTGTTGACTGTGTCTGCCTCTGATTTGGACCAAGGTGAGATATTGACTTTGCACAGACTTAGACACTGCAGCTTTGGTGCATGTAATCCTATTTTTATATACTAAATAATAGGTTAAAACTGTGTAAAATGTATGCAAAATGTCCATGTTTAATAAAATTACATATGACCATTATTTCGATGTCATCAGTCAGATGACTGTATTTTAATGTCAGGCCCTAATTACTCATATTATCATTGAAAAACATGTAGCTTTTCTTTAAAAAGTTTATCAAACAAATTTTGCCTGGTTTTACCCAAGATGTGCTGTGTGTTTGTGTACTGCAATTAAGACAAACAAAAATGCCGCTAATGCTTCTCAGTCTTTCTTTGCTGAGTACTTATTCAAATTACAACATTAACAG
The DNA here is from genome assembly GCA_029822935.1 of Naso vlamingii. NCBI lineage: Eukaryota > Metazoa > Chordata > Actinopteri > Acanthuriformes > Acanthuridae > Naso > Naso vlamingii. The sequence goes on along the minus strand of JAPQLA010000023.1, from coordinate 22,224,977 downwards.
TTGTTTTTAATTGAGGACTACACAGCGGAGTGGGGGTGGGGGTGCAGAGAGGGTGCATTCCCCCAGACTTAGTCAGAAGCACATAAAACAGAAGGATTATAAACTTTCTCTCCAAAAGCAATCAGCGAAGTAAACAGGTGAGGTTGCCAGACTCCTTTTTGTTAGCACGCAATCTGGCGTCCAGACACCTGAGGGAGGGCCGTCACTGCCAAACGCTTAGACAGCAAAACTAATGATAAACAAATAATATGCATACAAGCTATTAACTAAAAAATCCTGTTGACTTCGAAATGCTTTTATGTTTTTGTCAAGTATTTAAAGGGTCACAGGAATTAACTTTCTGAGCAATGGTGATTTTTTGGTAAAGGTGGAATTATTTAACATTGTGTGTTTCTCGGCAGGAACCAATGGGCAGGTGAAATATGGTGGTATCTCAGAGGAGGATTTTAGCATCAACCCAGTTACAGGTGTAATAACCACGAGTAAGTCACTGGACAGGGAGCTCCAGGAGTACTACACTGTGACAGGTACTGAACAATGACTCTTCTACACAGACAAAATATGTCCTAAGATGACTGCTTTGAATACATAGTATGTGTGACACCTTCTCTTGACACACAGCACTCTTGGGTGTGGGCGTTTTTGTCTTTATTTTGACAGTTTATGCAAAAGATGGAGGCCTTCCACCCAATTATGCCAAAACCACAGTGAGGATCAGAGTTCTGGATGAGAATGACAACGCCCCTTTCTTTGGACGTCTCTACCACAGCATAGAGGTGCCAGAAAACATGGAGGCATTGCCTTTGTTTATCCTCAGAGCCACTGACCATGATGCTGGAGATAGTGGGGAGATGAACTATAAAATTACAGGTTGGGTTTTTTTTTTTTTTTTTAAATATACCATTCAGTTTCTAAATGATCATCTCAATAAACCCATGATCCTGCATTTTTTAAATGTTCTTTTGTGATGCTGTCCATGCAGCTGGAGATCTGTCTGGGGACTTCCATTTGGACAGACAGTCAGGTGTGCTGTCCACTTCAAGACCTTTAGATCGGGAGAAAAAGGCAGGTTACACTCTAACAGTCACAGTTGAGGACCAGGGCCACCCTCCCCTCAGCAGCACTGCGACAGTGGAGGTGATTGTGATGGACATCAACGATCACAGCCCACAGTTTCAAAGCAGCAGCTACACTGCAGACATTTCCGAAGATGTTCCCATTGGCTCACTGGTCCTGGAGGTGAAAGCCATCGATCTAGACCAGGGCCCCAACAGCCAGGTGCTGTACTTTCTGAGCAGTAGCTCCCAGAGTATGTTCATCATAGACCAGAACACAGGCCGCATCATCACAGCGGCACCCCTGGACAGAGAGAGAACCGCCACCTACACCTTTGAAGTGTGTGCCATGGACTCTTCCCCTGTAAATCCACGTAACTCCACTGCTCATGTGACCGTCTATATTCAAGATGTGAACGACAATGCTCCCTTCTTCATTCAGGACCCACTTATTGTGAACATCTCTGCCAGCAGTGTGTCCAGTCGCCGAGTGCTGGCCACCATGAGGGCGGAGGACAAGGACTTTGGGGCTAATGGTTCTGTGTTTTATCGTTTTGCAAACCCTGTGAGGGGCTTTACCATCAACTCGCTGACAGGGGACATCCAGGCCACAGAGAAGCTACAGACTCTGACCCAAAGCCAGCGGACTTTGATAGTTCAAGCCATGGACCAAGGCAACCCGGCTCAATCCTCCCTTGGAGTGGTTATCATTTATATCAGGGAGCAGAGCTACAGGGGGATTCGCTTCTCACGCACGGCACGAGATGTCAGTCTGCAGGAGAATGCTGCTAAAGGTTTGAATGATTATAATATTCTAACCTTTTTTGCTTGGAAATTGCTGAATGTATGATAAAAAAATAAATAAAGTAGAAGTAAAATGTTTTAACAGAGTGTGCTTTCATTTTATAGGCACAGTAGTAACACAGACTCAGGCCCAGTACCCTGATGGCTCTCAAACTGGTATCAGCTACAGTATTTTCAGTGGAAACAGAATGCAATCTTTTGGAATAAACTCCATCACTGGTGAGTGCAGAGATGACAGCATGCACTACAAAATGATGTTTTCCAAATCAAAAGTGTGACTCATCGTTGTATTTGTGAATTAGGTGAAATATGGGTTCAGAAATCTGAAGGACTAGACTTTGAGGAGACCCCGAAACTCCGCCTTGTGGTGAAAGCTGAGACGGCATCCTCCACCTCCTACATGGCTGTTAACTTAATCCTGCAGGACGTCAATGACAACTTGCCACGCTTCCAACTCCAGAACTACGTAGCCTACATTAGAGAGGCACAGGGCTACGATTTCCCCATTATACAGGTGCAGTAGCCTGTCCTGCTCACATTTATTATGTTTGGCAGTTGTTTAAGTGTGAAGTTGTAGAATAAAATAAACCTCAAGCTTCAGAAATCTGGATAGTTTCAGTGCTGTAGAGCAATGACTCAGAAATGAATGTGTTTTCTCAGTGTCTAAACTGAATATACTATAGAATCATTTGTACCATGAAGCCTGTTCCTTACAGCCCATTTTATAAACTGTTCTCTTCCAAGTCCAATATTGCTCACAAGTTCATGTTACACTGAAACGGCCTTCGCAAATACTTCTATGTTTTAAGTTCCAAAATGGGTTGGCCATTTCCACAGGTTGCTGCTGATGACTTGGATCAGGGTCAAAATGGTCAGGTGACCTACTCCATCAGGTCATCAGCCATGAGTGGCTTGTTTAAGATAGACCCATTGACCGGCAGCATCAGCACTGCAGCCATAATGGACCGAGAGATCTGGACACAAACAAAGTGAGTTTGACTCATTTGCTCTGCTTTTCTGTTTCTGTAATCACATCCTGCCATGTGGTTCTCATCAGCTCAATCCAGTGCATCCATGTTTAATGTTTGTTGCTGTGATAATGTGCGTTACCTCTTTTCAGAATTTCAGTTGAAACTTGTATATGAATTCTGTTCTCACATTTTTACTGCAAGAAAAAAATCACAAGTGCACTTTTAATTAGGTCCTCTAACAGGGACTGCTTAGAAAGGTTTCAGTTTTAAAAAGAGAATACAAAAACTGAGCGAAAATGTAAATGAGCAGATCATGTTAGCTGGAATGTTAACATCAGATTTTAAACAAAGCTTGTTCAATTGTTTTTTAATCCATTTTTAATTTAAAATTGTTACTGGTAAACTTCAGATTTGTAATGTTCTTTTAAAAAATAAGACCACAATAACACTTTCTGTCAAGCCTTGTCTCCATAATGCATTATAACACATTTTGAACATATATAACACATTATAACACATAATGAACACACCTGAAATGCATTATAGGTGGTTTTGGTTAGGGTTAGGGTTAATCCAAACCCTGCTTATAGCTATGACTATGCACCACTAGAGGATTATAACTCATGATAAGTATGTTCATAAGACATTGCAGATGCATGCTTTGAGTAACCAAAGACACAAATGGCAAATGGTAAGCCATATTGTATATTATTTTTAAAGTATCTTCTTTTATTCATTTTGAACTGGCAGAGGCTTATCTTGTCGATTGGTTAAACCTTGTGCAACCAGATTCATAGAAATTTAAAGTTCAGACACTGACACTCATTTTTGGCACCAGGCTTGTTGTTACGGCGACAGACCGGGGAACCCCGCGGCTGGCTGGCTCTGCCACGCTCACTGTGATCATCATTGACCTCAACGACAACAGTCCCATGATCCCTCTGCCTCGGGAGATCCGAGTGCCTGAGGGTAAGTCAGCTTCACATCTTCAAGTTAGTCCAGTGATCTTATCATAAAACTTCATATCATGCTCCCTAGAGGCTCACTCAGCGTGACGCGGTGAGAAAAGTCTGACCCTCTTATGAAACAAGCTATTGCCAAGTTCCTCCGTTCATTTCCTGTCTATAAGATCAAGGCTTTCCAGAGCATGATATGTCTTAGAGAGAAAAAAACATACTTTTCTTCTGCTGTAGCCTAAATACCTGCTCTTTTCTCCTGCCCTTTCCCTCTCTTGTTGCACACCTTCAGATACCTTGATTGGCACAGTTATCACCCAGGTGACAGGAAATGATGTGGACTCAGGGCCGGCCCTTTCCTACACACTACACCTGGATGCAAACAGCCAAGGCATGTTTGGGATACATCGCTATGGAGGAGGAGTATCTCTGACTGGCCCTCTGGATTATGAGGAAAGGACGTGGTACACTCTGACTGTTCGCTCGTCCGACTCAAAACATCAAAGCGAGGCCAACCTCACTGTGCTTGTGGATGATGTGAACGATAATGCCCCCACTTTTACTCAAGACATGTATCAGGTACAGCTACCATCACACACTTTGCTTTACACCATCATTTACTACCACATGTTAGAGAAATATCATGTTTGGGAGTAATCTCTAATGGATATACCTGTCCATATTGTGTGTTTCTCATTAGGTAACTGTATCAGAGCACCTCCCAGCAGGCAGTGCAGTCATTACAGTAACAGCCACTGACTGTGACTCTGGGGAGAATGGGAAGATTACCTACAGAGTTATGTCATCAACCAGGGGTGTCTTCTACATTGACCCAAATAATGGTAAGCTTACTGTGTGCAGATTTATGGTTGTTTCCTTTAGTTACCCTTCATAAATATGTTATCCTCTGAGGTTCTTCTTCCATGAATATTTGGGTTTTTGGTGTATTTGCAACAGATATTGCAAAATATTTTATTATTTTGTTAATTACAGGTTTTTGAAAGCCAGATTTAATGTTTTTACCTCAGGTGTTTACCTTAAGATGGAATCAAAAATACATGTGGTATAAAAGAGGAGTCTTTTTGCCTCAAGCTACTCTGTCTTTTATTGTAAAATGCACTCTTGCTTCAAATCTAACTCCCACCGACAGCGTGTTCCCAAACCAGTGTAATCTAATTTTAATTGCAGTTAAATTTTTTATTTGTCTTTAATGGCAAACTGTAATTTTTAATGAATGACTTTGATAGTTAAAGTAATAATATGTAACTTTGACCGGGACCCATAGCTTTGAAAAACTAAACCAAACAATGCATGTTAACATGTCGCTCAAAAACCGGGTCATGTTTTACACAGAAAATGTCCTCTGGTTTTTCCTCTGATGTCCTACGACTGCTCTGTCTGTCTGCAGCCTTTTATTTAACTGAGCTGTCCCCAGCAACTACCCGCTGCTGCAGCTGCAGCGTCGGTATCCAGGCAACCTACATGTTGCTTTCAGAAACCTCCATGAATCACAGAGTTGAGGCAGAGCAGTCATAGGACATCAGAGGGAAAACCAGAGGACATTTTCTCCATAAAATATGACATTATTTTACCAAAGTTGCTGTTTTGTGCAGCGTATTAATGTGCATCATTAAGTTTTGTTTTTGAAGCGATGGGTCATGGTCAAAGTTACATAGTGTTGCTTCATACTATGAGCTCTAAACAGTAGATGAAAATTAAATTGCTCTTTTTATGACCATGCTCTTTGTTATTATTACAGGTACTTTGTTCATCAACCAAAAAACAGAGTTTGATTATGAGAATCCCTCCATTCTTGTGGTAATTGAGGCTCGGGACCAGGGCACTCCATCCCTTTCATCCATCGCCACGGTCCAGGTCCAAGTGTCCGATGTCAACGACAACGCCCCCATCTTCCACCAGTCAGAATACAGAGCCGCTTTGTCTGAAGATGGGCTTCCTGGATCAACTGTTCTGACCTTAGAAGCTGTGGACAGAGACCTGTCCCGGGACAACTGTGGTTTTGATTTTGCCATTGCTAGTGGCAACTCAGGTAATACATTCCAGATTGAGAGCAGTGTGCGCTTCTTGGAGGGGCAGGGCTTCCAGACAGTCGGCAGCCTGATCCTGGTGGAGAAACTTGACTTTGAAGCGGTGTCAAGTTATAACCTGACTGTTGTGGTATCGGATCGTGGAATCCCTCAGCTTAGCTCCAGTGTGCCTATACTCATCAGTGTTACGGATGCCAATGACAACCCTCCAGCTTTCAGTCGAGCAGAGTACAGTGTTGTCCTGAGTGAGGGGGCAGCAGCTGGGACTGAGATTTTGCATCTATCTGCCACAGATCCTGACTCTGCTCCCAATGGAGAGGTTCAGTACTCCATAAACTCAGGGGATGAGACAGACCTTTTCCAGGTTGACCAGTGGACTGGAGCCTTAAGGCTGCAGAGATCTCTTGACAGTGAGAGACAGTCATCCCATATGATTGTTGTCCAGGCTACTGACGGTCAGGGGCACTACGCTTTGGCCCCAGTTAGTATTGAGGTCAAAGACATCAACGATAACCGGCCCTTCTTTCCCCTCAAACTATTAACTGCAAGCATCAGGGAAAACCAACCCCAGAATGCCTTAGTCACCATGCTGCATGCAATTGACCATGACAGAGGTGTTTTTGGACAGTTAAAGTACTACATGTTAGACAATTCGAGAGAGGGAAGAGAAGCCTTCATTGTAAACCAAACTTCAGGGGAAGTGAGGACTCGCTTTATGTTTGATTTTGAGAAGGTACACTCCTTCAATTTTGAGGCTGTTGCCATGGATGCTGGCAACTATTCTGCTACTGTAACAGTGCAGGTTTATGTTACAGGGGAGGATGAATATGATCCTGTTTTCACATCTTCAGAGTTCTCATTCGAAGTGCCTGAAGGAGCTAAGAAGGGTCACATCCTCGGCAAAGTACAAGCTAGAGATGAGGATGGAGGCGTGGATGGCATAGTCCTCTACTCTCTGGTTGACAGTTCGCCTTATTTTGACGTCAATAAATCGACAGGGGCAATTTCCTTAAAGATGGACAGCTACAGTAGACATGTAAGTCGCTCTAAAAGAGAGGTGCGTCTAATGACACTGGATGTGACTGCTCACAGCCCGCTTGAGACGTCCCGCACAGCAGTGGCCAAAGTTACCATAGATGTGACCCATACATCTTTTGGTCTTTCCACAGACATGAATATGCTGCTTATTAGCGTCATTGCTGTTTCACTTGGAACCATAGTCATCCTTATAATAGTTGCCGTGGCTCTGTTTCTGGTGAAATTGAGACGTCAGAGGAAGGAGCAAAAACGACATGGGCGAACAACAGCATCAGGCACCATGCTGCACAAGTTTGAGGAAACAAAAATAGCAGCAAATGAAATGATTTACCATCAGGCCCTTCCTGGATACACTGCTGATCAGAGTGGCAGCAGTGGGGGACCATACACTCGTGGAGGATCCCTGGATCCATCCCACTCCAGTGGGCGTGGCTCTGCAGAAGCAGAGGCAGCAGAGGATGATGAGATAAGAATGATTAATGAATATCCGCGAGTGTCGAGTATCTCCTCCTCCATGCAGGAGCGCATCTCTGCCCGAGGTCCGGACTCTGGAATCCAGCAGGATGCAGATCAGCTATCAGATGTGTCCTGTGAGCCTTCCATAGATTGGTTCAGAGGGAAGAAAGTTGGCAGTCTGAACAGTACTTTATTAGCTGGCCAGGTGCCAGTGTACAGGGATGAGGGGGGTGGGTATGTGGGTGTGGGGCGGGGACTCAGCATCTCTCACCCTAAAGATTATACTTTCCCAGAAGATGGAAAGCCTGCTGTGGATGGCTCCCTGACAGCCATCGTGGCCAGTGATGAGGAGCTTAGGGGCAGCTACAACTGGGACTACCTGCTAAACTGGTGTCCCCAGTTCCAACCCTTAGCTAACGTTTTTACTGAAATAGCACGTTTAAAAGATGAGACAGCTCCTTCTAATCCTCGCAGATCATTTCATCAAAAAGCAAAGGCTGAGTCAAGAATTGACCCCCCACCTCTCATAACTTCTGTGGCCCACCCTGGGGCCAAAACTGTACCTCCAAAGCCTGCCGTAGGAAGGACGTTCCCTCACTTGGCATCTTTGCGAAGATCTCCCATCAGCGTTGAGGGATCAATCTCCTCAGTCGCCATGTCTCCAAGTTTCTCCCCCTCTCTCTCACCGCTGGCAGCACGTTCTCCTGCAGTCACACCCTTTAATGTCTCACAGGGTCCCTCTGCATCAATGATCAGCACAACTGAACACAATTTGGAACACAGCGAGGAGGCAGAACTGAGGATTTAAATTCTAATAAAGAGTGAATTAAAACTGAGTCATCGCTGTCCCAGACTTGTTCTACTGTATGACCACAGGGGCTGCAACCTCCAGTGAGTCAATGCTATTCCCGTTTCTGTTCGTGTTTCGTGAAAACAAATACACAAAGTCAAAATAGCTGAAGTTGTGGTGCTTACTGAAGAAAAGCTGAACTACATGACTAACAGGCCAAAATGGACGATGCCTTTTTTCTGTGTGTGAAAAAAAACTCTTTGTTCTTCTGTTGATCAGTGTTAATTTGCACATTCGAATGGAGATTCATACATGATGTCAATATTTTGTAAAAAAGCATTGTCTATATTTTTATACTTACATGTGGTTTCTGACAAGAAATGGCATTAAAGTGTCAAAAGGTTGCTAAAACCTCAGAATATATTTCTATATTTGTATATTTGTTGGTTGTACTGTACTGTACATGTGTTTGTACTGTAAGTCTCTTGTATTTCTTAACCTTGTGGTTTTAAATGAAGCTCTTCATTAATGCTTTATGAGCTGGGATTTTTTTTAACAGATTATTGTAAATATTTATAGAAGGAGAGACATCCTTTCTTGAACAAATGAAACATCAGTCACAAGAGAGCTTTGTCTGATCAGGTTTTCTATGAATCCAGTGTTTGATCTCGCATCAAAAGGTAACTACGAATGTGAAATGCTGAAAACTTGTCTTAGCCCTCATTACACATCCTTCATTGTCAGCAAAGAAAATGGGACTTGACACCCAATGATCCTGTCTTTCAGGTGCCCTGGCTTTAATTTCTCACAGCGAGCCTTACAGCTTTCATTTTGCATTGTTAAAAAATAATGCATGTGCAGGAGAACATTGAGCAGCTACATGGTTAATGTAAAATTGTTTGCTCTATCTTTATCATTCCAGAGAATGTATGCACATCTTGGTCATTTGCCTACTCGCCCTGTGCTCATCAGTAAAATATTTCATACACGTTAGCCTACTTAAGCTCTTAATCAGTGCCATCCTGACACTGAAATCTGCAGAAAGTGTTTCTCATTTTGGCCGGATTAATTGTACAGATTTACTGGCAACTATACTGAATGTTATTTTGGACCACATTTGTCGCCTCTTTTGAACTAGCACTATAAAAAAAATACTATATGGATTTAGAGTAATACTAGCAAATGTTACATACAATATTATGGAAGTATGAAAAAGTGTATATTTATGAATGTTCAAACATCACCGGAGAATGTTTCCTACTCAATAAGAAGAAATTCATGTAGTTTACATGTTCAGCCATAATTCATACAATACTTTTACACAGATGCCTTTATCATGAATACATTCACGAATATAATTGTGTTTTTGGCAGCCTTTACAAAATTAAACAATGTCTAAATTGGAATAAGTTACCTGAAGCCCTACTGTGGCTTAAATGCTTAAAAATGCAGTTTTAAAACCTAAATAACACTATTTTAAGTGACACTAACATTCTGCAATACTTTTATTTATTATATAGGTAAGCTTAAAAAGTGCAGAGGCTTGGTAAATCATTTGCAAGAATGCTATTTCGACCATGGCCAAATATACATGAACACTACCTATTTGATAGAATGAAGGTACTTTGTTGTTTATATTGTTTTGTATTGAACAGTGTTACCTGCCACTTATGTGTCATGTTTGTCCGAACTGTGCATATACAGTGATGGAAGTCCTTCAAATGTTCACACCTATTTAAGGCTCCAGAGAAATGTTTTGAGCAAAAAGTGCCTGATTAAAGTACTTATGTGAACCCATTGTTGCCTCAGTTACTTCTGTCTTAAGTCAGAATAATGGTAATGAATGAAAATGGATCGTATGATATTAGTTATTAGGTGCAGTTAATTCATAGACATGGTTTGATTGGATAATTTTGGGTTACAAAATAGCCTAAAAAGTCTAACTCGTTGCCAGTGCCTTCACATTTTCCGTCAAGGTGAAACAAATGAGGACCCAAAAGCAAGACACTAATACAAAACTGGAGAACAAACCACAAGTGAGCTTTGATGAAGAGCTCAGGAGATGGACTCAAAATTCAAAAAGAAACAAAGGAACCAGAATCACTAAGAAAATACTTAACTAAACTAAAAATAAACAAATCTTGGGGTAACTCGAGGAGCATGAGGAACACAACACAGGGCCAAGGAGGTGAAACAGACCCTGCATTTCAATACCCATACTACTTTATTATTTAGTATGCCGATAAAGATTTAGTGTGCCCCAGTATGTAGTATGTAAAATGCAGTATACTGTACTACATCCAGTCAGATTTTACAGTATGCAAGCCAGCATGCTTTTTTGGCCATTCTGAACCACAATCCTCTGCAAAGTGGAAAATATGTCACATACATCTTGTTCTGCTGCTCAGATAGAAACAAAGCGAAGAGAGATGACAGATGATTGACGGAATGAGAAGTGCTGCAATAACAGATGACAGCATGTTTAAGTGTAAGTACTATATAAGGTTTGCGACTCCTATGTACAATTACTATAAATTTACTATATAGCATTGATGCACAAAGCCAAGGAATAAATGAGTACAAACAGTGAGCTACCTTTGAATAAATTTTACCTTAGATTGGCTTAGAAAGCATGCTTGCTCAACTTGTACACCAAATTTTTTCACAATAAGGCTGCGACAGATATAGGAGCATGAGAATCAAAGTTCAGAACGCACATTCACGGTGGAGTAGTATGTCTCAATTGTATGCCCACTACATGCAACAGTAAGTACTTGCCATGCATACAAGTATGTGATACGGAAACCAAAATACCAAAATGTCCATCATGGAACCCATCAGGTTATTAGGTGAGCTTGTTCCAGAGCTCTGGTACTGTGCGTGCTCACTCACTGACCTGGCTTGCTTTGTCACTTAATAGAACAGAGCAGCGTTGGTCACACATGCGTTTGTCTTCAAGACATCTGCTGTAAAACCCATCGATATGCAAGGGAAGCAACGAGATTCGGGTGCGATAATCAACACAGGCGAAACACATAACACGCAGGCAACAGACAACAGGGAAACCTGACAGGACAAGGGATGTAACACAACACGACAATTACCAAAATAAAACAGGAAACATATCAGAATCTGAACAACAAATGCAAAAGCACAGAGAGATAGACAAAACAGGAAATAACTGACTAACCAAGACAATTTTTCCAAAACAAAAGACGTGACCACTCCTTAGCCCTGAGGGTTATAAACTGGGCTCCTCTGAACACTGATGTTTTATTAATTTAGACACTTTTAGGCTCAACAGCATTTTGTGTTTCAAGCCTCCAAAATCTACATGAAGCTAAAGTCACTGCCTTGTATAAACTGTGCAACTCAAAACTCCCTGTTATATAAATGGACAAATGAGAGCCACTCCCAGTATTGCTTCAATCTTAAGAAAACATATTAACAATATGTAATTTGATAATGGCCATTATTTAGAACTTAAAAGTTATACTTAATGTAACACTATTACAATAAGTCATTAAAGGTAGTGGCTTTTCTAATGCTTTTATTTCTATTGAGAGCAGCAATGAAGAGAAAAGGCCACATTTTTTCCGTCCGGTTAATGTTCTTGCTGAAGCTTTTCCAGCATGGATGAAGACAAAACATGAGACTACGTAATGGAACAGGCTGGAAATCATAAAGAAACCCTCAGCTGCTTCACATGAAATTGTCACATCAGCCTTGCTCCATTTGTATATTTGTGTGTTTAAATTGGCCGCACATCAGCATGGAGCCATCTTGCTTTTGTGTTCTGAAGCCCATTCGTTTTTGGCCGGAATATCTCATTCACATTACGTTTTGCAGCTCAGAAGTCATTTATCATGTAACACTGACCAAGCCAAAACACAGGTCCAATCTCACAATTTTATCTTCAGGCATATGCAACTGATGTTCTCACAAAAATTCCTAAATTATTGTTAATTCTCCTATATTGTCCTTGGACTTATCTTTGTTTTGCTACTTTGGAAATGTCAGTCTATTTCACTGTTTCTACTGACTGCCCTCAATTTCTTTTTCCCAGATCAAATAACTCTTGGGAACAGCATGGCATTGTGCATGACAAATTTGTATGTCTACAATCATGGTTTAGTATTACTTGAATGTTTTGTACAGAGAACTCTATGTTTAAAACTCAGTACTGACTCAAAAGACATCAAAAGGACCACAAACTGTGATCGCTTGTTTTACCCCAATGAACTTTTCATCAAACAGCAGATAGTTCAAGTACCGTGTAATCTAAACTTGTCTCTCCAGAAAAGCGTTTGTTGGAGGTCTTTTGTATTTTTTCACATTTTAGAATTATACATGTCAACATTGTTATTAAATAGTGTTATTTTTTAGTATGCAACCCGACCTGTCATGGGAACTCATTGCATCACTCTCACATTGCCCAAGGCTGGACTGCACTCATGCTGCCTGACGAAATGGAGCTGAAACTGGACCAAAGCAGAATGGCCGCTCCAAGGCCTGCCTCAGACTGGTAATGCAGCTGAAACCTAAACCCCATGGCATTCTGAGCAATTACACATGCACTCACAAAGAAGTGAATTCATGTGTGTTTTATTTTTTTCATCCCTGGATTGGAAATATGGGTGGAGCTGGCTGACTTGGACAGCCCGTTGATGATATACGTAGCTTGAGTGTCGCATAAGATGCAGGTTATGAGATAAATGTTGTGACCCAAACGGAGTTCAGAGGCCAGTGTATACACAACAAAACTCAGACGATATGAGTAAGAGGGCATAAGCCAAGTCATTACTCACATCTTAAATTAAAGGCTCTAAGTAAACCAAATCAAATCTATCATTTTCCAGTCAACACAAAGTGGATACACAGGAGGCTGCTCTGTTAACATGCGCTCTTCAGTGCCAGGCTGCCTGTTTGCCTTCAGTGACGTACTGCTTCAACCTATGAGCTTCTCATAGAGTTGGTAATGTCATATTTATATTATATTACATAATCCTTGATAATGCAGTTTTTTAAGCTGCCCTGACCTGTTGTTTACTTACTTTACTTAAAACTGAAATTTCTTTATTTACTGTAGACATAATTTTAACATTTTCAATCTGGATAACATTGTACATATCATGTCCCTTGAAGAGGTTTGGGATACATGTACTCTCATAAGCTTGGCAATGATTGGGTCACAGATCCCATGTTGAAGCAAACTACATGGAGGAATGACCTACAACTGAATCTTCTTTTTATTGCATATCGAAAGTCAATGAAAACTCAA
>JAPQLA010000023.1:22155129-22180583 GCA_029822935.1 Naso vlamingii | reverse complement strand
ATCTTAAAGACAGAGACACATATCATTCATAAAGTTTGAGATTGCCTGCCCAAGCTTCACGCGGATTATAGAGGATTTTACAAAAAAAGAGACTTAAATAAGGCACACATTTAACTTCAATTGAAAAATAAGCAAGGTAAAACATCCCATCATCTTAAACAGAGATCCGTGTGATGCACTGCACAGAAAGAGCCTCAGGTCAAGTTAAAAAAGTTTCTTGAGTTATCCACGTTATCCATGTCTGATGCATTTGATGGTCGAGCACCAAATAATTTGCATACAATGGCAGGAGGGTGTAACATTCATCACTTTAAGGCCTTAATCTTTTGGGGGCAGAGTTGAAGCCCTTGTTTCTTATCGGTCAGTCTGACCACCTGCCCTCAGTCAAACACATGATAAAGTGCGAGCTGAGCTGCTTCAGATGTGTTCATGTGTGACCAAACTATGGAGTTTAGCTTGTTACTCACTTGGAAATGGGTTAATTTTTGCAGGAAAAAACCCCACAGCAATGCGACATACCACGTCTAAAATAATTGACTGTGTATTCTTAACGGTAGCCTGTAGGGGCCGATTTGATTTCCTGTTTTTTTTGCGCTCAAGGTAAAATCCGCGTATACACCCCGAGGAAATCCATTTGTTCTCCGTGTCTCTCCAGACATGATGCCGCTGGAATCCAGCGGTTTGCTCACGTGGCGTCATGACAGCTGGATAGCACACACACGGCGGCCACGATAACTCATAAATAACCAAATAACTCATATTTCCCAGAATTCCTCCTGCTGGAAAGGTGTGGGCTGCGGACGTACGTGAGTTTGGGCGTGACATCAGGTAGTTTCGACACTCACTCTTGTTGTCACTCTCTACAGTAAAGAAGCGAAGAAAACGACAGAGGAACACGAGAAGGAAACAAGAGTAATGAGGCAGCAGCTGAATGAATAACAAAGGTAAGTTGTCTTTTTATTTCCCCAGTTGTACCTGCCAGTAATGTTAACATGTGGGCCTACAGACAGTCTGTCTGACAGTCAAGGTGTAAAGGGCATATCCTTTTCAAGCTACAGTATTCCCTTTTATAATTTCCAATTATTAATTTTTGAAGTCATGTTTTTTGTGCCAAATAATCTTCTAGAGTAACTAACTCAGTCAACTGGACTGAATTTAACCTGTTCAGCATGTTTATAATTTTTTTTTTAATAACAAGATGCAAGAAATACTTTACATAACGCCTACAACTGTCATGATCGATTAGTAGTGACTTCTGTTTTATGAATTTTAAAGTGAATTGTTGACTAATGTTGCTTTTCATAACTTTTGACTGCCCTTTTTGGTGCTACGTGAATTTTAGTTACAGCGGAGAAAGTGAATTTTTATCCTCGGCTGAACTTTGTTGCTTACAGTCATAAAGTAGATTTCACAGGATTTTTTATCACTCTGTCCCCACCCTGTTCTGTTGCTTTCAGTGTGAATGCTTCATCCTAGCTGACAACACATTGGAGTTCCTCCAGCACAAAGGCTTTAGTACAGTAAGCAGTCATTCAGTACGGCTTATTATTTTGTCAGGCTTTAATCCGGCCTGTATATGTGATTGAGATCATGGTAGCATTTCACACCTGCTGAGAGTTCCTGAACAGAAGATGCAACCAGACAGTCCCTCTGCCCCTCCACCTCCGCCACCACCACCTCCACCACTACCCCCACCTCCTCCTCCTCCTCCTCCAGCCCCTGGCCTCCCTCCATCCCATCATGGCGCAGGCTTTATCGTGCGCAGGAGCTCCAGGATGCGCAATTTCAACTGGGAAACTCTTCCAAAACACAGTGTAGTAGGAAAGCACAACATCTGGACCACAGACAAAACTGACGGCGAATATGAGCTGGACACTGATCACATGGAGGAGCTGTTCAGTCACAAGCAGAGCCAGCAAAAAGTCAAGGCCTTGAACCGCCAGAGTCTGAGAGGCCTGCCATCTGCCGCCTCGGGAGGGGAAATGGTTCGTACGACCAGCCACTCTGCTGAATCAGAGTAACACAAGAATTGATTACAATGTTTGTTTTGTTTTGTTGCAACTAGATTGATTTTTTTCTAGGCATGCAGTTAAGATAAACATTTGAGGAAACATTCTTGCAGTGTTTCCTGTGGCTAAAACCTAAAATCACTGTTGCAGGAAGCTCTTTCAGATGTGAAAAAGAAGATCCTCACCTAAACCTAACACACATATGCTGTAAATCACATTCCCTGTGATTTTTAGAGAGAGGAACTATAGAGGTTCTTTAGGAACATTCCATGTTTTTCTTTTATTTCCTTTTAAGAAAAATAATCAATTGAGTCATACTTTGCATTGCCATAATAGTAATCGCAAATATGATGTAATCTGTCTGAGATTTTGTGTTTTGATTTAGCATCACTCAATACAAGGGTGGAGCCTCACTATTCTTCATATGTGTTTGCACAGGGAAGCTTTATGTAATTAGCACACTAGTCTGTATAAAGGCCTGCATGTGCTCTGTATTCAAGCTGCAGTGTGTTATATGTGCATGTGTTGCCATTCATTTATAGGCAAGTAAACCAGGGACAAGTGTAACTGTTTATAACCCACACTGTCATTTATTTTGTACATAATTTTATTTCTTTATTTATTTATTTTGGCTACAGAAGTACGTTAAAAATCAGTTACCTGACTCTGACCTTTGTCCCTTTATTAGAGAGAGACACTGAAAAAATGTGTCACTAATACAAAATGATGTCTTTTCCCTGATTGGTCAATACAATCAACTCAAAGAATTCTTAACCTTTGGAATCAACTGTCTGCCTAGAAAGCTGAGTATCTGTGATAGAACAGACACTGCTCAAGCGGATTGTGAAATTATCTGAACATCTAACAGGCTGATTGTATCTGGGTCTGCATGTGTCTCCCAGGTATCCATCCTCAGCTCCAAGAGCAGCATGAACATTGGAATTTTCCTAAAGCAGTTCAAGCGGTGAGTCAGTGGTAGTATTCTTAAGGTGTGATTGTTTTTGCACAACACTCCTAGTCTTCCACTGTAAAACAAAAGAGGATGAGGCACACAGCTTAGCCTGAAACATGGCTGCCTCATGCTCACAGACCTTTGACAGCAAACGTGTCCCGGCAGGTCTGATCTGCACTGTTCTACAGCTCCAACAGGTAAATCTTACATGAGGTTTTGAGAGGTATTGTAAATGTGTTGCCTTAGGCTGCTTGGCATGTACAAAAGATCTAACAGGAAATAACGAAACTGGTTAAACAATTGCTCCCATACCAACAAAAATGCCAAACGTGCTGCTTGTCAAAGGAAGTTCCTTCGTTCTAATGTCCTCTTCCGTGTTTTTCTGAAGATTTACATCAGAAGCTATTTCGCAAAACTGTTTGAGCAGGTAGAGGCTTGTTGGTGTCAGCAGCCAAACTTTTTTCAGAGATGCAGAAGTGGGATGTTAATGTAGACGCACACTGGTGACTAATGATGTGAACCCTACATGTCTGCATCTCCCTCCACAGGCCTGTAAAAGACATGATTGAAGAGATTAAATCAGGAAGTAGTCACAGTTTTGCTACTGGAAAACTGCGGGAGCTGTGCAAGCTGCTGCCGGATGAAGGGGAGGTACTTGTAACAGCCTACAGTGTATTTTTCTAAGTTTCACAAAATCTGTAACCAGTGCTGCTTATAATTAATATTTATGGTCTTTTTTGTGCCTCTTTCAATGAATGCAGGTGAAAAAGCTGGTCAGTTTTAAGGGTGATGACGCTGCTCTCCCTGATGCTGATCTGTTTATGCTAATGCTGGTCAAGATTCCCAGGTAAGCTACCTGAATATAATTTCATGTTTTTACAATGGCTAAATGTCCATGCTGGTTCAGTAATCATGGGAACCTTGTGTCTGTTAGTTATGAAGAGCGCCTCAGCAGCTTGGTGCTCAAGGAGGAATTTTTCCCCCTCATGGATGAAATGAAAGAATTCATCAGCACTTTGACAGCTGCTGGGAACGGTATTATTTGTTTTGCCTTTTTTTTAGGCTTATATTTTAGATTGATAGGACTCATGACAGATTTTTAACAAAAAATAGAGCTGTGCAGGCATTTAAAATGCACTCTGTGTCTCTTTGTAGAGCTGTTGGAGTCTGACAGTCTCCATTCTGTCATTCGCCTTGTACTGAAGACTGGAAATTACATGAATGCAGTGAGTAAATGATATGATTTTTTTTTATAACTTTCCTTTTATTTGTGCGTCTCTGAGTCTTGTGATTTATTTTAACACAGGGTGGATATGCAGGCAGTGCAGTAGGGTTCCGAATGGCTTCTCTTTTGAAGTTGGCGGACACTAAAGCAAATAAACCTGGTATGAATCTAATGCATTATGTTGTGATGGTAAGTAATTTTCGTAACTTTGATCTTATTGCAGCTTAGAGGTCAATCTGTGTCCTTATATGTTTGTGATTTTAATACAAATGTTTACATTCACTACAGCAAGCTCAGAAGGCAGACATGGCCCTTCTTACATTCCCAGAACAACTCGAACACGTTGAAGCTGCAGCAAGGTAAACAATCTGGTTTTTAAGATAGTTAGCATTTCTTGCTGTCATTTTATTTGCCCTACCATTAAAATTTTACTTTTTTACCATTTTTAGAATAAATAAAGGTGAAATTGAAGCAGAGTTCCAAAGACAAGTTAAGAAACTAGAAGATATCAAAGCGGACACCTTGAAGCAGGAAGACCTAAAGGCACAAATGGAAGATTTTCTAAAGGTGAGGAAGCCTTTTGTTGGGGAAATAAGTGTGTGTTTTGATGGTGATTTCTTGCTTATAATGCTATGGTTTGGGCCCCTTTCAGGAGGCTGAACTCTGCTTGGCAGAAACAGAGACTGATCTTCAGGAACTGCAGTCAGTGAGTGACTCTGTAGCCGAGTACTTCTGTGAAGACCCAAGCAAATTCAAACTGGATGAGTGCTGTGTCATTTTCAACTCCTTCTGTGAGAAATTTAAGTATGCCATGCAGGTAAGCTTGTCAACTGGCTTGTTACTATAACTGAGGTAAAAATAAAATACCAAAAAAACCCTCTGATGTATTAACTGTGTGACCTTCTGCAGGAAAACAAGGCTCGAGAGGTGGCAGAGGTGCAGCGCAGGCGCAGAGACAAATTTCAGAGTGCCTCTAAGCGCAGATCCATAGCTACCTGCTCCAGCAGAGACAAGGAAATGGATGGAATTGCTTTAGAGTCCGTCCTCCAAAACTTTTTTACCAGTCGCCTCTCTCGGAGGAGATCTGGAAGGCCCTCGTCTACTCATGGAAGTCCCACGAGTGGCAGTCCCAGCAATGGGAGCCTATCAGAAATTACTTCTCAGGTAAATCTTCCCAATGGAAGACGAAAGGGGGGAGGCTTTTCTGGAGTTAAGGACATGGGCAAGAAAGAGTGGAATTCAGCAGCTGAACTCGCAGAGAACTCTCCACACAAGAAAGCCCAGCCTCGTAATGAGGACAACGAGGTCAAAGGTGGCATTCCTCATGAAGAAGAGATGAAAACTTCTACGACTCAGGACTCTACAGTCTTTACACACTCGGTTAATAGGACACCCAGCACTTCCTCCTCAGGCAGACCTTTCTCTGCTACCACTGATGATGGTGATGAAGATCTACAGGACAATAATGAGGAAGAGGCCCAAAAGTTGCGTGAAGCTTCTAAAAAAGTTTTGCGCTTTCAGAACAGTCGTGGCAGTACCTCATCTGGGGACTTTTCTCTGGAAAATCAGAAATCTCCTGGCGCAAAGACCAAACTACCACGTCAGCGCACCTTTGATGAGGAGGCAGACAGGTATCCTGGAGACCCAACCAATGAGGATTTAGTAAGATTTTTGCTCAGTCCTCAGCCCTCCTCAAAACGTTTTCTTGGCCGCCGCCATACTCTACCAACCAAAGTCCTTAAAACGGAGGTGGAGGGAGAGAATCCATGGACTCAGCCCGCTGTCGCAACTCCTAAATCTGCAGCAAGAGTAAAAGGAACACCGCCAGCAGACGGTGCTGGACACAATCCCTCGAAACAAGTGTTTGACTTTACTGATGTTTCCCAAAACTTTGCAAAATCTGTTGCTCAGGACCAGAATTCTCCATCAGCTGAAAAGAAAAGCAAGCCAGATGTTGGGCTTGGGGAGCAAAACCAGGGAGTCAAATCAGTGGAGCCCACAGGGAACCAGAGGAATAATGAGAATAGTACTTCCAAGAGTACATGGATGAAGACAGACACTTCTGGACTATTTTTTAGCTTTTTAAGACGCCTTGGAGATATGAGCAAACCAAACAGCAAGGACACTGCCCAGAAGGGTGCGGGCTCTGGTGTATAAGCTTTGAAAAATTTAAAATTAAAGTCAGGTAAGCACACGTAACTTCAGTCTTAATTGTGATTAACTCATTATGGTGATGATGTAATGTTATTTAAGAGACAGAGAGAAGGTTTTCCGAAAGTGGTTGCTGAATGTTTCTGATGACGAAAGGCCATTTTGCATGCTGTGCCACTAGATGGCAGAATAAGACAGTAACATTTTAAGCTGTTGCTAAGAAAGTAGGGGTGTTGTTGATGTCTAAGCTTATTTTGTCAAGCAAACAAAAGAATACTGGGAACACTCACTGTAAAACCTTTCATCCTTTCACATTTACAGATTCCCTTGTCGGTATGACATTGTCCTCATCTGATGGATAAATGTGTTACTCTTACAGTGTATGTTTCTTTGTCTTGATTATGATAAAAGATCTTGTAGAATATATTGAGAAAGTAAATGAATGTTTGGTGTGAGTGTAAGGGAGGATAGATAAATCAAACTATTCAAAGCTTGGTTTGATTGTTATTTTTGATACTTTGATAAATGACTTGTATATGCTTAAATTCATATTGTTATTTTCTGTATTACAGTGATGAATGTGGTTGTTTGTTGTCTTTGTTTTCCTCCTCTGTTGTTGTTACAGAATCGCATCAAAAATGCAGAAGGTTGGGGAGGCTTTCAGGGTCTTACTCAATTAAGCCATTGTTTTGGGATTAAATGGGTCAGTGTTACAAAGGCAGCCTGTATCTGAACAGAGCTGAACCATGGACTGTCAGTGGCAAAGTGAAGGGTACTGATCTCAAATTAACTTTAAATGAGATTACCGTGGTAGAAGAGCCAACACCTGGTGGCCTGTTATAATGGAAAGAACCAGCCTCCCTGCATTTAGTGAACACTGCCAGTGGCGATGCCAGACAGTGTAGCCATGTCTCCACGAGCTTTACAATGATCATACATGTGCCAACACTCGGAGGAGTTCAAAGTGTAAATTTAAATACTGGTATCTCATAGCAAATGATTCCAGGGTTATAATAAATTAGTTTTTTAAGAATGTCTTCAGCTGACTAAAGTTTATGAAAATGATCTATTCAGTTTTTGCTCTCATTAAAAGACTGACTAGAGTGATCTGAATTCCTTGTAATAAAATATTTTTAAGACTGAAATGTATATCTACTGAAATAACAGAGAAACAAAGAGTATGTGCATTTTCAAATTGTTCCTTGTTACTTTTCTTTTCAGTGAGGGCAATACATAATAAAACATTGTTTGATTTTAAAGAGGATTCCTGAAGTGTGCAGACAGCTTTACTCTCAAACCTAAGAGTATTTATATCTTCCATTCATATTCACAGATAAAAATTCGACCACATATTTATACAGAGCTGCATTTCCTTTAATGTATGATGACGCATCTAAAATTATGTTAAATGACATACTGTGGGTTAAAATTAAAGGGGTGATTCTCCTTAAATCTTACAGTTAGACTACTGTTGTTCAGGAAAACTCATCTAATGTTCATCCATTCTGTTCATGTGATGGGATAGTGGTTAGGATAAATATGATATGATAGTAATTCTGAACAACACAGTATAAATAAGCTATGGTGCTTTTTCTTACTCATGTAAAGTCACGTGTATGTAAAACTTCACAGTTTAGGATGCAAAGAGTTGGTCTTTATGTCTGTTTTAGTATGTGAGCCATAAAATAAACTGTATGATAACTATAAAATCATCTAAAATATAAATACATTGCTTAACATAATTACATTATTAAATCAGCTGTACATCAGTTCACTGTATTACCTTCGGGCCTGCTTTAATTTGGTAAATGCAGAATATGGACGGATATTCAAGTATACCTTATTACTGAAATATTTTTATTTTGACCTTTTTTTTTAAAATCGTGACAATTTGTGACAATCTGCTGTAAAACATGCAGTCTGTAACAAACATGTCATTGAAGTATCTATTACAAGTTAACCACAGGACCTGACAATTATTAGTTGCTACAGGCAGCCATTAATGAAGTCTTTTTAAGAAGGTGGCCTGTTAAATGTATTATATTGTCTTAATGTGTAATGGAATAGTTTGACATTTGGATTTGTTCGTCATCAGTATGTCAAAACCCCCGTTATTAGCTAGCTTGACTGTATCTCTCATCATTGAGACAGTTACCTACTGTATACATTGTGTGACCTGCTCACTGCTGCTGCTGCTGCCAGACAACAGCAGCCATCTTGACTAAACTACGATGGAATCAGTCTCCATGGCAACTCCACATTGCAGAATAAAACTGAGAGATGACTGTGTTTGCCTCTCACCCCAAGCCCCACCCCCAACAAACTCCCCACCGCCTGCACCACCACAGCAGTCTCACACAGATCATCCACATTACATTACAGTGCCATCTTCTTTCATTTATCCCGTTCTCTGTCATCCTGCCTCTCATTAGTCTGTACCTGGAGCACTTTTTAACCCATCCCCCACTTGCCCACCAATAAACCAACAGACCTAAAAGATGTTTCAGCCATTAAGAATCAGCCTGAAAATGTTTTGTCCAAAAATACCCTCTCTTTGAGCTGCATTTCCAAAATTTTCTCCACACTACACACAGCATATATTATTAGATATTCCAACAGACCTATCAAGGACTCTGACCCCAAGCCCTGTGCTACAACCTGACTCCACCCAAATTATTATATCACCCGTACCAGAACAAGCAGGACTCCCCAGCTGATTGCACACACCCATTTCTCTGGTTTTACTCACACTCTCTCATTTCCCTGTCATCATTGAGTCTACATAGTAATTAGCAATTCCCTTGTTTACTGTTAAAATGCAACAAACTGGGGCCCATTGAGGCAAGATCCCAGAGAATTTACTGTATCATTAAATGTGCTGTGAAACGGCTGAGCCACTGATCTACAGTTGGGTTTTCAAATATTACTTTATCATCATCAGCAGTACATTCCTTTTGTCTCAATATTCCAGTAAATCTTTGCACACTAATAATTTAAAGCTTAAAGGTAATAAGATGTATCCTTTGTCCTTTTAAGGGAACTGGGTGGTATCTAAGGAAGCCAACCCCTTTGCACCAGACAGACTGCATCCCTCAGTTCCTGAGATTTTGACTCTTTTGCATATTCCCTGCCCCCTCCATATGCTATTGGGCTCCTCAACTCCTCCCATTTGCCATCTGACCAATGCTGCACGTAAGCCCCTCCCCTAATCTCCTCCTTTCCCTTCTCCTCTTCCTTACTGTCCCCTTCGTCTCCCAGACAGACCCTGCCCTTTCCTATTTGTCGCTGGCTCTGTGGATTTGTTGTAGAGGACTGAGACACTGACAATGGGAAGCTTTCTCTACGGCATGCAATGCTGACAATCCACTCCCTCCTGCTGGGAATTCATGTGAGTACAAACCGACCCTTTACTCCTTTTTATGTAATCAAACGTGTATCTGCTTTCTCATCTTGTTTGTGCTATTATCTGGAGTGCTAAATAATACAATAACTGGGATGAGAACAGATGAATAATTGATTACCTCATCCCTTCCAGCATCTGTGCATGGGTGAATCACAGAGGGGTTGTATTTATTAAGAATGATGTCCACATTTTTCTGATATATTCTGTTTTTTTAATAAATCAGTCCTGAAAATCATGAAGCAAAAGTATTTATTCCAGCTCAGCAACTGTTGCACTAAAACACTGTACTGCTCTGATTCTTCTTGCTTCCTCAACCAGCCCACACACTTCTCCATTTTAGGCAGCCCTGGCTGCCGGCTCTGTAGCAGGTGGGCATCTCTGCTGCATTCTGAGGGCTGGGCTCTCTAATCAAGCATACATGGTCTTTTGTTTAGAGGATTAGTGATCTTTCATTGGTTTCTTATCTGAGTTTGTATGGGCTATATTGTTGGTGAGCTATATGAGCCACATGTGAATCCGCGTGCTGTATGCTTCTATCATTTTTCTGAGTCCTTGTGTTGCATTGCACTGCAGCAACAGCCAGTACATTACTTTCATAGCACCACTGTGAGCAGATGGTTCACTGGTTCCTTATTGATTGGTCTTTTGTTCTGAGGAGATGGCTCATAATGGTGTAAAGCTATCCTAAAAGTCACATGTTTGATGAGTGCAGCTGATGCAAATGTTTAGCTAGATTTGCTCCGCTTGCTCTCTGCACTGGGTCACAGGGTTGCAGACAGTCCTGGATGCTGTGCCTGAGGGCAGATACTTAGCAGGGGTTACATGTCTGTCTCAGGTCCTTAGGGTTTCCTTCAGTTATATAATATAAATGGGCTTGGAGTCTCAGATTATTTTTAGTGTTCTTTGGGTTGGTAGCACGTGTGAGAGCTCTGTGTCACAAACAAGTGTACGACTAGTGCACTCGAAATTGTTTCAGTACAGCTTTGTAAATTTTGACCTAAAGACCAAGCAAAGGAGTTCAAATTGAAGCTTTGCAGTGATGGTAGAACCTGTGAATACAGACAAAAGCGATGATGAGATGTAGCCCTACTCGTCAAAATCAAATCACTTTGCACTCACACAAAAGAGAAGATACACAGATTGATGAAAAGAGTGATTGATAGATTGATTAAAGCCACATTATGTAACTATTACATGTTTCCGTGTTTCTGTGTCACAGTTACCGCATTATGTAGCGTGAAGAATGCAAGTTCAAAATGCTTTGAAACCCTACATACTTTAAAACGCAAAGTGAAACTGAAACCACAAGAGTTTTCTTGGAGAAAACTCTTCCTGGTTGTGCCTCTGATGTTCTCTGGCTGCTCTGCGACATAACAAAGTTTTCCAAAGTAACTTGTAATTGCTACTGTAGCTGCTAGTTTGCTCTAGTAGCCGTTAGCTGACTGCAGAGGCACCAGATAGTTTGTTTCTAGCTAATGTTACATCATAGTTATGCTAGACTGACAAGAGCTTCGCAAAAAAAAGAGGGGGGAAGAGACAAAGGAGGATTTTAATGGAGAAGAGAAAAATAGAGATACCTGAACAAGGGGAATGTCAGAGTCAGACTAGCTTTTGGTCATTGGCGACATGACAGAAGCGAAAATACGGAAGAGGATGTTAGTGAAGAAGAAAAAAGACAGTGACCAAGTGAGAAGAATAAATGTCAGACTGACTTAGGCTAATGTACATGCTGGCTATGCAAAGTAAAAACGGCAGATGCCAAACTGGATATCTTGCTATTGGACTGACATTATTTTAGCTGGCTTGCTAGATAAGTAATCTTGTTGCGCTTGATGGATGTTTGCCTAAGTTGGCAAAGTTGTTGACTCATTTGTGTTTAATCATAAGCCAAGTTAGGCCTTTTCAACTGAATTGTAGCCAGCCAGGTGTTAGCAACATATTGTCTCTGGTTTAAGTTACATTAGCGTAACATGTTGCTGTTCTGGGTTGTGTGCAAGGCTTGTTCAAACTGTGACTGCCACTTCAAGACAGAAGTTTTCAGGACATAACGTTGTGATGACGAGTTTTGTTTACGGCCTTACTGATAGGGGACTTTTGGGGCTGATGCCGATAACAATATTAGGGAGTAAGAAAATTCTGATATGTGATATGTTGGCTGATTTGCTATAAGATTTTGAATGTGTTTATCAAATATGTGTGACAAAAATATGTAATGGAGGTAGAATATCTAACAATCTTCATTCCAAACATCATTGCACCAAACAGTAAACACTTCACTTATTACCAATTAATTAAGGGACCACCCTCTGCTGGACAAATTACGTGATTACACCATTTTAAATCACTAGTCCAAGTTTTGTTGTTTTTTTTTTCAGCTTTAAAAAACAGTATTAAGATCGGCACTTATTGGAGTATAAATATGCTGATACTGATATATCTGCAGTAGGCCAATATTGACTGATAATATCGGTAAACTGATATATTGGTCGAGCCCATTTTTTATTTGTAGTTAGCACATACTGGTACATTCCAGAGACCTGGGATTTGTGTGTACGACAGACGTTTTGCGGTCAGAAACTGTGAGGTCACCAAATTGCACAAAACACTAATGTCTACACATAATGCTGCTTTTATCAGGATAACTAGGACATGACCCTTTGTTTTAAATAATTTAATGACTTAATTTTGATTGGTTTCATTGCCCTAATGTAAATGAGGCCTATGGCAGTAAGTTTTACTAGGGCATTTACTAAACCTTTGCAATAAAATCAAATGGTACAAACATGACTAAATTCTATATCAGTGGAAACAACTGATTTGCCTTGTTCTTTTAAATTTCACTTTGTTTGTCTAATTAAGCTGATTTAATTCATGCATTAGCTTGGATCCCTGTATAGACCTCTCTTAAACCCTATTATTTGTCATCATAGAGCCAGAAAACCACATCCAAATTTCCCATGTGTTACAATAAAGACTGATCTGAACACTAGACAATAATCCTGCTGCAGAGTAATAAGCTTGTTACTGTGTATAAGCAAGAGCAGAAAAATACTGCACACAATAGAAGCATTGAATGGTAAATTTGGTAGTTTAAAAGTTTCTTTACTTTTCAAGGCTACTACAGTACTTCCACTTCAAATCACTTCCATCCATCATTTTCTGAGAAGGAGCTGCATATATTGAATAGAATTGATTGTATTCTGCTCATTATACTGTATGTCCTGTTCTACACTCAAGATTGATCAAAGCCAACCAGCAGACTATTTGATATGTCCTCCTTTAAGGTGGATTTTCTGAGAACACTTGTTAGGGTTTGGCCATTTTTATTTTTTTGAGGGTAATCTTGAATTTCTTCGGCATCATAAGTTTAATATAACCTTATGCAGAAGGATGCAGTCATATAAGTGATGATACACTGTAATGCACTCACAGTTTGAAATGAATTTAATATGAGACAGTCTAAGCTTTACTAGATTATATTAATTTTATAAATGCTTCAGCATCATTGCATAAAGATATACAGTGTTGATGGTTTATTTGATCTGTTTTGCAGTTTTTGAAGATGTATCGAATTTATATGATGTGATGCTCCCAGGAAAGACAAAATTATTTTAAAGACTGTCCTGTCAAAAATGTTAAAGCCCAAAGATTTATTAAAATAACAGACTATGTCACCAAAAACATAAAACAAATAAATGGCAATACAAATCCCTGATATCATTCTGCTGGGGAAATTGATAAAAACCAAATATTTGTATTGTTCAGACTTTTATTTTAAAGTCCCATCCTGTTCATGTTACTTTCTCATCAGTCATTTGTCACTTGTTGCAAAGTAATTAACACATTTTCAGGTTGAAACACTGATAATTCTTGATTGTGCAGTCTGACTGGTGGTAATCAAATGGTCAAGCTATACTGTTCCAATGTATCTGCACAGGAGAACAAGTTACAGATATCATGTGACTGTCCGAGTTGCTGTATGAGACACCACAGTTCCGCTGTGCGTGTACTGCAGGTGTATAAGGGTTGCAGGCAGGCCCTACTCTGTGCACTGATTGACCTTTTATAAAACCTGCAGTGCATGTTGTGCCTGCAGCCACCCTGCCTGCATGCCGCATTGTCTCCTCCAGCCTTTGTGACCATGGGCTCACAGGCAGAGACTGAGTTGTCCCCTGACTCCCTTTTTGTGTCAGTGTTGATTAAAAACTGTGCTGACTACTCTGCTGGCACAATGTGGTCACTTTCTCTCATCTTGTCTCATTAGCTGTCAGATCTTATCAAGCTTGTCTGCAGACAAAAGCAGATTGAAACCGAAGTACAGTAACTTATTGATCATTACACTAAGAGCGAGTTTCTTTGTTTTTAACTGTTACAAATGTAGAGACATGGTCAGCAAAATTTGGTCAGGCGCTCATTATGTATGCAAATGTATTCCTTTGCAAAGTCATAGAGGCATTAAATGTAAATACAAACTGAGCCCAGTTATGGATAAAATAAGCTTCATGAAAATAATACAACACTAACCAAACAGCAGTGGTTTTTATGCTGAGTGTCTTGTTCTCAAAGGTCTTTAACATTATGCCCGCAGCCTGTTTTTCTTTCATTATGCGAAAACCGACGTCCACTGCTATGACCGACCTGACAGAGCCTGATGCATTGAGACAGATGACTTCATCTGATGCAGTGAAGTGTAAGAGGAGCTTGTTAGTTTGAGGAGCAAAGGTTTCTGTGTTGTGTGAATAATGACTGATGAGTCATCACAGACCAAGCACCCCTTGGTGGCCCCTCAACACTCTCCCATACACAGATATGTACTTTCATAATGTGATTCCCTGCATGTCTCAGTCGCAGGTTTAATTCATCCATGTTGTTCTAAACAGTACAAGGGCTGTTTGGATTGCTATTGTTAGTACAAATAGGAAAATTGCATCAGTCATGGCTGACCTGTGTCTGAACTAGATTCCATCAGTTTACAGCTTGATTTACTGCCTATGAAAAGTTCAGAATGCTTGAAAAACTATGTGGACCGTTGCATCTTAAACACATGAGATTTTCACAGCAATGCAGATGATTTGTGCCGTTCACAGCAATGTACAAAGAAGCTGAAATGTTTCATTGTTGCGTAACTTACGAATAGAAATGAGTGCCGGTGGTAAAGCTCAGTCTTTCTCATTTGAATTCTCATCTCCTTTTTCTCTTTTTCCCTCAGTTAGTCATACAGATATATCTGTTATTTATTTGCCATGACAATCGTCATGCTCCATCAGTAAAATTCATCAGTAATGGTACATTCATTCAACCTTAGATCTAGGCAAGTTCTGCTGAAGCTGAGTGTATGCAGGCACAATTATGGCCTGTTGACACATGCGCAGGGACACAACAGATGTGAATGGAAACATAAACTATCGTCTATATTTAAACATAATCTCGACAGCACATCAATGAGGGCCAGCACTTCCTACCTACAAATTTTCCCCCATGTTTACCATTTCAGCACGCAGCTGCCTGCTGAAATAAACTGTTGGAAAACTCTTCAGTCTGAAGTGAATTACCCTGAAAGCCTCTGTGCTGTGACACACACACACATGCTCACACAGCAGATATCACTGTGGAATAACAGTATTGCAGAGAACTTATTCCACAGCTAATACAGGTACAAAGAATAGTGAAAGATATGATGCTGAAACACAAACTTAACATACTGGATGCATTGGGAAGAAAGGGGGAGAGGAGAGGAGGGAGAGAGGAAAGTTATACTTTTTATGGCCCTTGTGGTACAAATACTACAATCCTGAGTAGTCACAGCAAGGGAATGGCATTAACAATCTGGATATTACAGCCTGCTAAAAGGGCCAGTTCCCCACTCCCCATCGTGAGCCAACACATTAAAAAACAATACATGAGAGCAATGCTTCCTGGCCACGCCCAAAACAAACCCTCCTCATTGACTGGCGGTAAATTCAAAACATCCACAAGGTGAATTTTCATCACTTTAAATAAGAGTACTGCATTTCTTTTGGGTATTAGGAGCACGCATACTAATGGTCAGCCAGTCTAACTCTTACATAATGTCTTTGCCGATCAGTGATTGGCATTGTTAAATTGAAAAAAAATGAGGGAAATAGGGATTGGTGAGTGTCCCTTCAGCCCATGTCCATCAAAGTGGACTTACGACCCCACACAATGGCCGGAGGTATCATATCCTGGCATAAACAACTACCTCCTCAGTGAATCTCCAGGTAATGACTTCTGGCACGTTTTCTGCCATTAACACTGTATTTTGCTGTTTTGGTAGTCTGTACAATGTGACATTACTGTTAAGTAATTGCTTAGCAGGAATTTTAACAAGCTAGCAGCTCTGCAGTTGTTACAGGCTATTCATAGTATTCTTGTGACGTTTTTGGCCATACAATAATATGGCGCAGAGTCACAACTCATGGCCATAACTATCATTAATGGTCACCTGCTGTTTGATTTTATTCACCTGTTGTTTATGACCAAGACATCTATGATCAAATACTATGAATAAAGACAGCGGTCATAATTCCATTGTAAATATCAAAAAAATGAAGACAGAAATCACAGTAAAATGCAAAAAAGTTAAATGCCTTAAAAATGTATCATTTACAGCGCTCTCTCGGCAGATTAACACAAATATGGCATATTGTAATACATGCTGACTACTGTAAAATGTTAGTAGTAGTATTATAGTGGTCTGCATGTGTTACATTAGGCCTTATTTGTGTTTATCTGCATTTTTAAGACATTAAACAAGGTAGCAGCTTTTAATCATGATTCTGCTTTGAAGTTTTTGAATCTGGTGCCAGTGTCCAGATACATTTGTTTTCACTCAAAACGGGGCATGAAAGGGGCGTGTCATTCTGCGCCACATTGCGTTACTCTCATCTATTACTGGACTTCATCCTGCGGATTTATTTTAACAAACTGATCCCTCTAAGAAACCATTTAAATCCATTGTTTTCTGTTGTTTCTTGCTGTTTACTTGTTGCTAATCAGAAACTTTAAAGGGATCACAGTTTGGAAATAGCCCGGCACGAGACAAGGGTCATCTTTAAGGGTCTTTCCACAGAATCTTATGTAATAGGTCTTGTAAATAGTTAAATGACTGTGTGAGAGATGTGGATCATCCATTTGGTCTGGATTTTTTGGTGCTTCTCAGTAGAATGCACTCTCATCCACAAAGGATAACATCACTCATGCCATCCATTAGTCACAGTCTTTCTTTTTATTCATTTCACTATACAAAGAAATGAAATTCACTGAACGAACAGATATGAGTCAGTACATTTGTATTGTGGAGGACAGAGAAGCCTTGGAGTGCCACTTTGCAGAAAGCATGGCATCTCTCTAGGCCAAGTACACAACTCAACTACCAAAATAGGCCGCACTATATGGGAGAGGTGAAGAGCTGGGCATGGCTACCTGCCCTTGCGCAGCAGACTAACTCCAAGCAGATTAAGCTTAGAGCAATGTTTTCTCTGAATGTGAGCACATGCTTCTGAATTCCAATCAAACCATTCATAATGACATCTTTGTCTTCAGGAGAAAGGCGTTGAGCACGCAAACTGACCTCATGTGACAAATATGTCCTTAGAGTCTGGACTTTGGACAAGCAATGACTGTCACTGCTTCACTTGTGGTACTGTAATAGCATGTGAGTAGTGTGTCAGGCCAGCTTTATGCACATTCATGTGAGGCGTATGCTTTCATTTCGATTTGAGTTGACTGGGTGTGATGGTGTCATCAGAGTCTGGGAGACGCTGTAATCCAGCTGGCAGACAGGGCCTCACCCTGCGGGAGGACATTAAGCCACTTAACTGTAATGCAGGGTGAGAGTGGCAAGAGATGCTTTGCAGTGAAACAGCTAAATTTACCAACAACATGAACATTTGGTGGATTTTCTGCAGGTGTCATGCTCCAGTATGGCAGATACAGTACAAAGAAAACACAGTTGCATCCTGACTTGGATAACTGACCTCATCTGTATGAAGTGCTGATCATGCAGTTCCCGTGACGGAGCCTTGAAGAGAATCTGGTCACATGCTGCATGAGACGTTACAGTGTGCTGCACATTTAGGTGTCTAGTCTGTGTTTTTCTACCAGAGCTATTTTAACATCCCACCTCATTCTGTTAATGTTTTTTTATATATTTATCTGTTGTTAAAAGATTGTATGTCTTGGAATAACTGGACCCTTTTAAGCTTTGCAACAAAGGCTTGTGAATTTGTATTTTTAAACCATCTTCAGTGATTTCACTGATGTTGTTTCGGTCTTTTCTGTTTATTTTTAAACCCATTCTCAGCTCGTATTATCCAGCTTTTCTCTCAGCACATGCACAACTACCAAGAGCTGCTGTCAGGGTGAGACTGCTTTTAAAGAAAGATCCTCTTTCTGTGGTGAGGCGAGTGGGAGGAAGTGAGCCGAGAGAACGCACTGGTAGGGAGGAAGGGAAGGGAAGGTGGGGGAAGACTGTTACATCCCTAAAGGCAACGGCCAGCCAGCCGAGAGGGGAGGAGCTTGAGGGCTTTGGCTCCACAACCTTCCTCCTGATGTCACCATTCAGCTGCTGCAATTGTGAGTCTGTGTGGAGGGAAGACAGCCCAGAGAGGGGAGGGCTTTGAGAGGAGACAAGAGGAGGGGGAGGTAAAGAGGGGTCGGGAAGGACTGGTGGACAGTGAAAGGGCTCGGTAGAGCTCCTTACTCTGTAGGCCTTGTAATCACTTGGCAAGGAGCAACAATGGGGCCTGCCTGCTTGAGAAAATCCCCGTCTGCAAGACGTCTGTGGCTGAGATCAGGCCTGCTGGTGCTATGTGTGCATTTATGTGGTTGAGAGAGACAGAAAAGAAAAAGGAGAGGACAATAGAGTGAAGGAAAAGAGACAGAGGGAGGGAAAGAGATGTGGGGTGGTGAGCTGTGAGCAGAGCTGGAATGCCATTGTCAGAGCTCGCTGCTCTGTGTTTCAGAAAGGGACAGCTGCCTCCGAGGCCTGCTTGCTCATGTGAGACAGGCAACCTAGTTCACCGTGAATTTAACTCCCATCTCCCCACAGACTGACAGACTGACAGACAGGTGGGGCCTGAACTCAGCCAGCTGGAGTCGAGGGAAGGAACTAGGAGGAATTCGGGGAGTGGCATTTTAAAGCTTCCTCTTTCCTTTCCTTACTCTCAAAGAAAAGAGGCCCTGCTGTATTTATCAAGGCACTGTTTGGGGCTGAAGAGCAGAGTGGGAAGCTTTATCTCATGGTGCTATGTGCAGGCCTGAGTTAGCACAATCCCAGATCAGACTGAAAAAACAGTCGTGTCAATGCAACCTCAAAGGAAAAATTACAAACCCTGCTGTTGGAATAGTGGATGAAAGATGAGGCGAGGCTGGCGAAGTGTGTAATCATAGGGCTGTGACGCATGATGAGGTGATGGGTGAGTTCACAGTGCTTTGTAGGAAAAGGTTTGAGTGTGTTTCTTTTAGGATTAATTAGCTCTTAACTCGGCTCTTAGATTTTAACAATTGCAGTTATGTAAAGTTAAAAGTAACAGAATATCTCCTAAGTTTTACGTTATTTGTAATTATTAGATTTTTTCACAACATTTTTAGTATTCCTTTGCAAATGCATGTGATTAACACAGTGTGCTGCAGAAGAGGACAACTTCCAGTGGTATTTGTGATAAGCATTAAATCAGCCATTTCTCACTCAGACAACTTGATGCTTTGTTATTTTACAAAGTATTTATGAAGTGACTGAGAATTTATGACTGACTGACTATAGTGAATGAGTTTTGCCCACATCACAAGATCCTAATCAGGCAATAATTTCTTAATGGTGTTACAAACAAACCAACTGGAAAGAAATAGAGACACAAAATGATAAAATGCGTGTATCTTTGGCCAGGTAGTCCACAGTTTCTACAGAGGTATACGTTTCAGTGTATAGTGTTTGATACTGACTGCTGGATTTATTTGCTTTTTCTTTAAAACAGTGAACTGCCTTTTCATGAGTTATTACTGTTATTCAATATGAGCTCTCCATTCTTCGGATGTCATGCAGACTTTGTCAGACATAACTCATTGAAAGTGCTCCCCTTCTAAGTTCCATCTATCTCTAATGTATTTTTATTTGTGTTTATTTAATCCTTTATTTATACAAGTGGTCTCATTGAGATTGAGATCTCTTTTTCAAGAGAGACCTGTGTGCAATATGAGAAGAAACAAACAAATAAAAAAACAATACATTTTAAGCAACAGACACAATGTAAATTTTAAAAATTATGAAAATCATTTACAAGTTTGATTATAATTACATAAGTACAGCCCTTTGAAATGTTCAAGTGGGAAAGGAAAATGTAACTTCATATGTTTTTGTAGCTCATTCCATTTTTGTTCGGCATAATATTTGAATCCACTCTTTCCAAATTCAGTATGAATAGGATGTACAGCTAATGTTAAAATGTCCTGTGACCTGACATTGTAAGTGTTGTGTTTAAATGTGAGCAGAGAGCAGAGGTAGCAAGGCAATTTTGCAGTCCAGTCCTATAAATGAACAAAATACAATGTTGCTCCCTCTTGTTTGTTGAGGAGGGCCAACCTAGCGTTTCATTTAAGATGCAATGGTGAGTGCGAAATGCATCATCTGTCATGAAATGCAGCGCACTGCGTTAAACCGAGTCAAAAGGTTTCAAGGTGGTGGCAGTTATTTCGGCTAGCAGGAGAAAAACAGGATTTGTTTCTATACAAAAATCCAATTTTGACCTTTAGTTTGCTTAATAGGTGTTCCACATTGGTCTTAAAAGTAAGTCTGGTATTAAGCCAGAGTCTCAGGTATTTATAACTTTCAACAGTTTTAATTACTGTACCTTGAAGGGTTTGAATATGTGTAATAGGACGGATACTCTTAGGAGAGCAGGAGGACTCTGGTCTAGATGGACTAGGTGAAGAGCTTTGATTCAAGAAACACGATGCTGTCTCAAGGTTTTTAGAGGATGCTGCATGACAGACGTGATCATGACAAAAAGAGCAGCATTTGAAATTAAGTAAAAACACGAGCAGACCTGGAGGCTAATGATGTTTTCTCTATAATGTTGTGTTCTGTCAGTTCCCAGATTAAAGTTGTCTTACTTAAAGGATATCCAGGAGAAAAAAAATAAACACATGGCCCTGGAGTTAATGATTTTACACAACTGAATTGAACTAAAATTCTTCATAATGTCACATAGAAATAAACTAACCTGAGCAGACTTAATGGATTAAATGCTCTGAACTTTTTATGAAATAGAAGTCAGTGGTGTTTCTAAGCAAGGTTTATTCATCATATTTAAGTCGTTTGTCTGTGACTTTGGTTTTCATGTAATCCTCTATGTGCTTTTAAGCAATACAACAGATGTACAACATGTCATTGGCACACATTGGATAATCCTTGTTTGACCCAGTGATACAATTTCATGTGACAGCAACTGCCGTCTGAGCAGATATCGAGCTGTTAGACACTCATCTGGAGCTCAATAAATGTCAGACAATAAAACAGAGCAGAGGCCGTTTTGTTGCTAAAATGCTGCAAGAATTTGCATGAGATGAATTAGATCATTTTGGTTAACAGCATATTTACAAGCACAAATTCTACACTTCTAACAGCACTGTAAACACAGACATGTTGGCTCCTAGACTGCATAGTTTCTGGACTGAGAGCTCAGCCCTGCAGTGTGAATCACATGTATTCATTTTTCTTTTGCTGCATTTACTCGATTAGGGTTTTCACTTGTAAAGTCAAACAACCTCTGGCTATGTACATATTTGTAAAGCAAGACGCTCATCCCACTGATATAGCTTAATAAGGAAGAGAGTATAAAATGCCAGCAGATACAGGATGAGGTTTTATAATGTTAACAGCTTTATGACTCATTTCTTCCTTTGCTCATGCTGAGGGCAAGCGATACACCCTCCCCACCCTGGTTGAATGTTTTCTCAATGCTTTCTTGACCTATTTCCTGTTCCTTCCTCCCTGTGTGTGCAGGTTAAGTGGTCCCTGTGCCCCCTTTGAATGTCCGTCACCATGGCGAAGCGTGAGACCGGCAGCACCAGCCCAGTGGTCAGGCAGATAGACAAGCAGTTCCTGGTCTGCAGCATTTGCTTGGACCATTATCACAACCCCAAGGTCCTGCCCTGCCTGCACACCTTCTGTGAGAAGTAAGCGTTGAATTAATCAGTCAAACTTTGTTTGTATAGCACCTTTCATACAATGCAGCTAAAGGTGCTTCAGGGTAACTGACATGACTGATTAATAGGTTTTAGAGGGCAGTAGAGATATAATCATTTAAATAATGGGTTTCAATTAAAAAGAAAAACAATACAAGATGAGAACTGAATTAAAGTCGTAAAATGTATTAAAGAGAAATTTAACATCAATAGAGCTTATAATTATTTTGCTACAAGTTATATCAGAAGTTAAAATTTTTAATTCAGAAACTGATCATGTAAAAACACACATATAAATAGTTTAGTGAATTGAAATGCTTTCTGTGTCCCCTCTGCCTGCAGTTGGATGTTTAAAGAAATTTTAAAATGATGTCTGATGACCTCAAATCATACCATTTTATTCCAGCTATTCTCTCATCGTTGTGGCTTTTGCATGATGTAAGGCACCAGCCACTCTGAGCTTGGGCACAAAAAGCAGACAGCATTCTTAATGGCATATAGCACTGCTGGCAGCAAGCACTGATTTCCACTTCTGTGTTGCTCCCTTGTACAGTTATTAAAATAATTTGAGGTTCTTTGGTGTGCAAAGTTCAAAAGTATAGACGAGAGTCTAATATGTAAAAGAAAATGTTTGCATTTTTACACCATATTGACTTCAGGTAGGTGCTAATGTGTAGCTTCAGCCCTCCAAGTCATTTCTTTCACATCTTGTCTCTGTGTAGATGTCTACAGAACTACATCCCTCCCCAGTCTTTGACGCTGTCATGCCCAGTGTGCAGACAGACCTCCATCTTGCCAGAGAAGGGTGTGGCAGCTCTGCAGAACAACTTCTTTATCACAAATCTAATGGAGGTGTTACAGCGGGACCCAGAGTGCAGCCGACCTGAGGCCTGTAATGTTCTCGAGTCAGCCAGTGCAGCTACAGCCTGTCAGCCCCTCTCTTGCCCCAACCATGAGGGCAAGGTAAGCTGAAACAGATGCCTGCTATGTAGTAGGTAGAAGAAAGTATACGTAGTAGGGCAAATCTGTAAGCGATCAGCCACCAGTTTATAGCAACACTGTGCATTGATACTGGATCTTATGCTGAATATTTTTTACTCCTTAATGTGTTTGAATTCATAAGCAAATTCATCCACAGAAATATGTTCATTTGTCATGTGCTCCACTGCGCCCTCTGCAGGTGATGGAGTTTTACTGCGAGTCATGTGAAACAGCCATGTGTCTGGAGTGTACAGAGGGAGAACACAGAGAACATGTGACAGTTCCTCTGAGGGATGTGCTGGAACAGCACAAGTCAGCACTTAAAAATCAGTTGGACACTGTGCGCAACAGGTTTGATTTTCTGTGCTTTAATCCGTGATGAATTATGTGATAGCATTGCAAAGATCTTGAAAATATTGTAAATATTGTTTTTTTTTTTGTGTGTGTTCATCGCTTCCTCTGGCAGATTACCTCAGTTGACGACTGCCATTGAGCTTGTGAATGAGATCTCCAAGCAGCTCACGGAGCGGAAAAATGAGGCAGTGACTGAAATCGGCAACACTTTTGATGAACTGGAGAAGGCCTTACATCAACGCAAGAATGCTCTCATTACAGAGGTGGAAAACATCTGCAGCGCCAAGCAGAAGGTTGGAGGTCTTTCTGATTTCTTCTTTGAATGGGAGAAAATGAAAATTTGATAATGTTTTATGTTTTGGTACAAGCAGTGCACCCCTGACTGTCAGCCTTTGTCTCTCTGGATATTTCTAGGTGCTTCAAGCCCAGCTGACGTCTTTGCTTCAGGGCAAAGAGAACATCCAAAGCAGCTGCAACTTCACAGAGCAGGCCCTGAGCCATGGCAGTGCCACTGAGGTCCTGCTGGTTCAGAAGCAGATGGGTGAGCGGGTCAGTGCCCTGGCACGACACAGTTTTCCCGAGCATCCCCATGAAAACGGACACCTGGAATGCCAGGTAGAGACAGATGGACTGAGGCGCTCCATCCAGAACCTGGGAGTCCTGATCACAACAGGGGCTGTTGGCCACACAAGTGTTGCCACTGGTGAAGGCCTGAGACATGCACTGGTCAACCAGCACACTACTGTCACAGTCACTACAAAAGACAAGGACGGAGAACTAGTGAAGACTGGCAATGCTGCTCTGAGGGCAGAGATTGCCTCTGCAGATGGAGTGTGCACTGAAGCTGAGGTGGTGGACAACAAGAACGGCACCTATGAAGTTGGATATACAATCCGCTCAGAGGGAGAATTCACCTTCTCTTTGCTGCTCTACGAGCAGCCGGTGAGGGGGAGTCCGTTCCGTTTGCGTGCCGTCAAACCATCAGATGTCCTGCAGTCACCAGACGACGTGAAGAGAAGAGTGAAGTCTCCAAGCGGAGGAGGAGGTCATGTCCGACAGAAGGCTGTGCGCAGGCCCTCCAGCATGTACAGCACCACCAAGAAGAAGGAAAACCCAATAGAGGATGAGCTGATTTACCGAGTGGGTGCGTGAATGTTTTGCAAGTTCTGCTCTTAATTTTGGCAACTGCTGACTGAGTCGCATGATGTTTGTAGAGCCTACAGTCAGTCATGTCTGTGGATAATCTGAGCTCCTGATGATTTAGTTTCTCTTTTTGGCTTAAAATTGTTTCTTCAATGTGTTAAATCAAGAGTTAAAAGCAAAACATGAGAGGTATCCCAAGATTATTTTACACATGCATGGTGCTGAAGCAGCCTGATGTCTTGTTAATATGACAGGAACAAGAGGGCGAGATAAAGGAGAATTCACTAACCTGCAAGGCATCTCAACCTCCAGTAATGGAAGAATTGTGGTGGCAGACAGCAACAACCAGTGCATACAGGTCAGTATCTGTCATCTCATGGATGAAGATTTTAAAATGGACCAATAGATAAACTCGGTTGTAAGATGTAGCGTTTTTCAACTCCGCCTTTTATCTAAGGTGAATTCCTTTTTATCTTTTAATGATTTTGAGAAGGTTATGCATGCATTTTTTTACTACCCGTCTTGATTATTGCAACGCACTTTATTTTGGTGCAAGCTAAACCTCTCTTAATCATTTACAACTTGTTCAGAGCGCTGCAGCTCGTCTCATAACTGGCAAACGCAAATTCGAGCATATTTCCCCCATTTCAGCATCCCTGGCTCCCTGTGCGTTTTAGGATTGATGTTAAACTTTTATTGACATATAAATCTTTAAACGAATTGGCTCCTTCTTAGCTTTTCTGACCTTTTAAAACCCTACATTTACCATGGACACTAAGATCCACTGATCAGTTGCTTTTGTCTGTCCTGAGGTCAAAGTTGAAGGTTAGAGGTGACCGAGTCTTTTCAGTAGCAGAGCAGTGGAACGCTCTGCCTCTTTATGTTAGGCTGTCCCCCACACTGCCTGTTTTTAAATCAAACCTTAAAATGCTCTTTTATTCCTTGACTTTTGCCTCTGCCTGACAGATGATGTTTATCCCGTCCTTTTCTATTGTCCTTTATGTTTTAACTCTTTACGTCCTGTTGTTTTTT
>JAPQLA010000023.1:22129306-22142047 GCA_029822935.1 Naso vlamingii | reverse complement strand
AAAAAAACAAAAACAAAAAACAACCTATTTTTGGAGAGAGGACCCAGAGAGCCCATTAATCATTCATCATTTTTCATTGTGGGCTAATAAAAATAATAACACCATAATAGTAATATTTACAATATATAAACATAGCTCATCCAAAATCACAGGTGTAACTTTTTATGTTTCAAACTAAAGGCAAGGCAGGCAGAGTCTGATGTGTCAGTGTTCTTCAAAATTTTCTGTTTTTCCTTTAACATCAAAATAAAGAAATGCATATCACATACACACTTTTATGTGATGCAAAATTTACCCAAACTCCTCTAAAAGAGCCGTCCTAAAATGGTTGAAGGATTCCAAGTGGTGAAAGTCCTCAGAGGGAGTGCTCTCTGGTATCTGCACTTTCCTCTGACCTGTGAGACGTACCTGTCTGCACTGGCTCTGTGTTCATGTGGAGACGTGCCTACGCCTCTGGGCGCTGAGAGCTCAGGCAAATGATTTGCAGGACAGCCTTCTGACACAACCTGCTGGGCCTTGATAGATTCCTGCGGTCGTGTTAAGCTGGGCACTAAGCCCTACGCTGTGACACGACACTGGCCCCAGCCTGCACAGGGTTGTCTCCACTCAGCCTGCCTGCCCACTTAGAGGAGCGCTCGGGTCACACAGTGCACTCACAAACAACGGCACTTTCTTTTCCCATCGATCCTGCCCTAGACATCCTGAAACTGAACCTGTGACGACTGAGTCTATGCATCTACATACTCTCCTTTGCTCTGTTCAAGAGTAACCATAGCAACAAAATCTACATTCAGAGCTGTGCAAGAGCTGAGTGTATACCATACCTACCCTTTGATGGAAAGACAATAGTGACAAGAGTAGAGTTTTATTTGCTAGATTTATGTTCTT
Source organism: Naso vlamingii (assembly GCA_029822935.1). Taxonomy (NCBI): domain Eukaryota; kingdom Metazoa; phylum Chordata; class Actinopteri; order Acanthuriformes; family Acanthuridae; genus Naso; species Naso vlamingii. The sequence continues at coordinate 22,141,159 of JAPQLA010000023.1, read as the reverse complement.
TATGATTTTGAGACTAAATAGTCTGAGGATCAAAATAAGTAATTTCTTTCTTAACTTGCTGTTATTATCTTGTACAACTTTTCGGATTTTCCCTGATCAACATGGTTAATGAAGAAAAAAGTGAAACCACTGCAGTATCTATTTCGGATCTTAAGGTATTGCTACTCATGTTAACTTTATATTACCCGCAGCAGCCTGCTTACTTGCTAAGGCATGTTTATTTCTACCACTTTCACATTTAGTTCGTATAGCTACAGGCAATAAGGTTCTACTTGTTGAAAAAAGCTGTTATTCGCGCAGCTGCTGCATTTGTTATTAAATAAAGCAGAGGCCAAGTAAAATGAGAAAACTCCCACCACAAAGACAAACCAATATACTCAATGTATGTCTACCTTCAGAGCCAAACTGCATTTGTGGGTGCTGTAGGGCTCTAATTAATTACAGGGAGAATGGTGGAGGTTTTCATCATGATGTGCCCCATGCACTCTTCCAGCCCTCCTTTATCAAAACTCTACCTTAATTAACTGCAAGCCAACTAACAGTAGGTCTCCAAGGTGAATACAAATGTTAAAGGCTGCAAAGCATGAGAGGGCTTTAAGATTTCCTCCTCACAGCTCCACTTACTGTGTAAGCGCTGCAGCTACAAACAGCATTGTGTGCACATAGAGTAACAGATGAATGAAGATCTTTGCAAGGCTGCTGGTTATTGACTCACCACTTTGACAAGTCAAATAACTGCTCTACCAGGAGTTGAGGGAAGCAGGGTGTCAGGTTAGTCATTACTACACAGGTAAAGATGGCTCTTCAGACAATAATGGATGACTTCTCAACGGGCGAGTATTGACTTTGGGATCTTTAAAGAAAAACCAAGCAGGCAAACAGGGTTTTTATATGCCTGTAAATGATTAATGAGGATTGAAATTCCGGCAGTATTTTAAAAATGAAAATGGGCAAGACTTGTTATAGGACAGACCAGAGCAGTAACTGCTGAGTCCACATTCCTATCCTCAAGGGGGTCTGCTGCTTTATTGAAGTGACTCCTTGCACAGCATGTCTAAAAATGACAAAAGGGGGTCAGAGGTGAGCTGAAGCTCAAAGGTGGGGCTACTTACCTGTCCATCAGTTCCAATGGTGCCTCCGCAGTCACTGAGCAGCTCAGACATGTCATAGTAGCTGGTGAATTCCCACAAACAAGCCTCCAAGTTGAGGTTTCTGTAGAATCGGAGTGTACTGGACCCCCTGAGAGAAGTGCTGTATTGGTATGGGGCAGTCTCTCCAATCACTTCTGGATTTTTGGTGGCTTCGGTAAGGAAGCTGTAGCGAGTCTTGACCTCAGTGAAGTCTAACAAATTGGAGCAGCGATGGTTGCCAACGCGAGTACCGTCATGGCTCAGCGTGAGCTCAAAGTTAGACAGGGGCCGGGTGGACACAACAGGCAACATACCTGAGAGAGGATGCAGGCAAAGCAGCAGGAATGTTAGATTAACAATTAATGGGTATTTCTGTCTAAAGCAGTTTATTGTTAAAAGAATGTGGTTAATGAGTGACATATGAAGATTTAAAGACTTTCCCAGCTCAAGAGACATCTCAGACTTACTAACTGTGATACTTTAAGTGATAAAGTCATTTTGAACATCAAGTCTGCTGTTCTTACCATCAATGTGGGGCATGGTGACAGTTACTTTGATGAGGTTTGGGTGGTCTGTGTCTTCTGTTCCAGTGTATCGCAACTTAGCAGAGAAGGGCTCAGCCCCAACTGTGCCTGCGACACGAGGCTGGCACATTCCTGCAAACAGGCCATAAACAAACAAACATCAAACATTTTGTTTCCAGAAAAATCCACACACACAAAAAAAAATCTTTTAATGTTTCAGTTTTCTGTCAGAGCAAGGACAGCAAGTAGCAGCAAGAGAGCAAAATCCATCCAGCAGCTGGTTATCATGCTGAGAGAAACATTTCAAGCTAGAGACTGAGTTACACTCACCCTCGTCCATGCTGATGGACACTATGGGGCTACTGAGCTCCAGACCTTCATCCCCGTTAGAGTTCACTCCTCTTGCAGCACACTGGACCCTGGATCCAGCCTGGAAGTAGACTGAGTCCAGAGTGATGAGCTTGGAGGAGGTGAAGAAGGTGTCAAAGTCAACTTCCCTCATGGGGCTGGTGACGCCGTCGGGACCGGTGGGGGCACTTACGAGCCAACGATAACGAGTTAGGGTGTTGTTGATGTTCTCGCTCACACAGATGGAGCCTGTTTTGTCATAGTCTGGGTACTTTGGGTTACAGGCCTGCAAAAGGAAACATAGATTATATTTGTGAGTGAAGTCTTTTCTGTATACTCCTAAAGAGCCCTCAAGGATGCAAATAACAGGGAGTGTGTAGGCAAATTCACTAAATACTTCTCGATTAACAGTATTTTCCTGCTTGCAACTGCACTGACAAGTCTTGCTAAATGAATCATCAACAAAGCAAAAGACTGAAAAGTACACTAATTTAACGGACTTTAATTTGGGACGTACAGTGACACAAATGACAGGGTAGCCGGCCACGGGGAGAGAGTCCCTGTGTCTGTCGATGTCATCATAATGCAGCAGAGAAACCACTCGAGGCACTGAGGGAAAGGTGACATCTGCCATACTGTTTGTCTCCTCGATGTAGATTATGGCTTTGCTCATCTGTTGATTGACAAGCAAAGGCAATCAAGACGTTGTTACCGAAGAACAAATTGCTGCAGCCTTCCAATGTGACAGTTAGCCAGGTATAGTTTGACACTTGACAGTTAAATTATATGCTAATTTGACTTAATTATTACCTGTGTCTCTGCCACCATGTTCTCATCAGGCTTCAGGTGCACAGTGAACGCCTCCCTCATCTCTCTGACGCTGTCGTATAAAATTTCCACCTCCACAAAGTGCTCTGTGTCCCCATCCTTGAACACAATTTCTGCAGAGAACAGAAAGATTTTTCTAGCAAGTTTCAAATAAATGCTTTCTTGGTAGTGTATGAAAAGGACTTACCCTCAGATATGGGATGGTAGTCCTCCCCAGAGGTAGCAGATCCATCCTTGGTGTGAACTCGGACAACTGAGACTTTCGATGTGTCTCCAACACGCAACACTGGGATCTTTACCACAGACATTTGGCCGCTTTGCTTCGGCTCATTCACACTGAATTTGGTCTCTCCAAACCTAATAATGGGCTCTGAGAAAGCATGGCAAATAGTTTAAATCATGCTGGTAAACTAGAACTGTAACATTACAGCATATCACATATTAACACCCGTGTACGCATGACTTTCTAAATCTGTTGCCCAAGTGACACCAACATAAAAGCCACTATGGTAGATCTGTGGAAACTGAGTTAAGTAGGCTTAAATGCAGGCTAGATAAAAAAAAAAGTCTCAGAGAAAATGTAAAAGATGTTTCAATCAATAATAAAACAGACACATAATAAGGAACAGCATGTAGCAAGAAAGCAAAGCACTCTTACTGTCTGCATCGTCTTTTATCTTGATGATCGTCTCATTCTGCCCCCCGATGGATGCTCCAAACGGAGATTCACTCTTGGGGCTTCCCAACACAAGACGGAGCTCTTCCTCTTCCTCATGTTCTATGTCGTCAACCATTATGAGCACACAAGGCTTTTCAATCTCTCCTGAAAAAGACACAAAAAGAGAGAGGATTTTGAGCAAATCTGTTTCTGTGTAAGTAAAGCAAACACCAAATATGAAAGGTCTTGTGTTCAAGGTCACCTGGTAAGAAGGTGATGATTGAAGCATCTGTGTTGGGCCTCTCATTAAAGTCCATCATGACCTGGGCGGTCCCCTGCCTGCTGTAGCAGCGCACAGTTGACTTGTAGCTGATATCACCACTGCGGAACACAGTAGCAGAGATCTGCCCTGAGTTCTCATCGCCCACATACACAGCTTCACGGAACTGCACCTTCGGCACTGCAAGAGCATAATAAAACCCATAAATCAACATCAGAAATACAGCGGAAAAATTCACAATTCACTGAGGATAACCCTCTGACTGAACTCTGATTCCAACCAAGACGTTTACTCACAGTCTGAAACAGAGTCATTGATGAGGATCGTAGCCTTGCTCGGCTCTCCAAGGATCCCGTTCATGGGCATCCGCAGCACCAGCTCAAACTTCTCGGGCCCCTCCAGCACCGGTTGGCCCAGGTCATCCAGGATGGTCACACGAAAGGTCTGCATTGTGACCCCCGGTGCAAAGTCCAGATTCCGGCTGATCCCCACATAATCCACACCAGCTGCTCCACAGCACAGTATAGGTCAGATGTGTTTCAAAGAACAGAGAGCTTATGGGATATAGTGGATATAGTACAAATGGACTGCAGTATTTGATCTTATTTCAACAGCAGATCTCATGTTACTTCATAATTCATTTGTGAATGTCAGGCAGCTAGTAAGATGAAAGGATAAATCATGCTTGCTGTCAAAATGACGCTTTCCATCTCATGGTCGATGGGAGTGAACATTTTGAATTTGTTGCATGATTAAAGACGAGCTGCAAGAAACTGGATATCTCCCCGAGCGCAAACAGGTTATTCATTTGCCATTCTTTGAAGAGTCTGGGTATTGAGAGCTCACCCTTTGCCCGCAGGCTCTTCTCATGTACTTATGACCCAGTTATGTGCGTAAGTGTGGTCTTGCATTTCTACCATGCTGCATATGATTAGATGCTAGTTATTTTTACAGTTATAACAGGGGGAAGAGCAAAGATGCTCAGAATGGGTGCAGGGGAGAGAAGACTGCCTGGGGGCAGGAGATAATAGAGGCTGCAGGGAAGGCTTGAGGAGACAGAGTCCAAAGCGCTTACCATTGTGCAGAACAATCAGTATGCATTCCTAAAGCTGTCCTCACTCAAACAACCATTATTCTCACAACACTGCCTATGAGGCACGGGCCCAACCAAAGAGCCCTGACATCTCTCCTCCTAACCTAAAACAATGTTTACATTCCCCAGGTCGTCCACCCTACACATTCAGCGTTAACATCTCCTTGGACTCTTGAGCTCAGGGAAACAAAAAGTGACAGGGTGACGACTTAAGTCTATTGTTCTCGGTGGTTTACATTCCCCATAGCACTAACTGGCTAAAGCAGTCAAAGTAAAGGCGCCTCGCAGGTACACATACCCTCAGCTGAGACAGGATCTGTCTTCCTGGAGCGCACTGTGACAGTTCCTCCTTTGGAGAGATCTGTCCCTGTCCTCCACACCTGCACCTCCACGAAGCCATCGCTCTCATCCACGTGGTAGTCTGTGTTGCCAAAGTAGAAGACAGGAGCTGGGGGGGAACAACAGAGGAAGGATGAAGGAGATAAAGAAGAGCACACAGAAGGATGTCATCCATAACCCTCTTTTAACTGTTTCACAACATGATACTTGAATGGCTGTTGTAATTGTGGAGTAAAATCTGTAATAGCTAGCATGCCCCGTAAGATTACCTCTGATTACAGGAGAAATTGAGGGAATGTTTTCATCGACACACTAGCAGGTAGTCAATGCTGTAATTGTAGCCCTTAAACAACACTTTCTAACTTCCTGTAATGATGTTTTGGGGGATTTTTTTTGGCATATTCAACAACCATTAAAAGACAAAAACAACCTTAAGGTAGAGCAACATTTCCTGGTTTTGTTCTGGATGAGTCTGGCTGTGGAGCTGGCTTTGATAGTTATGGGTCTAAGAGGCAGACAGGAGGCCTGACAGGAGGTCTGGGGGAAGTAGAGCTCCATGTGCCAGCCCAGGCCTGCCTGACTGCAATTACTGTTTCTTTGAGCTAAGATTCCACCGCAGCCAAACTCACTCACTATCATTCCGTTTAACCCTTTCACACCCTGGTTTCTTTTAACAGTGTACGAGATGTCATGCTGCTGGGTGAACAGTGGCTTAAGGGCTTGGACCCTGTATGAGTTCCCTTTGGGTGGTGCACTCAGTCTCTGTTATACTGCAAAAAATGCCATCACAAAGAGACAATTTATGGGCTTTAGGCGCAGGGGGCAAATACAGAAAAAACCTTGAGCAGCCAAAAGCTAAAACCAAACCAAAGGAGAATTTTTACTTACAAAATGCACACATTTCCATAAGTGATTAAATACATCATTGTTATAACGACTAACGGGAGCAAGCCACTCCTGAGCAGTGACAAATGTGTGCTTTTCAGAGCAACTGTGACCAAATAATGAATAAATTAAGTAAATGACGATGGCCATGGGCAGAGTAGTGGTTTCCATGACAATGGAAGTCTGCACCTACAAAATGCTACTTAGCTGCTTCTCATCACACAGTGTGAGGTTAAAAGGAGGGAAGGGATGTGCAAAAGAGTGATAATTGCATTAACAAAAACAAATCCATACTGTTGTAACTGCGGGATTATTATGTTATGAAACCTAAATACAAGAGCAGGGAAAAAAGAGATTAACTGTCAGTCAACAGAGCTGCCAGGCGCAATTACTGATCAGAAAATAATTTTCACCCCTTGCACTCTATCGCTCTTCTTCCAAGTAATCTCAAAAGAAAATGCATATTTTGATGCAGTCTGCTCCAGCAGGAACAGCTCTATAGTGACAAGATAAGACAAGTTCTAAAGGGGAAATAATCTTTTTAGGTAAAGCCTTGGGATTTGTGGTTCTCAGAGGAGTCATCTCTGTGGCTGAAATAATATTTCTCCTAAGAGCGAGCAAAGGAGAGAGAACTTTTATGCTTTAATCTGTCCTGAGAGCACAAGCAGAACAATGAGTGCTGCATCAAGAGGCTTGCAGCTGCCAGCCTTTCCCTCCATGGAAAAAAAGCAAACAAAGATGGTTTTGGCTGCCTGCACTGGGTCCCCAACAGGAGGAGTAATCAGATCTACTCGCCTGAGGTTGGCAGCCAGGAACTTGGGCCCTGTCGTGCTAGTCTAGTAATCAGATAACGTTTGTGAAGCAGACAAACAGTGAGCTTCAAAGCGCTATGGCCCATTAAGTGAAAGGTAAACCACCGGCTCCTGGACTCCATCAGTCCAGCAAGCAGCAGCCGACTACACCACACAGCACATCTAAGGTTACCTGAATGTAAGCCGAGATGCTCCAGATTTAGATCTGCTTATTATGTAAAATGACACAAGGTGCATAAACTTTAATTAGTGCAAAAAACCCCCCCATATGATAAGATTTTATACAGTCAAATTGAGACTAAACCTTTATTAGTATTGTCACTGATATTTGTTCCACAAACAATAGATAGAAAAACAATAAGCCACTTAGCTTCCTTTTTAAAAACAGAATTAATTATGCAATATGACTGAACAACAAAGCCAAACAAAAGAAATATCTTAACTGTTTCCTATGTGTGAACATAAAATAAAATAAGAGGCACAAGGAAAGACAAAGGCATCCCTGAGGGGACTGTTACACTCCCACTGACTGCTTGATTTCACTTGAACTTTGCATGACATTCCCACAGCGCTAAGTGGCTTCTCTAATGGTGAGATTCAATTGAGCCCTGGCAAATGCTCCTCTGCCCACTGTGTGCTCGACAAATCTCTCCACGGCAGCAAAGCCATACAACAACAGCTCCACATTCAATACAAAATAACCTACATCTTCACTTTGGATGACAGTGAGAAACACTTGAATTTTCAAAGAAGGCTCTGGATTAACTGTCTTAAGGGTGCTGATTAGAGTCAGCAGCTCTCTGCTTAAGTTCTTTGGACATCTGTTTATATCTGAATGAAGGGGAATCCAGGTGAGACATAATGACAGGGTTTGTGTGTCCCCTCATGATTCATCCACATCCAGGGAATACAGCACACGCACAGGATCCACCCATCTTTAAAGCAGCTCATAATCATGTCTTCAAAACTTGAGTGAAATTTACAGGCAACCGACACAAGACTCTAAATACACCAGTCTAGTCCTGCTGTACAAGCATTCTCATGTCTTTCGGCCCCAACCACCAAAACATTTTCCCGGATGCGGAGTCAATATCAAACAGCAATTACCCCTGCAAGAATGGACAAGTTTCTCCAGACCCATCGCAGCAAAAGCCAAAGTGGAAACTGTAAAGATGTGCCAGTTTATGTGCAGATGGTCTGCCGCTGGGAAAATAACAAGGATTCAGAGGCGAGCAGCTGTCCATGCATGCTACTGTAGGATGCCTGGACCGCCTGTAAACTTTACAGTCTCACATGCCAAGCAGAGGTGTTCGAATACCCTTTTTTCCCCTCCCGCTATCGTTTTTGATACCCAAACTTGCGGACCGGCCAATACCAAGTACTGAGACATTTTGCTAGTTCTGTCGGCTATTTCTTTTTAACTCTTTTTAACTGTTCTAAAAAATAGTAGTTAACAGTGGCAGCACAGCGCCACTCTCTGAGTACTGTTTTAGAGCAACAAAGAAAAACTGATTTCAGATAAGTAACATCGGTCAGAGCTATTGGAAAGTGGCTGGGTAATGTCTCATGGCTAATAAATAGCAAGGTATCTGATAGGTTCACACACTGGCGTACTTGTCGATACCAATACCAGCATTTTTGGCTGTATCGGCAGCATTTTCTGATACTGGTATTGGTATTGGAACAACTCTAATGCCATGGTGATAGAAAACAACTTTAATGCAAAAATTAAAAAAAAAAAAGCTTTGTTGTCCTGATGTCGTAAAAATAGTCAACTGTCTACACTAACAACAAGTTCGGCAAAAAGTCATTTATAAGCAGCAGCTCCATGGTGTGTCTGTTTGTGCTTTAGTTGGAGGTTTAAGTGTTTGTGTTTGTGGAGATGAAAAGAAGATAGAAGTAAAAGTGTTGAAGGTTGTTACGCTGTGTTTAGATCTCTTTTTAGCAGTGTAAAACAACAATTAGGCATAACCTTTTGCACACACGCACACAGTTTCTCACTAATCACTACAGTCCCTTTAATGTTTTATCGACCATGTTAATTTGCACTTCCTCTTGTTTCCTTTAAAGTTATGTTCTGCAGTCTCTCAGACCGTGTTTGCTGGTCAAGTTGTTGTCATATACTTTCTTGTTATCTGAACTTTATTGACTTCTCTTTATCTCTGGACTTATTTCTCTCTTACACTGTTAGTCCTAAACTAGAGTTTGTTGTTGTTGTTGTTCTGTCAAGTGTGGTTGCTTGTGGCATTATCAACATCTACACTGGGGTGCCTCCTCTGACAGAATGGCTGAATTATCCTGGTATAGTTGACTGTCTGGAACTCAGAGCTAAATGACTTGATTAGAGCCTTTTAAAAGCCATTACTTTGACTCGGCATTGTGTGAAGTATTCCTGTGTGGATAAAAACCCTTATTATGTCAGCAGATAAACTGGTGCATTGATGCATTTTCATAGAATTCAATTCAATTAATTAAATTACGACAAACAAGGGGACACAAGTAGAGGTAGTCAATAGTTACCAGCCAGTCATTTTTCAGAGTTTTCCAATGTTGTGTTCAGAGATTGTTAACATGCACAAGTTCACACTATCCCTCCCAGATCCCTCTCTGAACAGACAACCTGAACAACCAGCAGGAATCGAAAGTGCAACAAGCAGACAATGATCCCTCCCCACCTTTGCACCCACGCAGACTGACAATTGGTTTTGTTGAAGGAGTGAAGCAGGCTAGGAGCATAGCTGCAGGGGATTGAACAGACATGGATCTATATTACTGTGGATAACATGACTTTTAACAACCCATCTCCTCATTTGCATTCACAGTGAAGGAAGTTTGTCTTGTTAGGGATCATCACAACATATATCATGAGATGACAGAATGTCATTATTTCTCATAAAAAAAAAAAAAAAAAAAGAATTGGAATTCTCCATGTAAAACAAGGTAAAAATCTTTCATTATCTTGTTTTAGATTAGATTACAGGCAGAACTGTTATTAAAAAACAAGTAAAACTCCTTTGGCATATTATGCATCACTGTGATAAAAAAAACTTATTTTTTCGATAACTGGATCAGCCAAATACAAAATTACCTGACTTTTTAAATTGCAAATGCTCTTCATTAAAATTTTGGCAAAATACCAACAATCAATAATGACATTTGCAACGATAGAAGATTTTCTGGACATAAATTTTACAATTGGATTTTTCAATAATTACATCAGATATATTGACTAAAATATGCATTTTAATCAAAATAAATGGGACAGAGAAACAGTGCTGAATTTTTGTTTTACACATGAGAAAACGTTTGGTAAATGTACATTTAACCCATTTGCTAAATCATTTTTAGTTTTCCAAATGAATTTCCTTCAGATCCAAATATGCAAAATGGGACTCCAAAGACCACCCACTGGGATTTTCTTGCGTTTTAGTTACATTTTCTGTCTAAGATCAGCTGCAACAAAGTTCCGTCTGATCCAGAAATTTCAGTTTATGTGCCATATAAGAGTCTGGCAGCTCTCCCTCTAAACAAAACAGATATGAATTACTTCCTCTCTGCAGGTGAAGGGGTGCTAATTTGTAAGATTGATGTATTGGTGGGAAAGAAAACACGATGCCTTTTTTAAAAAAATTTAGTGCAGTAAACTTCAATTCACTCAGATGTTAAAGCTACAAAAGCTACAAACATTCTCAGTTTGGATTCCAATGACTTGCCAGATTAACACCACCCTTGGCAGACAATTCGAGTTGAAGATCCTTTCTGCAGTTTTTGGTATGTATTTTTGAATCTGAAGGTGGCCAAGACGGCACAGAGGAGAGGGTGCATGCATTGGTGCCCTGTGGCTTCTAGTTCCATTATGGCATGTTACTCTAAAAGAAGACACGAAATGCAGTTTTGCTGATATAAGTAGTGTGCGTTTCTAGGAACTATTTGAGCCCACATTTCGATGCTGCTGCTGAAAGCCCTCCTGTGGAGCTGCAGCAGACCTCTCACAGGGAGGAGCAGGTGCTCAGCCAGGCACCAATGCCATCCTCCCATGTACACCTACAGGATAACTAATGCTACACAAGAGATGACAAAGAAGGATGCAGTGTCCCCATTCTCCTTTCTTCCATACATCCTCGAGAATAACAGTATATAAACTGGAAAATAAAGAGGCAGAATAACCCTTTACACACTCTGAAAACTGATGCTGCCGGAGCCTCAAAGGACATGACCTTTGCACCACAGTTTCAAGGGGACATGATTCACATCCTTAGCAATGATTTCGATCATGATTTAAAAAGAAAAAAAAAAGACAAGAGGAAAACTCTCAAGGCATTTCTTGGAAATGAAAATAAAACACTGAATATTTCTGTGCTGCTTAAGCACAGGAGGTTTCGATTAATGAATGTGATTATTTCAGAAGATGTCACGCTGAGAGAAAAGGTGTGAACAGCAGGACCATCGTCACTAAACAAAAACAACACACTGTTTTGTTTCAGGGTGGGCACGGTAACTAAGTAGATCAGCACGATGCTGTTGTCAAATACTGATATTTTTTAAAATACAAAAGTTTTTGAGGTTTTCGGCAGCATATACTGTGTAATATTATAAAACAGAGAGATCTCCTACAAAAGGAAGACTCTGATTTGAGCAATTTTCCTTTTCTTCGATATACACTGGAGTGGAGTCAGGAGAGGAAGCTGGATTATCACAAATTCCAAACCAAACAAGGATGGCTGACTCTCTACTATTCCAGACGGGAGATTGGTCTTTTTCTGCTTGCCTCAGAGCTGTTTACCATTATTCCACTATCAGTGCTCAAGCCATTTCATTATCACCTCCTTCAGGGAGATATGAAGTTTTGACACCATCTTATTTCTCTCTGCTCTTCACGTTCCATTTATTCAGTGGAAGCCAGCAACCTAAACACCTCCAGCACCTAATACAAATTACGATTGGGGGGTATTGACG
>JAPQLA010000023.1:22060623-22073655 GCA_029822935.1 Naso vlamingii | reverse complement strand
GCAACAAGATCACAAGAGAGTCAGCTGTTACAACTGCAGATTATAGCAAAATGCGAAACTCTGTCCAAACATATGCATAAATTTATGGTCTATATACATTATAATAAAACATTCACCCTGAAATTGTACCAACAAAATTGCTTTTGAAGTCCTACAGTTCATAAATTGTGAAAATTTAGTCAGTTCTTAACCTTAATTATTTTAACTAAAGAAATACATGAATAAATAGGCCTACTTCAACTACCATTTAAACTTCATTATGCTCACAATCCATACTGCCTATTTATTCAATAACCTACCAAATATGAAAAGAAACAAATTATGATGCGAGACTTTATTTAGCCTATTATCTTATTAACAAAACGTTACATTGTTCTTAAAGTAACGCGACTTTAAAGTGACTGCCATGACGATAGTCATTTAAGAAGTGGTATTACTTTTGCATGACATAGGCTAAACAATGGGAAACTGTCTTTCTTCGTAAGAAACCCCCGCCCAAACACTTGTTACTCTATAATATGTCAAAAAAAGGGAAGGGGGGGGGGGTTTACTGCGCAATTTGTGGACAGTTTCTACAAGAAGACATGCCACCTCTTGTTCCCTCTTAATGTGACGTTTGCAGAGAAACGTGCAGGTCAGTTCCATGATGTCCTTAATGTCCGAGCAGACGGGAGAGGGGAGGGGGTGGGCAGATATGTCATGGCTCTGTGTCTCCAGCGGAGACTTGACTGATAAGATGTGGATCCAACCACGCAAGTTTCCTCTCTGACAGCCGCAGCCTCCGAAGTCTCCGTCGAGTGGTTCGTGGGGAAATCACAGCTGGAAAGGTAAAGTTTCACTCCATTTAATTACGCTGGTTAAGCGCGTTTTGAACAGACAACCTGCTGTTTCAGCCTTCTGTTAAAAAACAGATAATCTTTTGTTCACACGAAAAACAAATTCCAGCCTAATCGTGCTGCAGAATATGTTTGTGTTAACGTTAACTTTTGTAGATTTTTACATGGAGAATATTCATTTAAACAAATCAACAATAGCCTGAAATGAAAACACTTACTGATTGTATCATTTTTTGGTGTATGAATGTAGCTGGAAAAGGTGTGTTAGGTTCCTGTCCCCACTTTGTCTGTAATTTGACCTCATATTTCCCCCTGTCTTGTTTTCAGTTGAGACTGTGAAGCGCAGCAGAAATGTCACAGCTGTATTATAAGAAAGCTGACAGCTCGTCATACAGGGACCGCATCCCTCTGCGCATCGTGCGGGCAGAGTCGGAGCTCTCCGCCCTGGAGAGGGCCTACCTGGGGGCTGTGGAGAAGGGGGACTATGCCAGTGTGAAGCAAGCCCTGGAGGAGGCTGAGATCTACTTCAGGATCAACATCAACTGCATCGACCCGCTGGGACGCACAGCCCTGCTCATTGCCATTGAGAATGAGAACCTGGAGATCATTGAGCTGCTGCTCAGCTTTAATGTGTATGTGGGTGATGCCCTGCTTCATGCCATCCGTAAAGAAGTGGTGGGGGCTGTGGAGCTGCTGCTCAACTACAAGAAGCCACGTGGCGAAAAACAGGTACTGCAGATGCAAAATAACATCCTGTTTACAGTTTGCATTCCCACATGTGTTTCTCATTGAGTTATGATTTATTGATAGCCTTTTTAGACTCTGTTAATCATATTTTATAAATTTTTGATGTTCAACTTGGCATTCAAAACCTTTTTTTTTTCCATAGCTTTTCTTTTCTTCTCTGACAGAATATATTTCAAGCTGCCAACCTGTAGGCCTCGAGTGATTACTGTACTTCATACTAATGTTTGTCACCAAAGCGTACAGAGTTTCCAGAAGCCTTTATGGAGGTTATGACACGCTGAACATGGCAAAGTTTGGACAGAAGTGTCATGATGCCTCTCTGTCTGTTGGTCAGTTACAGTGGTGGGCTTATAACATCATATCCTTAAATGATATTTCCTGATTATGTGAATTGTGGAGTCATGTGATATTAAAGCCCGCTTGACAGACTGTGTGAATTGCGAAAATGCACCCGTATGTCTGTGCCTGTGAGGAAAAAAAGTCAGTGGTTAGTTGGCACACATGCAGTGTGTGATACCTTTAATCGGCTTCAATAAAAAAGCATTATGTTGACTTTTCTGTTTTGCAACAAGTGAAAGATTTTTGCAGATTTTTGTTAATGTCATTTATTAGGTCATATTACATTCTTTTATCCATTTTCTGTAAATTATTTCACCCTTTATGGCAACATTTGCTAAAGAGGTGCTTTTTTGTGTAGTTTCAGGCAAATCTGTGTTTGTTTTAGTATTCAAACTCCCATTTTCTGCTTGAGTCTGCAGGGCTGATACTCCTTGATGAGCAGTTGTTCTTTTTGCCACAGCTTTTACAACAAAAAGTCATTCTCCATGGTGTGCGGATCACACATTTTGATAAAGCCCCCGGTTGCTTTTTTAAATCAGTTTGTGATATCTTTGTAATTCTGTTTTTGACGCTGTTGGGTCTCATGTAAAGGACTTGGTGTTTTCTGTGAACAGAAGGAAAAAGGAAAATGGGTGTAGTTGCTTCAAACCAGCAAGATACTTTGAGGCCAGCTGAACCACAAGCCATTAGCTGTGTGCTTGCTGGTTAGAGACCCAGCACAGATGAAATTAGACCCATTCAGACCAACTGTTTCAGTTCCTGTGAGGGGCCATAAAAGCAGTGTTTGTTTGAACACTATTTGAAACAGCAGTGTACTGCACATTTTGATGTTTGCTTATTTGTGTGTTCCTCTCTTGGTTTCCTGACAAGGTCCCACCAATTCTGCTGGACAAACAGTTTTCAGACTTCACCCCCGACATCACCCCAATCATCCTTGCAGCCCACACTAACAACTATGAGATCATCAAACTGCTTGTGCAGCGAGGTGTTTCCATACCCCAGCCACATGCTGTGCGCTGCAACTGTGTGGAGTGTGTGTCCAGTTCAGACGTGGACAGCCTCCGTCACTCACGCTCTCGTCTGAACATCTACAAGGCCCTCGCGAGTCCATCACTCATTGCCCTCTCCAGCGAGGATCCGTTCCTCACGGCTTTTCAGCTCAGCTGGGAGCTGGAGGAGCTCAGCACGGTGGAGAACGAGTTTAAATCAGAGTACGAGGGGCTGTCCCATGTGTGTAAACAATTTGCAAAGGACCTGTTGGACCAGACCAGAAGTTCTAAGGAATTGGAAATAATCCTCAACTATCGTGATGACATCAACCCTCTGCTGGATGAGAATGCAAATGATCTGGCCCGACTGAAGTTGGCTATCAAATACTGCCAGAAAGAGGTAAGCTCTTTGTTGATTATAATATGCTGTCAGATAACGATAACAGAACATGAGCGGTGCAAAATATTTATAGAGGAAGAAATATAGTAAATATAGTAAGCACAGTATCATCTTATCAATACTCTGGTAATGGATATTTTCATTAAAACATGCAGAAGCTCTTAACAGATTCTCCTGCCAGTTTGAATTTCCCGAGTCATTTTGTAATGAAACATATACACATTTTTTACTGGCTACTTTAAACAGGAAAATTTGCACATGCAGACATGTAGAAGTTACAGGCAGTACATGTTCTTAAAGCAATCTCACAAAAATTGTTATTTTATGCAATTTCGTACTCCTTGGTTTCTGAGTGAGACACCACAAATCATAGGTATCTGTAGCAATATTGTTGGATGTAATGTGTTTGCTAACTACAAACAAAAAGCCTACTGTGTCTTGAGAAGATATCTTCCTGTCTTGAAGTAAACATGCATGCTCATGCTTCTTTTTGCAAAGCGGCAATCAGAGTTTGCTCAAACTTTGCATAGGTCTGCAACTCAGAATACGGCAAGCCATGCTTACATAACCTGAACCAGAGACAACATGCAGCTAATGCCTGGCTATGCTAGCCTTTGTTCAAGTAGAATGACTGCAACTATGATCAAAAGCAAGTAAGGCAACAATGCTAACACAGACAGACATCAAGCGAGCACACAAGACACACAACTTAGCAAGCCAGCTAATGGTAGGGTACTTACAAGACCAACAGCAAGAAGGCTAGCTTTGCGTCATGTCTGTAGAGGCTGCTCAGCCCAGTTGTGATGGCTGGTCCAGCTTTGGTTTTCGTGCCAATTCAGAAAAACCCTTCTCAGTAATCCAAAGCTCGTGATAGCCAAACACCATCACTCCCCATGTGCTCTGAGCTGTCAGCTGGCCGCATGGCTAACAGAGATAAACGGTAGCTACAGTGAGCAGGAGTTAATTATATAAGTAAGTAAAATTATATATGCATCAGGCAGGTTAAAATTAAAGAGAGTGGATCAGAGCAGTACAAGAACTTCACATGATAACCAGACTATATATTCTCTATAATTTAGAAATGTAAAGCAAATTTGTTTCAGTCACACTGATATACATAGAAAAATACTGACAGCTGACAGAGTACCAGTTACTAGTACAACAAGTAAGGATTACATTCTTAAAACAACATGGACTGAAAAACAAGGATGGTGCCAAGATGAGCTGCAAATGGCTTGAAATGGGTGGAGATGTCCTTGGGGAGTTTCAAACATGTCATTATCAGGCTGGCTCTTAGCAAAACATTACAGTAGCACTCTCAGACAGTCCCATGACAATTGGATAATTGGGGATAATGATGGAATAAGTGACGGCCATTTCCCTGCAATACATTCTCATGATATTTTAATCAGGGAGGGAACCTTTTACAGTCTTTTAACATCTTATTTAGTATGCAGCCCCTGGATGCAATCTCAAGTTTTTGGTATTTTTTAAAACAGTGCTGCTAAAAATGTACACATCGTGATTACAAAGCAGCAGTAACAAGAGGCAGCCATTAAAATATGACTCATAATTTTTAGCATAAGCATAAACTTGTAAAAATTAAAAACTTTATCCTCAATTCTGCAGATTTTTCAGAAAATAGGGCATGACAGTATGTGTCCTTTCTTTGTTTAACAGACCTCTTTTAACTGTTGACACTTGTTTGTATACATCTGTCACTGAGTAGGTCTTTTTGCAGAGTTAAAAGCTTCTACCGCCGGTGCTCTACAAATCTTCCATATTTGGATTTAGTTTCAGCCTTGAGAATTTAAGTTTTTGCACGAGTATGCCATGTTTTCTCTTCTTTTGGTTGTATTTTAATGAGACAGTTGGCAGTGTGAGAATCAAAGATCAGTGTGACTGTTAGCAACTCTATGTGGCACAACCAGTGTCCATGACAAAAGGCTGTACAGCTGAACTTCAAGGCCTCAGTGGCCATCGGTCATTACAGACGTGTTTTTAGATAACATTGCCTTGGCTGATTTCAGAGTACACTTTACAATAACCATGCAATACCTACACTACTGCTATTAATAGTATAGACCCTGGTCCTATAGCACTGCACATGCTATGATGGGAACACATCAAAAAATAATATTTGACTAAAATCAGTGTAGACAGGATGAATTACAGAAACAAATACACTCACAAAATCTTAAGCACAACATTGAAATAGTGAAAATTTTAAAAAAAGCTGTAATTTTTTTGTATGTAGTGTCAGTTCATGCAAAATAACAAAGATTATCAATACGCTCCACATACAGTACGATAAGTTCTAACTAACTTATTGTGATAACCGTGATCGCCCTGAAGCTGTGTGCAAGAATACAAGCCACTCAATTATTGTGCTGCAAGCAAGAGCAACTTGAATATTACTTGTATTCTGACCCCACTCTATTACAGTGGATGGTACAAAATGTGTGATGGAGGGTGTGGATCTAGCCTGAACAAAAGGAAATAACTGGGCATTATGGGGCTTAGTTCACCGCATGCCCCCAAACTCAAACCACTGCACATTAATAGCAGTAGAAGGTAGGCTTGGGCTGATATTTGATATTATCAAAATTGCGACAATTGCCGTCATTTGTGTTATTGCACATGAAGCTGCAATGACAATGGAGGCAATGCACTTTGTTATTTGAAAAGGTGGAGAGGTTATCGGGGGTTAACTGGCATGATGTAAGCATGCATGCAGACATATACACAGACATGGAGAGCTTAGTTTTAAGGAAGAATGCCAGCTCACTGATTAGTCATAGTTTCAGGTTTAAAGCAGGAGAGCCAAGGGATTTGAATGAGGCAATATGTCATCTTTGTCGTCAGCAGGTGATGACTACACAGGACAACACGACAAATTTGCGGCCTCCAGCCCTCACGATATTTTTCATCACTGTGATATTAAATTTGGGATGTTGCCCAATCCTAGTAGGAAGTTTGTTCAGTCCCTCATTAAATGCACAGGAGCAGCCATTAAGAGGTTGCTTTGTACTACCAGTATTATGTGTTGTGTGTTTATGATGGATAGAATGCTGATTGTTCTAACAACCAGACAAATAACACACACACACACACACACAAACACACACTTCTCCAAAGAACAGGCACTAAAATGCTTCCAGAGTTCTAATGGACTGGATAGACCACAGCACTAAAGATGTTTTCCTCTGTTCTTCTGCACCGCATTCAAGCCTCGATAATAATGCATTCATAGTTTCAAGCTCAAAACATACAGTAGTCAAGTGCTTTACATAAAAAGAAAAAACCTGTGTTGTATGTGTGTGTTTCTGTGCACAATATGCATGTAAGGAAACCGATTAAAATGATGAACTGATTGTTACTAAGGTTATCTACCAAAAAAGGAAAATATAGCATTAAATTATTTTCTAGGGAAGAGATTTAAAACATATTTAAGCTTAATAAATGTTTTTGTTATCTTTGATTGACTGATGAGAACTATATTCATTATGAATGTGCTTCACGATTGACAGATACT
The DNA here is from genome assembly GCA_029822935.1 of Naso vlamingii. Taxonomy (NCBI): domain Eukaryota; kingdom Metazoa; phylum Chordata; class Actinopteri; order Acanthuriformes; family Acanthuridae; genus Naso; species Naso vlamingii. The sequence goes on along the minus strand of JAPQLA010000023.1, from coordinate 22,066,809 downwards.
TGATTTTAACAAAGAGAGCGGTGTGACGTTGATGAGGCGATTTTCACCTTCCAAAAATGTCCTCAGAGAAAATCTGGCCGCCAGATGCCACTTTATGCCTCCAGTCATGTGATGGCAAGTCCAGATCACACAAGGACAGATAGGAAACATTAAAGATGCTGGATTCCACACTGATAGATGACCTCATCATCAACCATGTCATCCACAATTTAATGCTATGTAGCACCATAATGGGGATCCATTTACAGTAACTTGGTTAAGTTGAAATTAACTTTGGTCATCAGCGTCTACAGATGTCCAGCAGAAGTTTTTATCAAATCTCACGGCGCAGAGAAAATGACTGTGGGAAACAGATTTGACAATCACCTCTCAACAGAGAATTAAAAAGAGACTTCAGAAATATTTGCCCACTTGAAACTTTTGTCTTGCACCATGCAAAATAAAGTCTTTTATTAAAGCAGTATGTAAAAAGTCAAATGTAATCTCTGTGATTGGATGTGAGAAAGGTGGTGCTGAATGTACTGTGATGTAGACAGTACTTAGCACATTCTGCCATTGCTTTCTTGCCTCTCTCTTTCTGTCCAATGGGATTAAGAATGTCAAGGCATGTTTTGTCCATCCCTACATGTTGCTTTTGTTGTAGGTTATCAGCAGGATGCAGCAGAAGCAACATCATACCTCGGAGAGTTTGAGACTGAAAAGAAAACTATAATCAATTTTGCTGAATTTTGATAGGGAAAAAAAAAACAAAAACAACATTAACCCCATAACATTCTCGATACTAGATATGGCTGCATTAAAATAAATGAACATTTATTCAGGCAGTAAAGTAAGAACTTGTGTAATTTTGTTAAAAGTGTTGTTTGAAGAATCAAAACCAACATGTTGCATATTCACTGGGTCATGGACCTGTTTTCATTAGGTCGCCAGTAGAATAGAATGCATAAGGATGCTTTGATTTGTGAAGTCATTTTCCAAATTAAAATTGAAAAAGATCTCTTTTTTTTGTTACACTGGTCTGTTTTGCCCAAATGCTGTTTACCCACTGTTACTGTTTGCATGTATTTTATAAAATATGCTTATTTAATTAAAAATCTATAAACGTAATTGAATTTTTACGTCATTTATTTCATTTGTAGATCATTTTTGTAAAACAAATTGTACAGTTTTTGTATTGCAGTGCACACCATGACACTGTTTTGTTTTTTTAATTTTTTTACTGTTTGAAAAAAAATGAGAAACTTGTTTTGTTCTTTTTGTGTGTGTAACTTTGTTTATGTGTACTGTTTACAGGTCAGGGATTGTTGTAGTTGAGTTTAATGGCCTTTGTTGTGATTTGGTTACCATTTTCTGAATGGATCTCCAAGAAAAGGAGGTAAATAAATGAGAGCTTAAGTTAATTTAACATGTCTCTCTTTATCTCTCTCTTGTTTTCAGTTTGTTGCTCAGCCAAACTGTCAGCAGCTGCTGGCGTCTCGGTGGTATGATGAGTTTCCAGGCTGGAGGAGACGTCATTGGGCAGGAAAGCTCATCACATGTATCTTCATCGGCCTGCTCTTCCCACTGTTATCCATCTTCTATTTGATTTCTCCAAAGAGCCGTTATGGCTTGTTCATCCGCAAGCCCTTCATCAAGTTCATCTGTCACACTGCTTCTTACCTGACCTTCCTCTTCCTGCTCTTCTTGGCCTCGCAGCATATCGCCTCTGCAGAACCAAACTTCCAGGGCCCACCACCGACCACTGTAGAATGGATGATACTTCCCTGGGTGCTTGGTAACAATAAACACACACACAAACCTGCACATCGGTTGTTTCTCACATAATTGATTTCTGTGGAACTTTACTTGAGTGATGGTGTCACACTAAAGACCTGTGCTGTTTGTTCATCTATCCAAGGCTTTATATGGACTGAGATCAAGCAGATGTGGGATAGTGGTTTCGAAGACTACATAGATGATTGGTGGAACTTAATGGACTTCATAATGAACTCCTTGTATCTTGCAACCATTTCACTGAAGATTGTTGCCTATGCAAAGGTACTGTACATATGTTATGGTGCAAAATTTTTTTTTAAATCCTTGACTACAAATTATATCAATGATTTCAGCATTGTTATTTAGTTAAAGAAGGCATTTTACACTCATTTTGGGGTCTTTCATCTAGATTTTGGACTCCTATAGAGCAGCTAGACACAACTGACCAAACAGTAAAGTCTGCAGATCTACAGAACACTATGACTCGTGCCCTATTTCTTCCTTCTGTTTTCTGCATTCTCTAAAAACAGTCTGCGTAAGCATACTCCTCCCCCTTTCTCTCATGCGCACCTCCACTCTTCAATGGACTTACAACTGGACTAACCTCTGTCTGATAGAGGAACGCCATCAACCTCCGTCTGGTGCTTGCCTCTTTTGGAAAGTTTAACAAAATTAACTGTCCATTTACCTGAGAAAACATTTTATTGGAGCCATCTTGAACAAGGTGCTGACAGTAACCCATCAGGCAGACAGCAGAGTGCAGCAGTGTTTGAGCAGAGCGGGGCAGACACAGCGCTGTGTGCACGAGCTGACATGAGCATATAAGGAAGCCTAGCATGCATAAACGTCACTTGAAAAACACTGTAAAAAAAGACACTGTAAAAAACAGCGTGCAGAGCCAACTGAAACAGCCTGTTTGGCATTGTTTAACAAAAGTATCCGACATTGTAACAACATTTATATGTCAGATAAGTCGGAAAGCGTAATAGCTCTTACTTAAAAAGAGGAAAATAAAAATATATACAATCAATGTATATTTGTGTATTTCTCAGCACTTCTTTTTTTTTTTACAGTTCAGTGGACATAAACCCAGAAGCAGCTGGCAAATGTGGCACCCGACTTTGGTGGCAGAGGCTCTGTTTGCGATTGCCAACATCTTCAGCTCCTTACGGCTCATCTGCCTTTTCACTGCCAACTCCCATCTGGGTCCCTTGCAGATCTCACTGGGCCGCATGCTCCTGGACATCCTCAAGTTCCTCTTCATCTACTGTCTTGTGTTGTTAGCCTTTGCCAATGGCCTCAACCAGCTCTACTTTTATTACGAAACAAATGTGACAACTTGCAAGGGTATTCGCTGCAGTCAGCAAAACAACGCCTTCTCAACGCAAGTTGAAGCTCTTAGATAAATTTTCCCTGAGAAAATCTGCATTGTTAATAATTAATGAGCTTGTTTTTCAGCAGCGCATAATGTGATGTATGGTTGTTTGCTTCTCAGGCTATTCGAGACGCTGCAGTCATTATTTTGGTCTATATTTGGCCTGATTTCCCTCTATGTCACCAATGTGGGGCCCAAACATGAATTCACCGAGTATGTGGGCTCCACCATGTTTGGCACATACAATGTCATCTCCCTGGTAGTTCTTCTGAACATGCTGATCGCAATGATGAACAACTCTTACCAGCACATTGCTGTGAGTGGTGAAAGTTATCCAATGTATTTTTACCACACTAATTCGTCTTGCTGTCCTTTGCAATGGTTTGGATTAATTGTTTTTCTTGGTTGTTTTGCTTTTCAGGATCATGCAGATATAGAGTGGAAATTTGCAAGAACAAAATTATGGATGAGCTACTTTGAAGAAGGGGGAACGTTGCCGTCTCCATTTAATATAATTCCCAGTCCAAAGTCTGTGTATTATCTCATCGGATGGATAAAGAGGCATTTGCTAAAGAGACCAAACATGAAAGGGCTCGAAACCTTTGAAACCTTGGGGGTAAGGAGTTCCCAGAGATTTGCTCTGATCTGTTTCGTCACCACTGCTTTGGATACACTTTCAGTGCCTGTCTGATATTATAGCCTCACAGCAGAGTGGCTCCAAAAAAATTAAGTTGTTTTCACATTAGGCACAAGTGTACCATTCCCAAGTGTGATTACTCTCCCCTCCCCTGCTGGCCTGCCTTTACTTTAGTAACATCCTTCCCTTCCGTGAGTACATTTGCGTATGTACCCAGTTCAATACAGTAACAACAGGAAGTAGATCTGACACACCAGCAGGACGATGGCAGACGATTAGTTGTCAAAGCAAAACACAAAAAGCACTTAACGCAATAAAACTCATATTTTTTAAAATTGATTTGGTGTCAACAACTGCTGAAAATGACTGTTGTCTTGCTCCGAAAACACTTCTTGATGATCGATCAGCTAGCAAAGCTAATTGAAAACATTGTAGTTCCTGTGACTTAGCCACCTTCAAAATATAAGTAAACTTGCGTTTTACCAGTGTAATGCTTTTAATGTGAAGGTGGGGAAATTTTGTCACCACAGCAAACCTACCATAGACCCGTCACATCTAACAGTTTATCACATAGCAGCCCACTTTCTTGTTTGGGCACGGTTGCTTTCACATCTCCTGCAGACCATGGTGAGTACACATGAACCATGCCTGAGACAAGCTTTTCAAAAGGACTTGGTCACAGTTTGTGAACCATACCGAAGTCCAGTACACTTGTGTTCACACTAATTAAAGGAGCTGAACTATGGGGTGAAGTATACTCGGATTCTGGTCCAGGTCCCTAATGTGAAACCAGACTAAGTGTGAGTTAAATTACATTGCATTTTCTCTTCAGAAATTGATTAGGCAATAAATTGATTTATATCACAGGACTCTTTATTGAGAAATGGCAAAGAGAACATTTTGCAGGCAAAAATAGCATTTTGCTTTTTTAATGGACTTATTTTTTTCTGTAATTGTAGAGACGAGCAGCTGAAAATGTAAGACTGAACCATGAATATCAGGTAGTAATTTGTTTTCCACAATATGCTGTTAAGTCTTGATGTTTTTGACTTACATAATTTTTGATTCAGTTTAAGTGAAAAGTGAATCTGCAGAATTGCCTTTTTTAGGAGGTTATGAGGAATCTCGTGAAGCGGTACGTGGCAGCAATGATCAGAGATGCTAAGACAGAGGAAGGGTTGACAGAAGAGAATTTCAAGGTTGTATACAGTTTTTCAATGTAACAACATCGCACATTTTTTGTGTTTGTTTTCATTGCTGTGTAGGTAATCCTTTCATTATTTGCTTCTCAATAATTGATAGGAGCTCAAGCAGGATATCTCCAGCTTCCGCTTTGAAGTCCTGGGAATGATGAAGGGTAAAAGTCAGCGAGGGGGGGCAAGAGCAGTTGCAAGCTCCACCTTGGCTTACCCTGGAAACTCATTCAAATATTCTCCAAAAGTCTTAACCGATGAGCCTCAACAGAAGCTAAGCATGTTTGATTTGACCACCACCATGTTGCACAGTGGAGTTGCCAACACCAGCAGCTCTGTGGGCTCTAACAGGCCAGCCAGTGCTTCAGTTGTTTTCTGCACAGAACAGCCTCACAACAAGCAGCCCAAGGATGTCTCAGAAACTGCGTCCGTCCAGAGACACAGCAGCCTTCCCTCTCAGAAATGTGATGAGATATATTCACTGTCAGAGGATGACACGCTGGGCTCTGGCAGACAAAGCCAAAAGCAACTTCAGACTCAGAAAGTAATTGTGGATGTCTTACAGAAAGTGGAGAAGGACATTCAGGAGATTGAACATTCTCCCAAAGAGTGTGCAAAGGTCACAAATGGGCCCAAAAAATTTTGAAAGTGTCTGCAAGTAAGTAATGTTGCACTTACTGTAATAAAGTCTTCGAACATTTTGAGATTTACTTTGATTTCATACATCTACCAATTGGAAAACAGTTTATCGAAATATACTCAGTTCAAGTAATACTGTTTCCTGTCATGTATGTGGTGGCTTAATATTATTATGGTATCTCACATTATACTTCATTGTACATGCGTTCACATCTGATAGACAGAAGATAAACCAGACAGGATGAGGACCGACCTTGATGAGTGCTGACTTGAACCTCAGGGAATGTGAAGCAAGTTAGTAACTCATGTTAGACCTTGAGCTTTAAATTCCAAAGAGCCCACACACCCTGCTGCCTTCCTCATCTCTTCCTTCTTGAACTGTTCTCTTTCTGTAGTATGCAAAATATCTTAAATCTTGATGTCTATAGAAAAAGTATTACTCCTCATATACTGTCAGTAAAATATTTCCTAAAGAAATACAAAATAAAACAATTACTAAGTAAAACAAGCTTATTTGTATTTAATAGCTTACCTGAGTACATATCGTATTGGATTTGGACATTTTTCATTGCATGTTTCAGAGATTT
>JAPQLA010000023.1:21931076-21946322 GCA_029822935.1 Naso vlamingii | reverse complement strand
GTGTTTTTTACACAGTAATTTTTCCAGTGATGTTGACGCGTGCTGGAATTCCTTATATGGGCACGCCAGCTCCGTGCACACAGTGCTGTGCCTGCCCCCTCACCCACTCTGCTCAGACACAGCTGCACTCTGCTCTCTGCTTCATGGATTACTGTCAGCATTTTGTTCAAGATGGCTCCAAAAAAAGTGTTTTTTTTTTCAGGTGAATGAAGGACTGTTAACTTTGTTCAAATTTCCTAAAGAGGCAAGCACCAGATGGAAGTTGAGAGCATTACTGTTTCTTGTGGATTTATTCTGCTGGGTTTTTTTTTACCTTCTCAGTGTGCACATGAGCTGGATTAACATCTTAACTGCTGCTAAAGGACCACACATTGCTTTGTCCTGTTGAAGAGTGAGAAGCACACGCTGTAAGTAACATTTTATCAGTGTCCTAGCCGTGTTTATTTTGTGTCAGTAAAGGGGTTGTGAGTATAGCCGAGTGCAGAGGCGTGCATGAGGGAAGGAGGAGGAGTTACTGACACAGACCGTTTTGAGAGAATGCAGGAAATACAAGGAAGAGAGAGGGCGCAAGTCACAGTTTTCTGAAGATCTACAGACTTCACTGTTGGTCAGTTGTGTTTAGCTGCACTATAGGAGTCCAAAATCAAAATGAAAGACCAAAAAACGAGAGTAACAGTTGTCCTTTAAACCTAAAAATATGGATTTAAAAAAAAAACAACAACACACAAATAAGAGCTGCATTATGACGGCACAAATCAAGTATTTGATCAGCAGAAATATGTTTTTTATAAAGTAAAAAATCCTTTGCAAAATTCAAGGAAAATGAGACAATAACAGAGGGGCATGTGTGTTCGAGACGGATCAGGTAATTGGTAGCACCTAAGAAACCAATCTAACCACAGTGTCAGATTATCTCCCGACCTCGCCTTCGAAATAACGGAAAAGATCATCTGTGCTCCCCAGACAGCTTCAATGACTCACCAGGGTACAAGACCCCTCACATCACATTAAAGAGAGCAGCCTTCAGTCAGGCCTAACCCAACCTCAGCCGCAAAGGCACCCAAAAGAAACCAACCTGCAGCGTGAAGTCCCTATGCATGACCCTTATTAAACTCCTAATTGGATTGAGATCCACAAAGAAAAAAAATTCAACATAGCTCATTCAGCTGCGATTTTCTCTAGCATTCCTTCCAGTAGTTTGCCTCCTCAACAATAACATTCAAAATCAAGTCACTAAAAACTTTCTTTTTCCTTTTCAAAACACAACCAGATTCTCCAAAAATGGGAGTATAGGGAAAACCTTTTTCACCTTTTCTTTTAAAGCACTGTTTGATTTTCACAGGGTGCAAGTGACAGCCTGAAACAAAGCCCAGCGCTGGCTATTGTGTAGCCTTTCGCTGTTGTAATGGTCTTAAAATGGCTACAAGCAGGGATCTATTCAGTGGTGACTGGGCTGCTCAGCTCTCCTCTCCATTTCCAAGACAAACTCTGAGCACTGAGCAGGAACTCTGAGGTCAGCTGCTGACTGAATGAGCAACTACGTTCACTCAAAACCAAAGTCCCAGAATATCAATGTCTGTGGAAATTCTCGGCATATTTATAGTAATTATAGAGAATAAATAGTGCCATAACAACAACATCAATCAAGTTCATTACTGAAAATAGCGTAATGATGATAATTACAATAATATCTCATTAAGAAAAAGAATGAGAGACAGGGGAGAATTAATAGCAGACAGCTGTACAACACACCGCAATTATGGAACCTGAAATTAGTTCATTGCCTCGAGGCAAACAGAAGAGAAAGGGAAGGCTGTAAGTGAGGCAGTGTGTGTGCACGTGTGTGTGTATGTGTGGTGGGTGATGGGGGCTGGTTTCGGGGCTGGGAGTAGGACTGATAGAGAGAGGCTCACTGACAAAAAAAGGAATTGCAAATAAGCAAACAAAAAAATCTTAAATGTGTAAATTAGGGAGAAAAATAAGAGGGAAAAGCAGCTTTTCCCTGCAGACTGGAGCCTTAGATGAGAAGGGAGCAGCGAAACGTGATCAAGGGGAGCCGTGGAGCGGTGCGGCAGGCGTCAAGATGAGCACTCAGCCAGCGAGTGGCAGCTTCTCCTTTTCCAGTCAATCATTCATTACAGAGCCAAGTGCTGTGGAGGAGTGCCTCCTCTTTTTGACCTATCATATTACTGCCTCTGTAAACTCCTAATCCTCCCTTCGTTAGATGGTGTCAACAGTCGACATACTCTCACCCCGCTGCGCACTCCCTGCTCAGACACCTCCAAAGCCCTGCCAAGACCACAGAAGTGATACTCTTATAAAATTGTTTGAAATTTAACAAGGTAGAACGGCACAACTTTATTCATCTTTTAGGTGCTTTCATCCACTTATTTGACTTGTTAGTTTTTCATCATTGGGGAGAAATTTAAAAAAAATATTAATTGGCTAACTTTTCTTTTTGTTTTTCCACCAGTCTCAAGGCCCCATGCAGTGCACCAGAAGCAACACTAACAAAGTCTGACTTCAGCTCCTCTGTCTTTCACTGCTGGTCAGAGTGGCCTGGTTCTTTTTGCCTTGGGGCTCTTCCTGAGCAGGTGAAAGCCTGGAGGCAGGAACCAGCACATCAGCACTTCTTCATCCGTCATGACTCTTTCATGGGCAGCCCGTCTCCTGAGCTTCTCAACTAGTGCCGAGTGAGACGACTACCATAATGAGTCCAACAGATGAAAGCCCAGCAGGACAAAACAACACTCAGATACATCTCACACACACACATAAACACACACACACACACACACGCTGGAACTAGCACCTATCAGGGACTTGCTTTGTGAATGTTTTTTTTAAAGTAAACAAAAGAACCAGAAGCATCAATGTTATGACAGAACTCCATAAAGCTGTTCTGGGCGATTATTAGATGCTACTAACAAATAAACAACAGTAGTCTCACAATCAAATTCATTGCAAGAATATCACACACCCACTATCCTTCACTCACATGCATTAGTAAACACACACACACACACACACACACACACACACACACTCAAGCACACAGATCCATACAGTGTGTGGACGGGTTTTAGGTAGGGTCCCAATTTAAGCTGACAGATACCAGATAGTAGATAGTCAAAGAAATGACAGCTCTGATTTAGGACGGTCCTGAGCTGAGCCGAATGTGACACTGTCACAACAAAAGCGTTACAGTGAAACTCTGAGCGAAGGCCAGCGAAGTTCATTCATGTCTTAACGACATATGGCACAAAATCCTTTGTAGTCTGTTAGGATCTTTAAATATCTTTCCATACTGGGAACACATATGTAAATGTTGTGGGATAAACTTTGTCATGGTTGGGACACACCTACCACATAACACGGTTTGAGGGATGTTAATTACCATGTAAAATAAGCAATTGGCTTCCTGCCCCATATGTCCCACTTTTTCTGTGAGGAAGATGGAAATGAGGTGGGCTAGATTTGATTGTGACATGCTCTCCGTCTGTGCTCCACAATGTGTGGCTTTGCCAGTAACAGGCTAATATTCAGCACAGCTCACCGCCACCAGAACTAATGAAAGAAGACAAAATGTCTCTGCTGCCATCTTTGTCTAGCATCCGCTCAGGGTGAGCCTCCCTCTTTCCCTCCTTTCCTTTTCACCTCCCCTCTTTCCCCTCGCTCTTGAAGGGAGGCTGACAGCGGCATAAAATGGTGGCGAGCAAATGTGCCTTCCATGTGGCAGCAGTGGTGGGGTGACAGGGCAGGCTGAGGCCAGCGCTATCGGCAGTGTGTGGCTGAGGCTTTGAACAACCTGGACGGTCGCCACAGAGGATCAGGGGCGAACTGATGAGACACCAGCAGCTCTAAACAAAAGCAGCTCGATTCCAAATCAAGAAACAGGCCACCCACCCCCAACAGAAAACAGTTCTTTGATAAATGTGAACTTAGCTGTTTAGAGTGCCTTGCTGAAAAACGACTGCAGATAACACATTTATCTCACATGGGCAGGTTTAATGTTTTAATGTGCATTATTACATTTAAAAGTCATTATACATAACAATGATTCCTTCCACAATGCTATTAAATATCAGATATAATAAAAATATGGAATATGTTAAACTGAAAAAAACAACTGAGCCACTTTGGGCTTTATATATAAATTCACTTCATTCTTTTTAAAATCTAAGATATAAAAAGCTTAAAAATCCACCCATGCATACAGCTACTAAACAAAGCAAACTCCCTTCCTCCAGTAAATTGTGCTTGAGTCATTCAGGGGGCTGTTAGTTCACCCTGAGCACAGAGGATGATGAAGCAAAGGCATAAATCACAGAGTGAAACAAGGCAGACTCCTCCGATTCATTAATGGAAATGATCTGTCAATATGCTGGAGTCAATTCACACGTGTCAGCTGGGCTCAACACACAATAGGCCAAGCAACTTATGAACTCCCAGCACCACTCCACCGAGTCCATAAAACAACTGGCATCGCCGCTGGGGAGCACCCCGAGACACCACCCTCTTGCACAGACCACCAGATGACACAGATGGGGCGAAACCAAACAAAGACAAGACTCCCTTTGTACAGAGAGGGACCCCTTTCAAAAGCCATTCATGCAACAAATTGGTGAAATCTGGCCACGCAACACTCTGGGTTTGCTCTTTTATAAGCGTGAGCCTTACGTCACAGTAAGTGAAATCAGATTTATGGCTCTCTGCTACAAAAGGTAGTTAAAATCAGGCACACTTTTAAAGGCACAAAAACTTTTTAAAGACATGTTAACCAGCAGAAGTTTAGCTATGTTAACCAGAAACAGTCTTTTAATTTAAACATGAGCCACAGAGTAAGAGGCCATTTCTTTTTTTGACAATACTTATGCATTTTGCACAATTAAGAGCAAAGTATCAACTTTGGAAAAGCTGAGAAAACACAACTTTTTAACTTTGACAATTTATGGATTTTAGCCATCTGAAACTGTTTTTAAAATGTCTGAATAATAATGTGTCCCCACTGTTTTCTGAATTAGCCGTTAGGCGTCAGAGCTCTCATAGGGCAAACACACGAGCCACCATCAACGGCAATTGTCTTGTCCCAATGTGCAAGACCTCTTTTGGTCAGTCTACTTTCTCTGCAAAGGTGGCAAAACTCTGGAATTCTCCACTCACTAATTTAAAACTAGATACCAACAGTACTACTTTTAACAGAGGCCTAAAACAATGACAAAAATCAAAACAACATCACTCGTGAATAGCTTACAGCTGGGTTATTGTCTGACCATGTTGTTTTGCACTGTAACTCATGTATGTATTTAACTATGAATACATTGCTTCTCTTTTGTCCTTTTAATATTATTGTATATTGCATTATTTGCCCCCTTTAACTCTATATTATTGACCTCTTCTTTTTATTGTTACTGTTATTATTGTTATCAATGTTTTTCTTTCAAAAGCCTCCTGCAGACAAGTCTTAAGAATTAGCATGTGTGCTAAAACACTCTAACAATGCATCTGGTTCGTCCAATGTTGCTGTGATGTCCACGTTGAAAAAAATCTGAGGAAAAACTACATGAGGACAATGCTGATTCATGCTTGTGTGTCCTCTCCTCCAGAGTGGATAGACTGTTTGGCTAAATACAGATCTTACTTTTCCAACAAGACAAATCTTTATTGTTAAATCCTCTCGACAAGCTCACAAGCAAATGTGAGTTTATGCAATTATAGGTAGTATTTTTTCTTCACTGTATGAGTTACAGCAGTAGACACTCACATAGATTAATGACTATTAATATGGGTCACATGTACTGTAGGAGACTCCTCCATTTCATTGCAGCTTTAAACAGCATCAAGCTTGAGCACTTACGAAGCAGCCCATCAGTTAGTTGGGTTTGTTTCCATGTAGGTCATTAAATATATGCACACAAGCTTTCTCTTATTAGACCCTTTGCATTTCTCTTTTCTTGTTCTTTCTCAGCTGCACAGCCGTGCTGCTGCAGCAATCTGCATAGAGAGACATTTGTCATCATTAGCCTTGCTCTGACAGTTGGCACCCTGCACCTCAGATCTGTAGGACTGGCAATTATGAACCCTTCATCCCTTATTTAGGCAACACTGCCTAATTTCATCACAGGCCTCACCAGCAGCATTTGATTACCAACAGCACCAAACCTACAATATGCCACCAACTCCTCTGTTCCCTTTGTTTTGTGTGATGCACTCCTGCTCTCCGATCGCAGGAACCATGAGAGGGAGCTGTGTTCAGTTAAACTGAGATTTGAAATTACTTATAAGACACAAGGGCTGCAGGGAGGACTGCAGATGAGCATCATGGGGTCAGTGGGCAGATGATTACAGCGCCCGCCTTTAGACGGTCGACATCTCACAGACATTAAGATTAATCACACTGCTGCTGAATGGCTGCCTTTTGCAACAGAAAAGTTGGAAATCTGGAATAGAGGTTCCTTTGATAAATAAAATAAAGTGGAAAAGAACAGCAAGTATCTCAATACAAAAGTCAGCTCTTGGAAAACAATCAAGTCCAGCTAATTTGCAGAAAACAACAGGAAACAACATGCTAACTAAAATAATATCAAAAGAGCGACAATCCGGCTCCAGTCTCTAAAAAAACCCAATGCTTAGCACTGTCTTGTATGAAAAAAAATACAATGCTAAACTGTGTGCTAATATATTGAGTGGAAAACACCACACCAGCACTTTCGCTGTGCTCTACTGCCAACTGCATAACCTGAGCGGAAAAAGGAAAAAAAAAAAAAAAAAAGTTCTGTGAACACAGTGTAAGGCTGTATTTTTTTTTCTGGAAGCAAAAATCGGACATTTTCTGGATTTGTATTTTGGCAAACAAAACTAAATCATACTCCTGCTAAATTCATGCAAATACATGCATGTAATTTATCAAGAGGGCTGACAAGCGTACCATATTGCAGAGGGGAGGGGTGAAGGGCCAAACGAAGCTGGGACAATCAATTAGGTGTCATTATCGACACCTTTCTCCATCTCTCTGGTTAAAATTTTCATCCCGCAGCTGAGAAGTTTGGTGTTTTCTGTGTGTTGATGCTATAAATGTAGTTCATAGTAAACGAAGTCTGTTGGGTCGATCACTAGAGGGTCTCTGAGAGCCTCTGGCTATGTGGTCCGACTTCCTGACTTCTCCAAAGGAGGCTGCTAATACATGGCAGAGAAAAAAAACAAATGAATGGACACAATCCAAATGGGGTCCTCAGTGCAGCACAAGGCCCAAAAATTAACTGACCTCCTACAGAGACACCATATTGCTCTGGAATAATAATGCTCCATTATTAAAAATCCCAATGACAATTTCATTTTGTGACAAATAAAATTATACTCACATGTCAATGTGAGTGGCTGTCCCATGAGATTAAAGTATATTATTTGTCACAGTTTGAGAGCCAGTGTTGATATCACTGCTCTGAAGTGTTGCTGCTTTTAATCTGATTTAGACAGAAATATGTCATCCCATTAAGTCCACATCCACTAATCTGCATATTAGCTTGGGAGCTAGCTGGTAAACTCGCTTTAGATGGGGTACAGCTCGAGATCCTCTTTTTGAAAACTAAATGACCCCAGAAAATTAATGAAAACATACGCCGTAGATCTTATTTGTTCTTGTGTAAAAGGATTATTTAAATTATAAAATGTCATCCATAATTGTCAGAAGACTGCTGGTCACAAAGGTCTTGATCCAGCTTAAAATCGGCTAAATGCTATACTTATTACAATATTGTGTTAATCACTATGAGAAAATAGATTAATAGCATGCATGAATATTATTGCAAAACTTTTTCTCTCTAAAATATATTGTACTTAAAGCCAAAAGCCCCAGAGGATTTTTTGTTATTAAAATAAGGCAATAAAATTACATTTTTATGATTGCCCTGGGGAACTTAATTTTTGAAAACATTTTTTTTTTAATGAAATACTCAAATGCTTGCCTCTCTGATACACAGAAATAAATAAATAAATAGTCATGCCTTTAGAAAGATTGTGCTCATTTTTACTAGTTAATTTAAGACGTATTTATTGCTCATATATTTGTGTGAATACAGCAAAAAGCCTTGAGGATAAAATACAAAACAGAGCAACATAAATTTAAAGATTCGGCTACAACAGAAGAGGATCATTTCAAGTGACTCCAAGCACGAGTGGTGTCATCAAAGGGCAATTTCAGCCATCAGACAAGCACCATTGACCTTCTGCCCGGCCATGTTAACAGGGCGATCAGTCTTACCAGAAGAAAGGAAAAAGAAAAGTGGAGGAGAAAAAAATGAAAAAGTGTAGAGGCATGCTCTGAAAACAAAGAGGCCTTCAAAACAGAGTCACATGCTCGTGCAAATTTAGGGGAAGTAGAAGTCATTGTATTGATTTACACAATCCTGCATGCATTTTGCTGGGTCAGAAATAGGCCTGTGCAGGAATCACAGCCTCATATATCACACTGGAGGGCCTCCAATAGCCCATAGCGGGATGGTGAATGAAGCAACAAAGCTTGCAATGTTGTAATGGTAAAGATATGGGTAAGCAGATTGGATTGTCTTAGGCCAGACCTGACAACTGCTGGAGTCTTGGGACTACAGAGCAGGTTGAGTTACTGTGAGATCTGTGCAGCCACATGCTTTAGATTAAGAGGTGATAATCTGAATGAAAATCCACCCTTCTATCACGCATACGGACGACCAAAGGCTGGAGCACAAACTCAAGAGGTGCAACTGGATTCTGAGGTATCTGACTTGGAGCGAGGAAGCCTGGAAAGCGATGCTAGTCTGGTTTCAATAAAAGGCAAGTACCTGCTGGGCCACAGACAGTGGGAGAGAGAGGGAGAAAAGACTATCAAAGCTTGAGAGGGGAAGAGGCTTTTAGCTACCTCTCACCACATGAAAACTCCCATAATGTCCTCCATATCCTCCAGAAACATGTTAGAGAAGATATCAATTTTTGGTTGAGAAATGTGATCAGATCTAAATGTGAATGTAGATCTCACTGTATTATTTAAATTCATAATTAACCTCTAACACGTCCCACAATGTGATTCATGAAATTAAAGATACCACTCAATAGCTGTAATTTCTGCCTGGTAACAGTGTTAAATTATCATTGGGGCTTGCCAAGAAGCCAGTGGCAGTGTGTCCATGACAGGCTGTGATGATACTGGGAGTCACCTATCTATCAGGGTCCTTTCCGTACACACCATCTCCCGCTCAGCCGCAACCATGTGAGAGTCAGTGCTGACGTGTGGCGGTTTGCCCTCATAATGTCTGGTCTTATGCAGTTCTGACGAGAGCAGAGATGAGTGTAAATGCCTTTGTGTTCCTTATCTGATCCGCACAGAATTATCTTTTTGAAGTGCTCTTCAAAGGATGCACTGTACCTTGTGAGATGGAGTGCCAGTGCAATGATGAGAGCCAGAGAGGGTTTAGTGTGGATGCACGATCTCTTTATTGTGAAACACTGTCTGGATCTGACCACAAAAAAACGCACACTAATACTGAAAATTGAAAAAGGAAAAAAAAAAAAGAAAAAAAAAAGGCAAAGCAGAATTGTTAGAATTATAAGCAAGTAATTTTTATTTTACTTTTTAAAATATTCAAACTATGGATTTTGGTACAATTGGTTTGTTTTTGCTGTTACTATTTTATTGTCGAATAAAAACATTATGTATTTCTAATTACAAGTTACAGGTTACATATTTTTTTACTTCAATTTGAAAATGAAGTTGGATTGGATTACTAAAAAAACAAAACAATAACTTATTTAGCAATAAAATCATGTCTAAAATAAAATAATAATAAATAATAGTTAGCCTATCGAAGCACAGACCGACAGAGTAACTTTTTTTTATTTCTTATTTAGTTTGGCAAATGACCACAACAAAACATTATATATATATATATATATATATATGTGTGTGTGTGTGTGTGTGTGTGTGTGTGCGTGTGTGCGTGTGTGTGTGTTTAAAAAAAGAAATGTAGGCCTATGGTAAGGTAAAAAGTGTGTTTCTTTTTCTTTTTCTTACGTTTCTTAGGCTACATGAATAAAATGGCTGAAAAGAACCGGCAAATGAAATATCTGCCCAAAACACCGCAAACACGTAAAAAGAACAAAACAAACATGTCCCCTTAAAAAACACGGTAGCACTCAAGCTCGAGACTGAAACTCTCTAATGATCACAGCCACGATAATTAATTTATCGTACATAGTGGCAATGCTAAATACAAATAGCACAACGAATATTTTATCTTTCAAAAATAAGCCTCACCAGACTGTTCAATGAATTTATCAGCTGTGGAAAGATCTAATTAATAAACTAATTTTGATTATTTAGATTGTGGATTGAAAGGGAAAAAATGCCCCAAACCCGATTTATAAAACAGAATTATATTTTGCGCAACAAAGACTCCTCAAATTATTCTAATTTCTGCTTCTTTGTTGTCTCTTATTAAAAAAAAAAAAAGATCCGGTCCACGGGAGAAAAGAAATGATTTAAATAATGTGGCATATTTAAAAAAATATATTATCCAAAGACATAAACAGGCTTCCCTTTAATAACCCTAAATCCACCTATATCTGGTTCACTACAGCGGAAAAACAGCAGACAGAGTCCGAGAAGAAGCGATGTAAAGCAGCAAAAACGTGAAAATATTTTTCTTCTCTCCAAATGCGTAGGTGTACTTCCGCTCCTCGATATACTAGCCGACAACTACCTGCACTTTTTACTTGTGTATAACACCCAGGGATGAATTTGTTGTCGATAAACTGGGAAGCGGTGACGCATCAGACGGCGATTGGACATCGTGGTTTCAACTCCTCCCTTATAAGAAAGAGTGTGTGTGTGTCTCCCTGTTGTAAAACACAGCAACACCGGGCGTCTGCGTCAGGAGGGCGCACTCCATTCTGTGCAGTTACGCGGACTCCTAACCGGCACAGTGATCAGAGAAAAACCAAAAGGCTATTTTGCAGCTACTGAACCTCACAGAGTTGAAATGGACTTTTAATTAGGCCATCCTGATAAATTCGGGGACTTGCTTGGAGGAATTCAATGCAGTTTACGTCACAGCAGCTGTGAATGTTATGATATGATTATTACGCATGTGCTCTGAGCACAGTTTTGAGTAGGTGTCTTATAAATAGACATTTTTTTCTTTTTAAATAGCTCTCTTTCTTCTCTAAAATTGGCTCCCGTACAAACAGCCGCGTTGGATCCCTCGGCTTACTGCGAGACTCCGGTGTATAACCCGGATCTCTGCCCTAATATGATAGCCGCCCAGGCAAAATTGGTGTATCACCTCAACAAATACTACAACGAGAAATGTCAGTCTCGAAAAGCCGCCATCTCCAAGACCATCCGGGAGGTGTGCAAGGTGGTATCGGATGTCCTGAAGGAGGTCGAGGTGCAGGAACCCCGCTTCATCAGCTCTCTCAGCGAGATGGATAATCGTTTCGAGGGACTGGAGGTCATTTCACCCACCGAGTTCGAGGTTGTGCTCTATCTGAATCAGATGGGAGTGTTCAACTTTGTGGATGACGGATCTCTCCCGGGCTGCGCCGTGCTCAAGCTCAGCGACGGCCGCAAGAGAAGCATGTCTCTCTGGGTAGAATTCATCACAGCCTCCGGTTACCTCTCGGCGCGCAAGATCCGGTCGAGATTTCAGACACTGGTGGCGCAGGCAGTGGATAAATGCAGCTACAGAGATGTTGTCAAAATGGTCGCTGACACGAGTGAAGTGAAACTGCGCATTAGAGACAGATATGTGGTGCAAATCACGCCTGCGTTTAAGTGCACTGGGATCTGGCCACGAAGCGCTGCGCACTGGCCTCTCCCTCACATCCCCTGGCCGGGACCTAACCGAGTGGCAGAAGTTAAAGCGGAAGGTTTCAATCTTTTATCCAAAGAGTGCTACTCTCTGAACGGCAAGCAAAGCTCCGCAGAGAGCGACGCTTGGGTCTTGCAGTTCGCTGAGGCCGAGAATCGGCTCCTCCTGGGTGGGTGCAGGAAGAAATGCTTGTCAGTGCTCAAAGCCTTACGCGACCGTCACCTCGAGCTGCCCGGACAACCTCTGAACAACTACCACATGAAAACTTTGGTTTCCTACGAGTGTGAGAAGCATCCCAGGGAGTCGGACTGGGATGAGAACTGCCTCGGAGACCGTCTGAACGGGATTCTATTGCAGCTTATTTCATGTTTGCAGTGCAGAAGGTGCCCGCATTATTTCCTTCCCAATTTAGATCTGTTTCAAGGAAAACCTCACTCTGCTCTAGAGAACGCAGCCAAACAGACTTGGCGACTGGCAAGAGAAATACTGACCAACCCCAAAAGCTTGGAGAAGCTCTGAGGTAAAACATGTTAGTTCACCTCGTCTTAAAATTTGTGGTAAAGAGGCCTAACGAGCTCATAAACGGACAGAAAAAAAATGTTGCCAACCAATTTGCAGAGTCTTGTGAAATGTGACTGTCCTCTGTTGTTGAATATGTTTTGGCCCAGCCTGATTCAAGATGATTTTTATGACAGACACTTTGTTCGCCATTATCCCCACGCACCTTTTGGCGGTGTCAATATTTAGGAGCAAATTTAAATTATTGGCTTAGAAATCCAGGAGTCCTCCTCGAGGGTGGCTTCTTTTCACTCCGTGCCACACGGCTGCCCAAATTATATATTTTCTTAAATGCTTTAAAATAAAGCTCCGAGACAAAGTTTGGACAAAATCAAAACACACATCTGTACATTTTATACTGTAAATACATTCATAGGTTGTGATTCAAGTGGTCTGAAATTGTGAATGTTGTTCTGTGACACGTAAATAGGACCCACCAGTTTAAATCTACTTCTGAACTTTTTCTTTATCTGGTAGAAAGGTTATTAATTTATATTTGCATCCGTGGTAGTCTGACTCATCTGTTTCAATGGGCATTGTCTAATTTTTGAAAGTTTACATTTGATGGTAGGCGTGCGACATTTGTTACATTGAAAACATTCCATCAATTTACTTGAATTATTATTTAAAGTACTCGAACATTTTGGGGGGGTTGTTTTTTTTCTCTACCATGCCTAGGCCTACACGATAAAAAATGAAAATGATATCATATATAGTATATATATATTACAGTTTAATTAAAAAAATGCACTTGAAATACACTGGATTATAACATCTGTGATCTGTTTTTTTTTATTTCTGTCTCTGATCTAATTTAAAGAGCTAATAAAACGAGCTGTTTTATATTTGTGTCCCAGAATGGTTTTATTAAATGGGGTTTTGACGGTAGTGAAGTAGGTCTAATATCATGCAATAATAACATAATTAAATCTTTAATTAAATCTTTTATTGCAGGATCTCTGGCTCTTGCAGTTTGACACCCTAAATAAAAGAAGATGAAAATAAGAAAGAACATATTTTCATACACGACAGTTTAAACAGATCTGTGACCCCGCCGAACAGCTTGATTTTTATAAAACCACAACTGCCTTTGCAACGAATTTGCGTGTAATGTCTTTTGCCATTTGGCGGATAATGAGTAAACTCGTCCTAATTTGGTGAATAATTTGTCATCACTGAGTCTGCACGGCGAGTAGGACCCAATAATAACTATGGGAGGGGTTTTCTTGTAACAATTGCAGTAATAAAAAAACTGAAACACACAAAATCTAAATAAATAAATAAATGGCCGTGATTTACAACGAAGGTCTGGGCAGAAAACAGTCTAAAAACGACAGAAGGCGCCGCGGAGCAGCGCGCATCTCTGAAAGCATCACCTGTGCAAACCCGCGCATTTATTTCTATAGAAGAAAAATGTGTAGGCCTTTTTAAAATAAAGGAATAATGAACGTCCGCCAGTTATAGTAAAAAAAAATAAATATTAAAAAAAAAATTTAAAAAAAAAAAAAAAAAAAACTGAAGTCAAGCCGCCCGCCTTAAACCTGGGCTGCGTACTTGCGTGCAGGTTACTTACCTTTGAGTCGACCCTTTTGAACGCAGGGTCATCCTCGTCCACCTCAAAGTAGATTTCAGTGGTGGTGATGGACAAAGTCCCGCGGGCCACCAGGACGGGGGCCACCAGCTGGGCCGGGCTGCTCAGGACCACCGGGCCTGCAGAGGGGAGAGGGGGCGACCATGTTCTGAATCAGTGACAGGACAAAAAAATTATATTTGCGTCAAATGAAGCGAAGCTGGGTTTCATTCTGTGAAACTGATCGATGCGATGACAGCGGATAACATCATGCCGGCGGCCTGCGTCAAACTCTGCATGCGCAGGCTGCACAGCCCGCGCTTACAGGCCAATCATCCGGGTTTTCTGAAATTAATTACAGTTTATGTCGCCACAAAACAAAGGCGTCTGAACCCCTTTCGTCTTTGAATTGCACATTTTGCGCATAATGCTCAGGGTTTTATCAGGCCTATGAAGAAGCAGATGTATCCTCACAGAACAGCAGGCTACCTGTTCTGCCTGTTTTTAAACCAGTGATGCACTGATAAGAAAAAGGTTTTATGATCTGATCGGATAGGATCATATCGCCACCACCATCACTATCAGGAAAATAAAAGGCTTTTTTTTATAAAGAAAACTATATAAAACTACAAGCTTGCTCTCAAACAGCAGAATGTTGAGATGGGTTTGTGACCCTGCCAGCTGATAGAGATCACGTCTTTATTTCCGTCTCCTCCCTCCCTCTCTTCCTCTGCTTCATCCTCCATGTTCTCACATCCGTGTCGCTGTGGAGCACCGTTACAGTGATTTGTCTGCCCTCAAACGAATGCTCTCGAAATCAGGATATTTATCGATTCCTTAAACTCCAAAGAGCCACTTTAATGTCTCATCAATCTTAATCTGCGTTCCTCAGCCAATTATGGCCGATAGTGTTACAGGAATACAAGTGGATTTCGGGTCTCAACTCCCAGAGCGCCCCTTCATCGCTCTCGCAGGCTGCACAGTCGAGCCGCCCTCCCCGCATTTTTTTCTCCGCGTTGCTCGGGTCCATTAACGGTGATCCTATCTGCTGATGCTATCAGCCCGGCCGCTGCACGCTGCTTACAGGCTTCACAAGAAGAGTAAATACTTGCAGCCTGTTTTATTGTGTTTAAAATAACGTTTAGGGTGCAGGAAAGAAGATAACATTCAAAAGTAAAAAATATTCAATTGCACGCCATTATAGGAAGCGAAAGAATTTGAAGTGCTTTATGTCTTTTTTATTATTCCTATAAGTAATAATAATAATAATAATAATAA